>CAJNDS010000170.1:0-17500 GCA_905221605.1 Symbiodinium natans
AAAGTGATGTCCGCACATATGTCCAAGAGTCCACTCACATCCACCGACAAAGCACATAGTTCTTTTGGGGCACCGGGTGGCTGCATCGAGCAAAAAGCTGATGGTGCGGTCTTCGAGTTCCATCCGGTCCAACATTGTGAAGCCCCCTTCTTCATCAGAACTACGCCGGTCCAGCTACATTTCCGTGTTGATCGACTCCGTTTTTAGGAGACTTGTTGCTCTCTTCTCGTTGTCGCAAGAGTTTTCAGTGTTCGGCTTGAGCTCAGTCAAGTAATGCAGCAAGGTGTCAAGACGACACTTTTTGAGCCTGGAGGCATGTGCTTTTTGCAGTTCTTCGTAGCAAGGGAAATGTTCGTGACTGTGCCTGTAGAGTCTTGGTGATTTAAGAGTGCCTTGGATAACGGAAACCAACAAGCGAGATTTGTCCACATGAATCGATGACAGCTTCTTCGTCGAAAGGCTGTACAGGGCTCGTCTGAGTGGTCAAGCACATCTCGGCCGCCGTGCAGTGCTGGCCGCGCCCCTGTATCAAGCTTTGCCGATGTCTCCTGCGGATCGGCATTTGCATTTAAGGCGATTGAAAGTCGTGGGGCCACAACTTTGCGGTGCAAAGCCTTGTACAGCGTATTACAGTGGAAAGTGCTTCGCGAATATGGGGTCCTGGAAGCGGCGAGGCTGGCTGCAGCCGCCTCAGACCAGGCCTCAGGAGCCGTGCGGCCTGCAGGAACGGTAATCGATCATACTCTGCCATATAAATCTTAAAATGTTTATACCCATC
Organism: Symbiodinium natans; assembly: GCA_905221605.1. NCBI lineage: Eukaryota > Dinophyceae > Suessiales > Symbiodiniaceae > Symbiodinium > Symbiodinium natans. Next base: position 779 of record CAJNDS010000170.1, read on the forward strand.
CTTTACCCTTGCAGCCTTTGATCAACATGTTGTTGGGCGCAGCTCTTGTCCTACGGTCCTCTCAAGCTTAAGCCCTAACCAGCAAAACTTCTGTCGCCCACTGCCCAGAACTTTCCAAAACCTCCTCCGGTCCGTTTGCCTCTGCTCCATTGTGCATAAAAACGCCCTGGGTCCCAAAGAACCCGAGCTTCGAATCTTCGAAGCAACAGGCCTGCTGAACTGGAGGCGGCTTGGCTGCCGATTCTGGAACATCCCGCACATACTTCACCTGGGCATTGCTTAAAGCACCGTTTTGCATTCCACATTCAACTCCGTACAAAGCGTACGCACAGGCCTTGCCCTGGTCATTGACTTCGTAGAAGGCTGCTCCACGGATCCCGCGTGGCCTTGGCAAATCTGTGTGGAACCAGGATGAACCAGGAGCACTGCACATCTAAACGAGAACTAAGAGCGGGACTGCCCTGCAATGTTGATGTGGTAGGTGAAGCCCACGGCCTCAAAGCACATTGTCAGGGCGCCATGATTCTCCAACGCAGACAAGCTGTGCAGCTGCAAGTAGGGGGGTTCATAGGGGTGGCAAAAACACAAAAGAAACAACGCTGTTGGCTTGTTACTGTTGATTCAACAAACGTTCGTGCTCATGTTACACCACTGCACCGTTTTCCGCCTGATCTCCATCGGAGACCTCCTCCAGCACAAACGTGACGCCCTCAATGTCTTGGAACCGATTGAGGAAGCCTTCAACGGCAGACTTGCCAACAAAGGGTGTCTCGTAGTTCATATCCTCATATACGACATCTTCTGCATAGAATTGAACAGCATCACCGCCCGTCTGCTGGACATCACCGTACAAGTACTTCACGACGTCTCCGGCAGTGCGTGGGTTCTGTTGGTTGGACTTGCTCGGGCCGCTCGGGGCTCGAACCTTTTTGGGCTGGTCTTTTGTAAGGGCCTGCAGCAGCTGCTCAGTTAGCACGCCAGCCTTGAAAAGAGGTTCACCGACCTCACGTACATAAGCAACCTTGCCGCTCGAGTTTAACCGAAGGAAGCAAAGACCTCGCTGGCCTGTTCCAACTCCTTCTTGTTCGATGTGCCAGGTAAACCCACATGAAGATCGCCCATCTGATACATGATCCAGAATCATACGTGCACCCTTCGGTAGTAGCTTATCCTGGAGCAAGCTTCTCAGCTCATCACGACCAGTTGCAGGTTGGCCATAATATAAGTCTTCGTACAAGCAATCTGCAGCAAAGGCGGCCGTCCAAGCATCGAGGTCCTCCCCCTTGCTAAGGCCACCAGCCCAAAGAGTCTTCACAACCTCCGGAGCTGTAGGATTTGTACGGCTTTCTGAAGCTGATGCTTGTTCAGCGCCCACCCACAACAGCCCAGTGCCAAGAAGATCACGCCTTGCAACTTGCAGTGACGTGAGTGCACGACGGCGCCGGCACTGTGCCGCTACAAATGCAAGCCCAACTGCATTCAATGCACATGTCCTCGTGGGCCACCATTCGATGTTCTCTTTGGATTGGACATTTTTCGGGATCCCCGCGGCTGTCACGGAAGGGAGGCCTTTCACACAGTGCTCGCGCTGCTGGCGCGCTAGCCCTGTCTGTGGAGGCAATGAGGCGAGCATGCCCTGCGCGAAAACAGGCCACATGCCACTCAACTCGCTACGACTCTGCTTCGGCAATGGCCTTATGCACTAGTGATTGCGCTGCTTGCTGACATCAGAAACTTGTCACATCTTCGCACAGTTGTTGAAGCCGGGATGGCATTCGAGCTGGACCCCCCAACATCCCTAGAGCTCGAAGGATATCTACTGCCAACGGGCTGCCAAACCAGCCTGGGACCGAGGAGTCATCTTTCCACTTGCGAGTTCTTTGGCTCTTCTGTGGTGAAACATGTTTACATGGTAAGCTACATCACAGTACGCCGTCGCCGATGCGATGCCGCTGGTGCTTCGTGCGAACTCAGCCGCGCTGGCTGCACAGGAGCCTGAGGGGGAGCATAGCACCACAGCCCCCTAACGTGCCGGCTCGAAAGGGCACAATCAAGCTCTAATCATCGTCCGTCGGTTTGGGAAAGTGATGAACGCACTCGTATGCATCACTCTTGCTTTGCATTGCCACTGGGAGATAAAGGAAAGCCTTGTCCCATGCCCTGTGTGCCCGACGTTCTCCGGTCGGTCCGCCCTTCTGTTCACACGCCGTCGGCTTGGCACAACCTCCGCTGTCAGCTCTAATTGGATTCGTCTACTTTGTGTTGCTTCGCCACAAGATTCCCACAAAATCCCACCTGGAGCAGTCCGTCACGGGCTCGCACAAGTGTTGATACGGTTTGTGTCTCGGATGCCTTTGCGTGTAGCGTATGCCAACATATGTCAACCCAAGAAGGACGAGCTGAAATAGATGTCGAACAACGGGCTCCTGCCTCGACTTGCTTATCAGGCATCCGCGGAATCTTCTGCCCTCGCTTCAAGATACCGCGCTTCCACAAGAAACCTCAGATTCCCCCACGCGTGTGGGGAAGTTTGTGCACAGAAAACAAGTCTCAAATAAGCGGGGACATTGCACTTCTCTTTACTAGCATGACGCATGCTGCCGAAGCTGCGCATGTGCTTAATTGCCTTCATTCGACGGTCCAGTCTTTTCATGGCAGCTTTGGTCTCCTGGCACAGACACCTGCTCTACCCTGCTCTACGACGATCTCACAGAGCCGAATGCGCTTTGAGATTTTGGCATCTGTTGAATGTGTCCTTGGAGCCGATGTTTCTGGCAGGTGGTAGGCCGAGCCGCTTCTTTAGCCTTTGTTTTACGCTCTTTCTGATGTCGCGTGCCTGCAGAACCTTTTGGTAGTTCCTCAGCTGAAGTACATGTTTCGAGACCTGCGGACATGTTCTGTGACGATGCCCTTACACCAGAGAATACTGCCATAATCATGTCCCCTTCATGCTCAGGCTCTCGATTGCCAGTATCTTCTTGACCTGGCAGGTTGAAGGCGGTTGCGCAAGAGACCAGAAAATCTGAGCTGCAGTGCCAGGGCACCTTTTTGGACATGTTGCGGACTTCAATGGGCTTTCCTTGCTTTGTGGCCTGCCGTGTTTTTCAACAATCCACTCTCTGACTTTCTCCGGGCTCCGAAGTCATTTGAGAATGGTGCATAAAGCCGATGTGTAGTCATGCTACTGAGCTGCACGCCTCCTGGATTTTCGAGACGAAAGGCCAGTATCGTCTGGGAGTGATTGTGGTCACTCTTCCAGCGCGGCCGCCACGAGCTGTGCGCCCAACTCGATGCAAGTAATCAGCCATGTTCAGGGGGAAGTCGTACATCACAACCTGGCGCAGAAAGGAGTGGCAACAGTGGCAACAGGTCATTTCCTGACAAAAGATGACAAAAGAAGTTTTAGCTGTATGTAGCCAGGACGCGTGGTGCACATGGCTGAAATCCAAGCCCCTAGAGGCCAAGTTCGTGCAAACCATAACGTCCGCTTTTGCTTTGCCGAAGGCCTCCCACGCCTCTCAAGATCTCTCAAGTGCTCAGTGTGTCAAGACATGTCAAGACGATGACACGCTCGTGACTGCTCGTGAGATGGATTCGACCTGCTTGCGCTTGTCCGGGTGCACGTTGCCGTGCAAACACACAGCATTCATTCCGTGCTCCAGAAGGCTTTTGTGTACGACCTGCTTCGGTACACGCATACATGATAAAACTGGCAAAGTGCTGACTGTGAGCGATTGCGTCTGTAGTGTGGCATGTGCAGGTGCTGACCACGCATTAGAACTTGTCAAGCCTTGCACGTCGGCGCGCGATTGGTGAAAATCAGCGTCTTCTTCCCGACAGTTGGAACCTTGAATTGCATAGCTTATTCAAGAATGTCCGTACTTGAGGTGCTTCATTCAGGCCGGCCACCTCTCCAAGAACGTCCCACAACACTGACAGCAAGCGCTTGCCGCGGGTGGGAACAAATACCTGTCTCTGGACATTGCAGACCCACGTTTTGCTGAAGGGGGATGATGGCTGGCTGTCTTCGCCTGCTCCAGGTGTGGTGGCGGCACGTGAGCATCGGTTGTAACCACTGGCATGACCTGAGATCCCACGACCAGTGGGCACTCCAATTAGACGAGACATAGGCAGGATACGATGCAGGCAAGGTGCCTGCGTGTTGTTCATATGCTTGCGCAAAAACGCCGACACAGCTCCAGTGCGAGTGGCACCGACAATTATCACCTGGCATGATCACAGAACCTTCTGCCGCCTCAATGATAATGAGGACAACCGCTGTGGCTTCTGGGCGCCTGCGGCTTCGTTGGACAATCCTCCTCCAACCCCTGCAGAAGCTTGCTGGAGTCCTTGCGCTCAAACTCGAGAGAACGGCGACATGAGCGTTGTTGCGCTTGGCAGCCTGGCCTTCTCATAGAAAGTGTCGCACAACGTGTCTGCCTCGTCAAACACCACGTGTCGGACCTCGCCGATACAACAACAATCTGGAATACAGTATTACATGTTTATGGCGCTTGTCTTGGGCCTCATTCAAGACCATGTCAGCTTTTCCGAGGTGCAAGATGAGGCGAAACGGTGTAGTCACGACCACATCAACTCCGGCAAAAAGAGCTTGGGTCTCCTGGCATCTGTAAAAATCACCAGCGTCACTACATGGGGCCAACAGATGCCAACAGCTAGTAAAACTTTCGCGAGAGATCCTTGACAAAGGAGCAGCTCGGAGCACAGACCACTGACCTGGAAGGTGTGGCAGCAAGAAGGAAGAGGATGCAATCACGAACGATTCAGATTCGCGCCTGACAGGGAAATTTCGGACGACTCTGATGGTCTGCAGGGCCAGTTCGCGAGTGGGCTGCACGATGATGGCTCTTGGTTTTCTGCTCTTTGGGAAGAAGCCTCCACAGCGCATCAAAAGTACCACTTGAGGGGGTGGGGAACGCATTGTTTTTGGAATACAGATTAGAACGGCCACTGTTAGGGCCGCATCGCATTTTCCCGAGCACTTTTGGGGTAGCACCGGACTCCGCAGTTTTCGTGGAAGGGCCTTTCCACTTGGATGCCTAACTAAACCTACAGCTCAGTGACTTTCCAACGGATGTTAGCTATGCTTTAGGTTGCTCATCTCCTTCGCTTGATTTCTGCCCCTCTGCAGTGGCAGTCTTATGCGCCGAGCAGTTACACAAAACAAACGGTCAATATTCATCCAAAAACTAGCCAGCTAGCTCACACGCACGCAAACACCATAGATGGAAAAGCCCAAGCTGTTGTCAGAAACACCATTGCTGTACGACAGAACCATGGCAAACACAAAGCATCATAGCAACATGACAGTGCAACAAAACCGTGGACGTTATGGATGCAGAACCGTAGCAAGTTGCACGAGTAGAAACTATAAACGACCATAAACCCCAAGAAGCCGCGCAAACTAAATTGGCACCCGAGGCCTTCTTCCAACAAAAACAGCACCAATTCTGCTTGAAGTGGCTTGAAGTCCGACATTGCATGTCAAACCAAGCCTTCCGTGTTGGTGGAGAGCAGTTTGTGCACAATCGGAAGCACATAGGCCAGAGTTTTGCCCGTGCCGGTCTGTGCCAGGATGAAAGTCGACACGCCTTCCTTTGCAGGTTGAGGAACTTCTCCGACGGACCCCAAAGTTAAGATTGCTCAGGTACAGTATGGCCCCACATAGTCGTAACATTCAAGTCAAGTATCCATAAGCATCGGTATCGTCAGATCTTGTACACGTGTTGGCACCTCGACACCCCACCCGAACGAGTGTGGCATGCTGTCCATACAGACAATTCGGGATCTGCTCAGGAGTCTGCCGACACACCCATCTTCATCAATCCAAGCCTTGATGCAATGTTCAGCACCGATTGTTGTCTCTTCTGGCTTGTGCAACCGCGAATCCTAGCACTCAGATCACTCGGATCGCCGTGCCCTTCATGCCGAACAGCTGCCAAGCTACTGCACATCCCTGTGCAGCGGGAACTTTCTGAACGACTGCCGCAAGTCAAAGTCCCGGCTCATGGGCAAGCCGCCAGTGAAGGATGTGATGGCATTGCTACTGGCGGCGGCCAACGGCAAGACCAGAAAACAACACTATGGGAAGGCTATGGCAGCATATGGAAGCATATCTCAAGCCTGTCCTGGAGGTCGATGGCTCACCGTTGAAGGCCTTTGGCCCCTTTGGGCCATGTGGATCCAGCTCCCGCACCTCGTCGCCTTCGGAGCCGAAGGCTCGACCTGGCGAGGCAAACTGAGCGCATGCGATGGTCTGCGGCTTCTTCACTTGTCACTGCGGATCACTGCGGGCACTTTGGGCATCTTGAAGGCGACCTGGCGGACAGCGCAGTCGCCAGCCGAGGCAAAGCCCACGAGGCGCCACTCGGAGCCGAAGGTGGGCGCAGCTGGGCCGCAACATCTTGGAGATTCCCACTCATGTCCGCACGGAATTTGCTCACAGTTCCTCAGCTTCTCTAAGCCTAAGCAAACCCCGGTGATCTGCTCCGGTATTCTTGCAGCATGCTGTCTTTTGTTTTCGTTGTTCGCATGCCATGCATGCATCATGCATACCGCTGCATACCACATGCTCGCGCGTTGTATAGATGGAACCGTTCCCAGAACCTTCAGAACTTCAGAACCTCACGATCTGGCTTTGAGCCCTGGCCCTTGGCCCATACAAGCACTTTCAACTTGCAAGCGAACAGAAGTGGCCAAGTATGTACAGTGTGATGCAGTTCACTTTCATGGCTCTGTTCACTCGTCGAAGTGTTTTTGCAACTCCTTGCTTGTCATGCTCGATCTCTGACTTCCAGCACTTGCGACTGGCGTCATGCCATCTCTAGCTACAGGATTGTTGCGACGTCAAAGGGGGAACCCAACAACCAACCTTGCTTGAACATGGCATGTACCCTTCCAGCGGTACAGTATTGACCATGCCCGCAACACCCTCAACGCTCCCACAACAATAAGCAGGATTCACGGTGATCTTCCTGACTCTCGGCTGTCAGCTGCAAGAGACAGCACGAATCCGAATTTGGTTCACTAGCTGCTCACCTGCCGGAGAAGCCAATGCTGACATGCAGTGCTGGAGCAGTCTATGGGGCAGTGTGTGGGAAAGGTATATCCATTGCATTTTGACATCCGCCTGCCGTATTTCTGGAATTCCCACTCGCCATTGTCCAGTGGGCAGACCTCCGGTAAAGCAACAGCATTGTTTAAGAATTCGACTGGGCCAACGCGGGCAAGGAATGACAACATTGTGTGTGCAAAGCACTTCCGGGTTGCGAAGCTAGTTTCATCAACTTGTTGCAGGTTTGTACTGGCGATTTGCCCGATATACGTATCAAGGCACCATATTCCCACAAACAGTGCGTCAGAGCATCTCTGTAACATGCTGAAACTAAGCGCGTGCGGGACTAAGAGTTGCATGTGTGTGTCTGCATTCCAGTCTGGGGAGTGTCTCAGCTTCAGGACTAAAATAGATCTTGAAGGCCCAATAAAACAAGCAGCAAAATACGCAGCAAGGCCTGACGAGTTTTCAGCCATCGCGAGATGCAGTGAAAGTGGAACCTGTACGCAGCGCTACATCAGCTGAAAACGTGCAAAGCCAGAACCTCAGCCAGATGTGCTTCTGATTGCCACTGGAAAAACAAACATATGAAGTTGGCCAAGAAACGCGTGATTGCAAACACCCCAAGCGACGGTGCACTCCTGGACAAAAGGAGACATCCTCCCACACCCTAAAGCCTTTAAAGCATGTCAAATGCAGACTTGACAGCTTGCCTCGGATGTATGTGAGCCTTGATTCGCCTGACATGCCACCATACAAGCTTCATAGTTTTTTGGGTCAACTGTTTACTCAACCTCCCTAATCTCGTCGAGTTCTGGCACATGCGATGTCTTATTCGCCTGGCACTCGATGCAAAGGTCCATGATGTGATTTCCTTAGCTCTGCAGTGCACGATAAAGCAAACCTGGGTTTCCCAGATTCCCAGGCTAGACTCACTAGACAGTCACGGTTGCCATGTTATCCGGGTTACTGCGCACCTCCAGCCAAGCTATGCCAAGCTGCTACAAATCGCGCAGTTGTCCACCACAATATCCCAAGCCCAAAGAGCCACCTGCGCATGCCAGCGATCGGGCACAGAACTCCCACACCTCGTTAGATCAATTCGCAGCAGCATCCGAGCATTTTTCTCCTGTGCAAGCTGCTTGAGGTGCTCCTCTTATTCCGAGTGACGACTTCAGTCCTCCCTGATCCACTGCTCCAACGACACGATTTTCGACGAAGTGGGTCATGTGACTTGATGGCGAAACGAGTACTTGCCTGGTTCAGCGACTCCGGATTCTCTCTCGCCGGTACCGGAAACACTGACATGTTCAGCAAGTCGCTGTCGCTTGCTCCCCTGCCGAGAGCAAGGGCACGGCCGCCATGACCAGCACAGCAGGGCAGGTGTAGTCGGAAACTTCGAGGATGTCGTCCACTGAGCAGTGCAACTTGCCTGCTAAGATGGCCTTGAAACACAACTTCTGTGACATGCAATGCTATAAGAGATGAGATGCTGATGGCAAGGCTGCGGCCGTGCGGTCTCCTGGTGATCAGCATCACGAAGAGGGAGGCCATATTCTCACGGCCTGGTACGTACGCCAGCAACTAGGCACTGGCCAGGGGAAACAGTCACAGCCAACATGCGATGTGGCCTCTTCTTGGCAATGGGGTTGTAGGCCATGAAGGTGGCAATCTGCTTTAAGAGCTCCTGCAGCCAGTGGGGCGAAACAAGTGCCTCACGGTCTTAATGATTGTCCTTCTTATCCGCTGACCCTGAATTGGTGGTTGTGGGGAGAAACCCTTCCCTTTTCCCTCAACATGAAGGGGGAGGGTACCGCACCGTGGAACCGACCAGGGTACTGAGCTACTTGAAATCGTCCTGGAAACGTCCTGCCGGTCCTGAGGACCGCCTAGAAATCCAGTGAAAAAGTGGTGGGGGTTCTTGTGAAGGACTTGCCTGCTCCCGGAGGATCTCTCTTCTTCATAACATTAGCCAGGATAGGGATTGCCTGCTCCTCAAAAGGTTTCCAGGTTCTCTTCTGTAAATGCAGCAACATGGGTTCTTGGTGGATTTAAGTTCGCCCCTGCGCGGAGGGACACCTGCTGCCAAGACGGTTTCTGGGCCTCCTGCGTCGGCGGACTGAGCCGGAGACTTCTAAATCCTGCCACGTCCATGTTCGGACGCCGCCAGTCGCGTGCGAACCCTAGCTTTTGCCATCCCCGGGTGGCCGAAAGTGCCGTTGACCCTTGCGGGAACCAAGATCGGTCACGCATTAGTTTCGTCAGTCTTCTCACGGTGTTGTTTTGGTTGCCTAGTTGCAACTGACTGTCTCACATCGTAGCACAGTTTGATGAGAACCAATTCGTTAGGTCTGAGTTTATCATTCGGCCTCCACATGTGTTTGTTCATGTTGAAAACATTCTGGTTCGAGTCCGCTTCCAGCAGCGCATCAGCCATCAGGGAGGGTCTCCACATGCATGCGTCGGCTGTTTGGCATCCTACCCTCGCCAGACAGATGATTGCCACCCGAGCGTCCACCAGCTCGACGACCCTATCCAGTACCAATAGAAAATTCCAAAGGTCAGTGGTTGCATCGAAAGCGCTGTGGGCATGTTGGGCTGTTTTTTTGGACGTTGACCTGCTAACCTCTCTGGGCGGTCAACTCTTGCTTGCTTGCTTGCTTGCTTGCTTGCAGCGCGCCTAACCCCTCGAGAAACATGGAGCTGCCTCATGCTGCCTATGTGATCCGAACAGCATCGAAAGCTGACGTCCTGGTCACCGGTTGCCTGGGCTCGCGAATTGATGTGCAGGACGTCTTGCATGCTGCCAAGCCTTCCAGGATCTCTTTATGTCACCCTCCAAAGCAGCTTCAACGGCATGATGTTCAGAGAAGTTGGCAGGATCTTGTAGGGACAATAGTGTTTTGCGGGGCCAAGGGATTGGAGACGAAGGCACACGAGGGTTGTGGGCAAGGGAGCGGGACAGACCGCGGGGGGGTATGGTGTGCATGTGTGTAGGAGAAATAATCCAGGAACATGGACTAGCACACCAAGGAGGAAGGGATCAATCCAAGTGCAGAACAGCAAGAGGATGGCGGACCAACAAAACCACTTGCGTAAATACTGTTACACCGTCCTTGAGGGTAGCATCCCCACGGATCCAACTTTTGATCAAAAGAAAGAATAGCAGTTCCTGAACGTTTGAAGAGCATTGGGATATTGAAGGAGGTGGAACCTCAAAGAGGCTGAGACTGATTTCTGAAGTTCGGCCCAGGCCTTTGTGCGATCTGAAATGCATTGTACAGATTGCCGATGAGAATGAGGGCATCCATCTTGCACCTTGCGCGTATCTTTTATACGATTTGACAGCAATGGCACGACTTGACACAATCTTCGGCACACACCCGCCTTTCGTCTTGAATATATGGTACCAGCTGGGAGGCGGCCGAGCGATCTGCCTTCAGCTCCTCCTGGCAGATAGGCGCTTGAATATGTCTTGAGTATGTCAAGGCCGTCTCTTTGCTGACGGGGGGATTTCTGGGACAGTGGTCCTTCTCGATGATCCAAATATTCACCACGTTGGAAACAAGGCTGTCCTGCGACAGAACATCTGAAGTGGCAGGAATCAAAGTTGCCATGGGCCCCGCACCCATTCCACAGGCGGCAGCTTGGGAATGGCCTGATGAGCCAGACACAAGAGTGCTACTGTGTGCTACTGTTCCATGCACAAGTGTCGTTCAGCCAATGCCCAGCGCCATCTGTTCTGCAGACACATGCCAACACTTGACATCCAAGCCTCCAAGAATTTCACTACCTGAGGGGCATCATGCTTCCAAACAAGTGCAGCTCCTCACTGTGAGCAAGTAGTGCCAAGCTCTTAGCTGGTGCGATGGATCCAGTTGGACATCTCGCCTGCTGGGTGGCTATTTGATTTGACCTTGCCAGGAGCAGTGGAAAACATTCTTGCCTCACTGTTCTTGTCAATTCCTTCTGCTTGCTGGGCTACATTGGGCTACTTTCCAACCCATCCGCTGGCTGAGCACAATGGCGCACGAATGCACAGCTCCACGGCCGGCAAATCCAGGAATTCGATCACCTGAAGAGCAACTGACATCACATTTCGTACAGAGAAGTATGCAAATCACAGCCAATCTTCATAATCTTGCCTTCAAAGCCAACTTGAAGTGCCCGTTGACCATCAAGAGCTCGGCCACCTGTAAACCGGCAAAGCTCCCGAGTTGGCAGAGTGTGAAATCATGTGACATCCCTTCGCACAAGGCTTGAAAAGGAGTCAGGCTTAACCCTGTTTTCATCTTGCATTCCGAGGGAAATCGAGCCATCGGGCGAGCTCAAAAAACCAAAACACATGCTGGTTCTTTCAGCATGCCAGGCTTCAGCCTCTCGGCTGCCAAGCAGTCTCGTGCCACGTTATCAATGACACCCGTGCAGATACGGCAGACATGGGCAGATTTGCAAAGAACTGTTTATCATTTGGGGGTCACAAAGTCGCTTCGCCTCGCCTCACACTGCGCCGGCAGGTCGCCGAACAAGACGGCATTTTGAGGCATGGTTGTTGGCATCGCCTTGCATGAGCCCATGTCACAGCTTGCATCAGCTCACATCAACTTGCCTCACAGACGGCGCGCTGAATTCGGACAGTTTCCAGATTCCTCTTGATGTCGGCCTGAGGGTTGGAGCTCGACATAATTTGCGTATGGACCACAGCTGGAAGCACTGCCAAGCCCACCACACTCCCCATTTTGATGACTTCGAGACCGCCCACAGCGTCTCCTGACCTCGCAAGCTTCTCAAGGGCCAAGGTTTTAAGGCCAAGGGGGTTTTGGGGCTGACGGGCGGGTTTCTTGTGCCAAGTCGCACTGCCACGGTTTCTTGCACTGTGTTGGTCGCTGAGGCCTCTGAAGTTGCATCACTGCCTCCTTGGTTGAGAGGATGCAACGATGTGCAAGGTAGCTCTGTGCGTGTGCTTCGGAGGTATGTTGGGCATGTGGCGCATGTTGGGTTCAACGCTTATTGAGAAAAGGTCAGGATACCCTCAAAAGCCGCTGCTGACGATCACATGTTTCTCCCCTTCCCGGTCTACCAAAGCTAGCTTTAAATAGCTTTACCTAACGGGGTTGTCGCCCGTAGCCATGGCCAAAGCAGACAAGGACTTATAGGCTTGTAGGTGTAGGGTGTAGGGTTCAGGTTTCTTTGTCGGGGGACGGGCGACAGGGCTAGGGCTTTGAGGTCATAGTCAACAACAACAAATACAAATTCGTTTACACATGCCAGACCTTCGACCCCCACTCCCCCGCACTCCCCACTTGCTCCCACTCTCCCCCCACTCTCCCCCCAGTCTTTTCCCAGTCTAGGGGACAGGGCCAGGGACGACGTAGTGGGAGCAGGGGGTGGGAAAAATGCATGTGGCGATGTTTGAAAAATTCCGCATAGATTGGCATAGATCTTGTTTTCTCGTCCATTTTGGAAAATACACCGATCGGGCGCGGTATCGAAGATGCTCATCATCGACGTCCGTAGCTCGATGTCTCAAAGCGGGCATTGTGGAGCCTTCATCTCTTTCTATTTTTTCCCCACCCTCGGTGTGGGGTTGTTAGATTTTAAACTCAACTCTTCTCCTCGCCCGGAACTCTTCTCCTCGCCCGGTCTACTCCTCGGAGTGCCCAACCCCCAAAGTGTCCCTGGAGTGCCCAATTCTAGAGTGTGCCTGGAGTGCCCAAACCCACAGTCTCCCTCCAGAGTGTCCCCGGAGTGCCCAGCCCCAGAGTCTCCCTGGAGTGCCCAACCCCAGAGCCCAAAGTGTCCCCGAATTGCACAACCCAACCCCAGAGCCTGGACCAGCGTGTTCCCAGCAACCCCAGAGTCTTCCTGGAGTGCCCAACCCAGACTGTTCCTGGAGTGCCCAACCCCAAAGCATCTCTACCAAGAGAGGGTGGGGAGGTTCGAAGTAAAATGCTTGCAGACTAAGGGGTCATGGCACAAATGGGGTTGTACGCAGCCGGCGCTTGGCGAACTAAGGGTCCAAGGCTACAAAACAAGCACTCCCCCCACTCCCCCCCCACTCCCCCCCGACTCCCCCCAGCAAAAGCAACAGCAAAAGCAAAAGCAGCAGCGGCTGCTAAAGCAGCAGCAACAGCAGGCCGAAATCTTACACCCTAAACCTTAAACCCTATTCAGGGTTTAAGGCTTAACGTTTATAAGGCTTAGAATTTAAGGTTTCCAGCCGCTTCTAGGGGTTCCGGGCTGTCACGGTCTCGTCCGCTTCTGGGGGTTTTGGGCCTGTCACGGTCTCGTCCGCTTCTAGGGGTTTGGGCCTGTCACGGTCTCGTCCGCTTTCAGGGGTTTTGGGTCTGTCACGGTCTCGTCCGCTTCTAGGGGTTTTTGGGGGGTTTTGGGCTGTCACGGCCTCGTCCGCTTCTAGGGGTTTGGGCCTGTCACGGTCTCGTCTGCTTCTAAGGGTTTTGGGGCGTTTTGGGCTGTCACGGTCTCGTCTGCTTCTAGGGGTTTTGGGCTGTCACGGTCTCGTCCGCTTCTAGGGGTTTTGGGCTCGTCCGCTTCTAAGGGTTTTTGGGCGATTTTGGGCTGTCACGGTCTCGTGTGCTTCTAGGGGTTTTGAGCTGTCATGTTCTCGTCCGCTTCTAGGGGTTTTGGGCCTGTCACGGTCTCGTCCGCTTCTGAGGGTTTTGGGGTGTTTTGAGCTCTCACGGTCTCGTCCGCTTCTAGGGGTTTTGGGCTCGTCCGCTTCTAAGGGTTTTTGGGCGGTTTTGGGCTGTCACGGCCTCGTCGGCTTCTAGGGGTTTCGGGCTGTCACGGTCTCGTTCTGGGCCTGTAACGGTCTCGTCCGCTTCAAGGGTTTTGGTGGGCGTTGGGCTGTCACGGTCTCGTTCGCATAGAAGTTGCACCCCAGCAAGACCTGCTCCGAGAGCGGTTGGGTTCTCTCTCTTTTTTTGGGAATTCTGAAGCCTTTACGGAAGAAGCATCGCTGGAAATTTCAGAGAGATATGTAACTTCTCAACCCGCGTGGTGAGAGCTTTTGGGGTGCCGGCACTGGCTCTTTGCTTCGTCTTTTTTAAAGGAATTAGATTCGAGTACTTCTTAGATTTGCCTTTGGTTTTGGGGTTTCGGTTTTGTCATGAAACACAGAGACATTTTGAAGAGACCTGGCAGATTGTAGACTGCCCAAGCGGTACTTTTATCAGGCCTGAGCCATGCACTTGGTCGGCTTCAAATATTGAAACAAACACGAGACACACACACCACAGAACCACAGAACCGTCACAGAACCTTGAGACTCCTCCGGCCAGCCACAGACTTCAGCGCGAGAAACACGCTATTGCCAAAAGCTTTTGTCGCATGCCGCGGCTTCAGATTTGCTATTTGGGGTGGTTTAGGGTTTAGGTAGGGTTTGACTGCGCTTTAGGTGGTTCTAAACAGGGTTTGCCCATGTCTCCTGCGCCCACTCGCGGACCCCTGCCCCTGTAGGGGGGGCGGCCACACGCTTGACCAATAAAAACCTTTTATGTTTCTGTCGTGGCCGACTGTGGGCAGCATGTCTAGCAACTATGCTGGGAGCCGCGCCATCTTTCCCCTCACCCTTCCTCGAAACTCATTTCGAAGGCGCGTGTGCGAGGATATACGAGGATACGGCTCCGCTCTCGGTCTGCACTCAGGTCCTTCTGTTCAGAAGCTTCCGGTGGGCAAAGCCAAGGTGAGCTTCAGCATTTTGAAGGTGTCCCACCTCAAGACATGCAAGTCTATTCCAAGCCCACAACTACTCAACTGCGTCCTTGTATCTTTGAGCTCCAATGGAACTCAAAGGAAGTTCAGGGCTGGACGCGTGCATCCCATGTAGATGATTGCACGAACAGCCTTAGACTGGACTTGGTACCTATGGAAGAAGGTTTTGGTTTCCAATATATAATGTGAATATGAACCTATATACATATATATGTGTGTGTGTAGTTATACGAAGGTACGGACATGTGTGTACATTACATTACATTACATTACATTACATTACATTACATTACATTACATTACATTACATTACACATTACATTACACATTACATTACACATTACATTACACATTACATTACACATTACATTACACATTACATTACACATTACATTACACATTACATTACACATTACATTACACATTACATTACACATTACATTACACATTACATTACACATTACATTACATTGCATGACCTTACCTTACCTTACCTAGCTTTACATTACATATTTATATATATGTCTCTGAAAATACGTGAAATAAAATTTTGAATATATGTACATATATATATATATATGGTACCCCCCCCCCCCCCCCCCAGTGACCTACCTTTTTCGCCTTGTCTCAAGTCACCCAGCTGCACTGCAAGCAAACTCGGTGTGCAATATAGCGTATTCCTAGGGCGTAGACTAAAATACAACTAAAAATCGCATACACGGGACAGTAGAAAAACCAAAAACACCAAAACCAAAAAAACCAAAAAACCAAAACCAAAAAAACCAAAAAAACCAAAAAAACAAAACCAAAAAAACCAAAACCAAAAAAACCAAAAATACCAAAAAAACCAATTTTCCGGGACTCTCAGGAAATCCCTATGAGGCTTCTCCAAGAGTCCCGGAAAATGTTTTTTTGGTAATTTTGTTTTTTGGTTTTTTTTTTTGGTTTTTTTGGTTTTGTTTTTTTGGTTTTTTTTTGGTTTTTTTTTTGGTTCGCCTTCACGGTCACGAGGCAACAACTACGCATTTTTAAGTGTGCTTATGCTAATTGTGCTTTTCAGAAATAGTATACAAGTGGTCTTTCTAGTGCTTCAGAACTATTTGTTTCGTTATTATGTAAGTAGAGCCGCTAGTGGTTAGTGCATCTTTTGGTTGTACTCAAGTGTAGTAGACCTTATTCAGCCATTACTTGGTGCTCTGGTAGCTCAATTCGCATGGATAATATTTGCCTGGTAAATGCGATTAATTATCTAGAAGCAGCATTTGCAATACTTGTCTTGAGAAAAAGCATTTATTGCTTAGAATTGTTTGCTTAAAAAGTGACTCCTACTCGTCCAGGAATACCCCAAAACCCTATAATCCAAACTTTACCAGAGATTCTCCTGAAAAGCTTGCGCTTTTGGATGTTTTTTATGTATTTGTGAATTTGCTTGTGTATGGCCTTCACTAAGTACTTTTCTAGGATTCTTGTGCATTTTTTAAGCCTGATTGTGCAAGTTGGATTTTTTTGGAATAGTATATATGTGGTCTTTATTGAATACTTCAGACATCTTTGTTTCATCGTTGTGTAAGTAGAACCGCTTCCATTTCCATTATTGTGCATTTTTAAGCTTGCTCATGCAAATTGTGCTTTTCAGACATAGTATATAAGTGGTCTTTAGTGAATACTTCAGCAATCTTTGTACCGTTTCCATTTCCGCAAGTGTTTATTTCGTATTTGGTTGAGTATGGTCCTTTAAATAGTATTCACTTGAGTCAAATTGGGCTAGTTGCTTAAGAATTCCTCTAGTAGTTAAATTCGCATAGAATGAATACTTCAAAAAAATTGTTTCAGGAATATGTAAACATAAGGTGTTTCATTTGACTTTGCAGATAGTACTTCAGTAATACTTTGCCTGGTATAAACACAACTGT
>CAJNDS010000170.1:22500-27500 GCA_905221605.1 Symbiodinium natans
CTGGCATGATGCTGTGGGTCTGGCGATCCTCTGGCCAAAGATTGCTCCTCAGTGCACAGGAGTCTGGCTTTCCTGCATCGGCAACATTGCATGGCCATTCTGAGTATAACACGGGCTGCGCAAGTTCTGGGAAGATGAGCAGCCACAGCATATGCTGGACATGTCCTGGCTCTCAAGATTCTGCAGATTTGCAGAGCCCATGCAACTGGAGAAGCGATTCGCTGTGAACTCATGGCTTCTAGAGCTGCCCCGGTCCATGGTTAGCTTGTCATAGCTGACATCCGGAACGTTTGCTTCCTCCTCCTGTGCTAGAGGGCATGCTTCTACTAGTATGGAAAAGCAGCGATCCAACTGGGCCGAGCTGTCAGACCGGCCTCTTCGAACACTGGGTCGCAAGCCTGGCAGCTGTCAGCGCCAGATCATGTCAAAGAGCACGGCGTTGTGTAAACAAAACGCAAAGAGAAAGCACAAACAGAGTCACAAAGATCAAGATCACTCAGCAACAGGTGGGAGCGTACGGCACAGAAAGCGAGCGCTGCGTTTAAAGAACTTTGAGAAAACGCGAAGGGGGCGAAGGGGATGCGAAGGGGATGCGAAGGGGCCTGGTCAGCTTCGACCGTCGGAGGCTCCTCGGGCCGCTCCTCGACAAGCGGAGAAATCTCTCAAAAATAAGGGCTTAGAGGGGACAACTAAATGGGGCCAATAGGGTTGGGAACCTTAGAGTCGCGTCTTTCTCAGAGCCTCACCAAGCAGCTCCACACACCTAGGTACTGGTTCGTCCTTGTTCTCCCTCTTCTCTTCAGGCTGCAGAACAGGGCCTCTCAACAAAATAACGAGGTGAAGACCTCATACAATAGCAAGAGCAATGGCAGTCCTCCCAAGGGCTTGGATTCTTCCAACGCCTGGACACTCGCATGACTGCAGTCCTTCAATTGAACGTTTTCAGCTGGGGCTTCTGCTGTCTCTCCAGGCAGGCTCGCATCAATCTGCGTGTGCCGGGCCTGGCATGCTGGAACATGCTGGAGCTCAATTCGTGTGGTACTTCCTGCAGGTATAATGTTGAACGCCTTCTGTTCTATGCAAAACGGATACGTTATGCCGTTGCAAGAAAAGAATGTATGCCAATTGAGGAGGTAACAATGAACCAAGATGATGAACGTCAAAGATACTATATGCTACGGAAGAATAACATAAGCAACAAAAGCGAACAGACAGACAGACAGACAGACAGACGGAAATTTGAAAGAGTGAGAGAGAGGCAGAGAGCGAGACACAGAGAGAGAGAGAGAGAGAGAAAGAGAGCGAGCGAGACAGAGACATAGCGAGAGGGACAGAGGGACAGAGACTCCACGCGCGCACACACACACACACACACACACACGCACACACTCACCCACACCCACAACCGCCCACAGCACCCTGGATCCTCGTTGTACCAGCTCTGCATTGTGTGATATGGAGTGTGGGTGAACCGTTGTGCTCTCCTCACCATATTGTTATTCTTCTCCGTTGGTATGAGGGTTAGGGTCAACCCCCTCTGCGAAGTCGCGCACCCAAAGAACTCTGTGGTTCGATGAGGGCCTGGGGCCTGGGGCCTATCTTTGTCTTCTTCTCTGGGACTACCGCCTGTATGTAAGGGCAGGTGTTGCTTATGAACACACGACAAAGGGCAAGACAAAACAACCACAGCGGCTGAGCGGGGCTTGAGGGCAAGAGCCCTTCTGCAGTTGTGTGCCCCTGGGATGCAAGCCCGGTGTCTGGCCTTGTAAAGATTGAACAGCTGACAGGAGAAGGAAAGTCCCCGCTTCACAGACCTTTCCGGTCAGAATAGATAAAGAGAAGAGCACCAAGGAAGGGACGAGACGGTGGACATGGGCGGGGACGTGACTTTTGTTTCTGAATGACAACGCAGAGAGGCGACCGAAGGGATAGAGATGGGGAGAAAGGTCCACTCAGTCCGGTAATTTGGGAAACCAACACAGCAAGACAAGAGCTGACTGCTCTGTCATTCCTTCCCCCTCGCAACCCAGCATTGTCCAAAAAGAAGAAGTAAAGAGAAGAGAGGAAGAGGGGAGAGGGAGGACGAAGCCCCAATCTCTCCTATCCGTCCATCTCCTCTTTCACTCCTCCCATCCTCTGCTATCAAGAAACCACTCACCCACATAGCCTCTCCAAGGGACGATGTGCATGCTACTTACGCATCTGCTTCTCGTACTGCTCATTCTTGATGCGATCTTAAGCAGAAAGTCTGAACATGTCTGCTGAGACGTGTCGCCTTGGTGGTTTTTCTGAGGCTCATCATATCGGTAAGCGTGGACCACCGTGACATCTCCTCAGGAGTTGTGACTACGTTGGAACTGAATTGGTCAGGCAACAAGGCTAAGCCAGAGGCCGCAGGATGAATTGGCGGCGTGAGGAAGGTCACTGCATTGGCGAGAGTGGTTTCCTGGCAACATGCAGCTGGATCATGAATGATCATGATGAATCTGCGATTTCAGAGGGGCCAGGGCTGCGAACAGTTGCTGCAGACAGTTGCCGACTTGCGGAACATGCGTGTGTACTTTCCGTGGGGAGCAATCGAATCTTGTGATGGGCTACCTCATTCGGTCATCGCATCAGTAGGCATGCCTGTACGAGTAGCTCGGCTAGGGCTGGCTGCTGCATCGGACGCTGCATGAGTGTTCGAGGGCAACAAGAAGAGGTGCAACGGATGGCAACGACAGGTAAGCCAAAGCGGATGTGACAGCCCTCGACCGTGAGCCCAAAGCAAGCGCTTGACATGGCACCGTAAACATCGCCTGAAACTCACTCGTGGTCGAACGAGTGCAAACAGCTTCGTGACCACGTCGCAACCTGTCAAGCCAATTGCCTAACGTTTGCACATTACTGCGCTGCTCCCTATGGTCCTCTCATGTCCTCTCCCATTGCTGCCTTGTACGGTGCCGCATGTTCCGCACTGCATCTTGCAGGCGGTCCTAAATTCAGTTGAGCAATCAGGCACTTCTTGCATCTTCTTGCACCGCTGCCGGCCTCCAACGCTGTCAGTTGCATGGCAGCCTTGGGTTTGTCGAAATCGGCTGAGCGAAACCTGGTGCGGAGTGGCCGAGATCCAGACTTTGGCAGCTGCTGTGCCTCGCAACAAAGATTCATACCGGCATTTTCTGGCGCTCCCAAAGTCAGGTGGCCTCGGTCAGCGCCTTCGCCGCTGGGGTCGACTGTCCTGCAGTTCCGAGACTTGTTTTACTTCCCTGCTCTCAGTCTCAGTGCTATCAGGAAGTCACGAGTCAGAAAGACACCGAGGATCCTGTCAATACCTGCGAGAGGCTGCAATCCGCCAGATCCTGACAGACCGTAGAGACGCACAAGCGCAAAGATCAAAGCCACTTCAAAGGCACACCATCTTTGGAATCGGCTGGTTGAAAGAAAGAGTCTCTACGTCTCCACCTTGGTGCCGCATCCATTTGTCTGGCGGCTTGCTGATGGGAACAGTTGGCACCTGTCTTGGCTGCCATGACTGATGCATTTGCCTCTCAATCCGTCAGCCCCTCTTTTTTCAGCCTCTTCTGAGGGTTGCTCTCTGCCTGGCACCAGAACAATTTGGACAGATATGCACTCGATCAAATGCTTTATCAGCCTACCACTGCAGAAAACTCAACAGTGAGTGGTCAGAAGCTGACATGTGGAATGCTCATGGATGATGTTCTCAGGGTATGGTAAGATCTTCTGATTCGATATGACCTCGCTAGAACTCAAAGCTGCGATGGCTTGATCCCCCACCAGTCTTTGGTGGTTGCCACAAGTTCTCTTCTGTCATCAGTGGTCTTCGTCGGTCTCAGACCCTTCCCATCACCTGACCCTTCCCCTTAAGGGTAGACTTCTGGGGTCGGTCGTGTAAGTTGATACTAAGGCACGTGTAGACGAAGATATGTACGAGATCAACATAAATCAACGTCACGGAGCAAAGAGTGCATCGCCACGAGGTTCTCTAGATGTGAAGAAATTGGGCAGTGCCACACAATTTTGTGATCAGGTTTAAGGCCCACCTTGATCAACATTGTGAAGTGTGGCACGGCCACAACTTTTCGCCAGACTTTTTGCCACACATTGAGGCATTGAGGGTGATGGAGACAAACAACAAGAGGCGTATGGCAAGAAAACAAGTGGCAAGAAAGATACAAATGATACATGATACTGTGTTCCAACGTAAGAACACAAGCACCCTACTGGCACCAGCTAACAAAAGTGCGATTGTCAATGCGAGGCAAGATCTGCCTTTTTCCTGGCCAGAGCCTGGAAGCAGGAACATCGGCCTCACAGAGCTCTCTTAGGTCATCTTTGCTTTGATGTCAGCTTGCAGGGCTTATGGCAAGATATCTCACAGTGCATCCACGCGACAAGCTGGCCATAGTGGCTGTCGAGCCTCCAGCCAATGATCGCCATCATATTTGCTTGACAGAGCATGACTGCAATGCCAGGCGTCAGACGATACAGCTTTCGCTGTAAAGAGTTGAACCTTGCGAAATCAAGATACCACAAACAGAAAGGACGGACTCTGGCAGGCCGGCAAAGAAACTCGTCTTTCGTACAGCAATTTGTGATTGCAGCCTGGAGGCGTATAGATGCTTCGCTGCTGTTCCAGTGCTGAGAGATCGTACAGTGGTGGATATCGCATGGCATCCTGTCATCAAGACCAGCATCACAGCATCACACTTTGGGGTACAAAGTTGTGAAGGGGCAGCTTGTGGGCGTGGCATGGCGCGGCTTCATTGGGGCCCGTTGATTGGGGACTTGGGAGGCTTCAGGCATCCAAAGGTGGCTTGTGTTTCGCCCCTCAACCGCTGCAAAAGTTGCTTCCGCAACGTCCCCCTGCTGCTGTGGTGTGGTGCGGCTGTCTGGCTTAAGGTTTAAGTTCAGGGATTTGTTGGGTGGACTTTCAGGAAAGAATGTGTAGAGGTGTTTCACCATAGCTGGCCAGCAACGGCACATGAAAGGAAAGCTGC
>CAJNDS010000170.1:32500-117124 GCA_905221605.1 Symbiodinium natans
ACAGCGTACTTAGCACTACGCACAACTTGTCACTGCATGCACACGTGCATTTCCCGACAAGTCTAAGCTTCGTACTAACAGGTGAAGCTAACGCTTCCACAGAACTGACGTTCGAACTTTTCTCGACCCGCCGAGTGGGTTGGTCGAAAGGTCGTGTCGACCAGCACAGTGCGTCTTAGACGTCACAGTGCGTTCAAAAGCGAACTGGCTGGTGCAACCGACTCACTGCCACTCACGCGCGGCACCAGCCACGTTCGCGCGCGGGAGAGACTCGGCGAACTGGTCGAAGGCGAGCAGGTCGACGAGCTGTTGGAACCCTTCTGCTGTCGCCAACTCAGCCGAACTAGCCATCTTGAGGGCAAGATCCCACACTTTTTCGAACTGGGCATGAACCTGACTGCAACCTAGCCCATCCGAAGGCGACCAATCGCCTCTTGACACTGCATCCGAGAGGTTGGACTTACTCGAAACTCTCACGAATGTCACGTGCAACGAACGTGCAGCAACCCAAGCCCAAAAGGCACCGAACAAGTTAGTCAGTCGTGTGTCCTTGGAATAACCTTTCTTTACGTAGCGCGTGTTCAGAAGCAACATTATCCACGAAGCACACGACCATGTCAGACAGGACGTTGGCAATGACAGCCAGCGAGAGCGGCTGCGCGAGCGCTTCAAGCCAATAAATGTAGGCCTTGGTGGTAACCGCAATCTGCAAGAAACTTTTCGGCACTTCAGTACGAAACGCGAGGCGGGTGCCATCAACACCGAAGAAGACACCGCCCAGACCATTAACTGAACCTTGCAAGACCGAAAAGGAAGGCGCCGACCGTAACGGGAGCCTGCTAGGGTGATGCAGGCGTCTGCGTATAGAATGCAGGGAACACGGGTCTGCGGGTTGGGGCTTATAGGGGGAATTCTTTAGCACGAACCAGCGGGAGCAAATGCGTTAGGCATTGCAACGCTGCACGAAGGGACGGGTTCAGGCGGGAGTGGTGGAACTGGGAGGGCTGACGGGCATACACCGCCCGGAGAAGGGCCTTTCCCACTCCCCCAAAAACCCAAGTGCAAATGAAGTTAAGCTTGCCCGCAAGGCGCGCAGCCTCATCACACGACAGTTCGTCGTTTGCCAGAGCCTTGCATCGTCTAACAGGTCCCAAACTACTCCTAGCAAGGTGATGGAAGCGCACGGGGGTTTGGCTTTAGCCTCTTTCATCGTGAACCCCAAGGTTCGCTGAATCATACGCACTCATGGCAGTCTGCTGAAGTTCAGCAAAGAAGAAATCGTCCACGAAGTGTGCTGCTGGGATAAACGCCAACACGATTGCGCGGAAGCATATCACATCGGCAACCCGAAGGTATGCCCAGACACTACCTGAACTACCGAACGGAAGGACTTGATGCTGCCAGACAGACGGGCCATGGTTTGTCGGTAGAGACACAAAGCACTCATCAGGGGCTCGAACGGGTAACGCCCTGTAAGCACCCTCGTGATCCAAGGCTGCTAGAAGGCAGGTCCCCAGACTGGCAACTGTCTGCACCAATGACAGCACAGTCTGTGTCCCCTGATACGCCGGGCTGTCGGACACCCGTGCGGTTGAGTTGTGTCCAGAGCGACGCCAGTCATCCCCCCTACGTACTTTGTCGGACTGCACAATGGGAAAAGCCCTGGCGACAAACCTACATTCGTCCGACAGGATCACGTCAGGGGAGAAAAGGCCCACAAACCGCCCTTTAGCTGCCTCCTGTTTGATTTGAGACCGTTCCCCAGACCCTTGGCCGCCTTTTTGCTAACAGGCCCACCAAAAACCACAGCAGCAGGTTGCTGCGTCACTGCCGCCACCACCACGGACGGGTGTCCATCAGAGTCGCCGTAATACTCCTGCACCGTGAAGTCCATGAAGGGCTCCGAAACTGGCGCGACCGGGATTGACGATGCCGAGGAAAGCACAGGGTCCGGGGTATCCGCGCTGGAGCCCGGGATGACGACCTGCGCTGCCCCAGCTGGTGTGTCATCGTCATCCGAACTGGAACACGGGTCCTGCATTCCTTGCTCCAAGCAAACACGAACCAGGTGGCCGACCAGAGGGTTCAAGACGTGTGGGGCCAGCCCGCTTGCTTCCCAAACGAGCTGAGCCGGATCGACCCCCGCCAAGTAGAGCAAGGCCTGGCGGACCATTGTCCCCACAGCGCCACCTGGTAAGGCAGCCTGATGCCCGGACGAGCTTGCTTTGGGAGCACTGCCGGTCAGGTGCTCAGGAAGCGGCTGCAAACCATCGCCCAGCACGGTGGCTGGCTCCACCACAGCAGCTGCTCCATCCACCGCAGGCTCAGCCGGCACCATGTGCACGAAGGCTATCTGCAAAACTGCTCTGGGCTTCTCGTCTCGAGAGGCGCAGCTGAGCTCACGAACAGGACAGCGTACTTAGCACTACGCACAACTTGTCACTGCATGCACACGTGCATTTCCCAACAAGCCTACTAGGATTTGTCGAGTTTCCTACAATCACCCATGTTGCGGATATGAGAGCACTCAGAAGTCTCCTGTCTCGCTTCCTCGAATCGTCGAAGACGCTGCAAAGCTACTGCCTTAGGTCAAGCACAGACAACATTTTCCTCAAGACGTAGCGAGCTACACCTCAAGCAAAGCATCTGCCTTCGCTTCCCTGACGGGGTCTGCGGAGATATGCCAGGAGCCGTCCGGAGGGTCAAGGCGGTCAAGCTTGTCCTTGCAACAATTCTTGGATAACCTCCTCGTGCAAACAGTTCATAATATTGCAGTTTTGCAACCCTTCTAAGAGAGTCCTTGCCCAGAAGCTGCTGTTCGCCACTGCAGCGCTTGCACCTCGTCATCTGATGTCATCATGCCATCTGCATAACTTTGAGTCTGTTTATGTTCGACAGTTCAACAAACGCCAACTGCAGACCTCAATCAGAAGGCGAATAGAGGCTGCGCATGTCTGAAGGTGACTCAAGGTCCGGACAGCTCCAATGCAAGTGCAAGATGGTCCTGAAGGATTCTCAGCATTGTTTCGTTAATTAGCGACTGCTTTCAGGGAACACGGAGACTCATCCAACCAAATGGAACTGCTTGCTGCATCTTGATGCAGAGCCCGGCCTCTGCCACAAGGCCATCCCGGAGCTCCGCAGCACGCTTCGGGTCACAGAGGTGTGCCAAACCGACCTGCCAAGGCGTTGTGCGCATGTGGCAACTGTCAAGGACAACTGTGGACCAATTCAAGCACAGCCGCACATGACGATAACTCACGGCTAGTCAAGATTCCAAATCCTACATTGAACATTTTGCCGCTAGACGGCGCAAGCGGTCGCATAATTCATGGAATAAATCAAGGCGTGCTATGTACAGCCGTGCACCGCTTGTGGGTGCTGTCGCTGAGCACCGGAAAGCCTACTAGCGATCGGCTTTGCCACTTTCACGACATCATCAGCTCCAAAGAAGCAGACGGATGACTATCAATGCTTGACATCATTCTTGTCGAGAGCTTGCCTTCCCTGATGACACCCTCAGGGTCTTGGAGAGAAAGGTGCATGTCACAGATCATCTGCCGGCCCTTGACTACTGGTCTTGTGAACTCACAATTGCTACAGTGTCTGAGCTGCCCTTGCCAATGCAGAACCGGCCTTCTTTGCGTCGTAAATTTGCCAACTTGCTTCCTGAGCTTGCCATCCAGTTGCTTTAACCTTCCGAAACCGTACCTACTCTGCTACCAAGCATCATGCTGGAACATCCGGAAAGCTCCAAGCCGGATCAAGTAGCATTCGCCCTGGCCGCTCCAAGTATGTAGGTCACACAAGCCACAAGCCAACGCCAGCTTCTGTTGTCTTCGGCCCGCCTCATCGAAATTGCATGCCTCCTGAATGAGAGGCATAACTGCATCAGTGTAGATTTGATCTCTGAACTCGCCGCAAAGCCAGCCTTGCAGCGATTCGAATAGTTATTTCCTCATGTGCAAATTCATTAAGATTCTGTGCATCCTTCCATCCAGCCTTGAAGTCCCACGAATGCCCACTCCTAAGATTAAACGGGAGTTTGACCCCGTGTCTGTGGTGCCGGAACAACTGGACAGACAACCTTCTGAAGTGCCGTTGTCGTCGTTGTCGTTCATGGTCGTCGTCGCTGCTGCTGCTGGTGTTGGGGTGGTTGCGACAGTTCTTGCAGTTTAGTCTTGAAGCCGATCTCTGGCTCACCCTTTACCAATCCTATCGAATCATATCGAATCATACCCGTCCACAGGAAGCAGGTACTCCCAATGGACGTCGGGGGTGTCGGGGCAGAGCCAGCTTGGATCACTTCGGATCACCGATCACTCGAAGCTGCTTTCGTTCTAGTCATTCGGACTCTTGTCTGAGTCTCTTCGAGGCTGTCAAACGGACACTGAATGACTGAATGCACAGGGAGATGGATCATGAGATTGCAAGTAAGCGTCATCGACGTGCATCTTGGGACCGCCCATGCTGAGGATGTCATCCACCAGTCTGACGATGCACTTCATGTTCCTGAAGGCCATCAAGCACTGTGCGCGAGATTTTGCGAGCTCGGAGCTGATTTTTTGGGCTTGTTGTTCGTCCTTTTGTCTTTACCAGGCCGGGGTTCATCGTTGCCAGCCAGATATAAGCAAACGGCATGTATCCCAGGCAGGTCAGATAGTACGGAGCTGGGTGCAGGCTCAGCGGGTTGCCCAGTCGCCTCAGCTCACGGCAGCTCAGGGCCAAACCGGAGCGCTTCCCTGAATAGCTTGGTTAACTTAGTTTTCTCGTAGTATGGCAGTTCATGGGTCCTGGGTTGGAAGTAAGACGTCAGTGAAGCGAGCATTGTTTGTAAACAGTGGCTCCGCTGTACTGTTCAACACCGAAAGCACGTCCGTGTTCTGCTCTGCTTGGTACACATTCATGCTCCAGAATCTTCATGTCCTTTTCGCAAATGAAGTATGGATTCTGTCAGCTCGCTGCTCAGCAAACTACACAGCTGTATTTCTAAGGTCATCCGAATCCGTAACGCTCGAAGAAGCATGGGTGGCGAGGTGCGGATCCACTTTGTCCAGCTTTTCCTTCACCGCTTGAGTCTTCTTGACCATGAAGTGTGTTTGCACCTGATCTCATCAGCTGTGCGGCTCCATGACTTCGCTGTGTACAAATCATGTCGTAGTGCCATAGTTCCTACTTCAAGCATCATAGGCTGGCTCTGCTGCATGATGTGCTGCGCAGCTCCGTATGCAGTTCTTGTTGCACTAGCCGAGACAGCCAAGTTTCTAGCCAAGCAAGCCTTGTACAAGTCCTAAAACAGCCTGGTTGACTTGCTGGGGCATTCAACGGGCATTTGAGGTCAGGGCTTTCGAGTTGCGGGCTTGGGAAGATTTATTCCCTGAACATTTGTCTAAACTCTGAACAACCTCTTGAGTACAGTGTAGGGCTTTTGGGGTTCAGCGTGTTTTTCCCAAGGTCGACGGTCGACGGCTTCGCTACGCCCATGCAGCAGGCGAGGAGCACGGGTGCAGTGTGGGGCTCAGCTGTTTGGGGCCTAGACAGGCCGCGAAGCGCTTTTGAAGTCTCTTGCGCGCGTCCATGCGGAGGCTCGGCACTCTCACCAAGCGCTGACCGAGCCTTGTCGCATCCGGCCTACAGTAGCAGAAGCTAATACCGGGCAAGCGGAGCCCAACCACTCACGCGGTCGCGAAGGCACGCAGGCACTCACGCTTAGCCAACCCGCTGACGCTGCCAAAGCAGGCCCATCAGGCCCGCAAGGCCCTTGTTGGGCCTTGCAGGCGTGCAAGAAACACTGCAACCGCAGCATCTTTCTTGCTGCAAGGCTCCGTCCCGGTCGCTCCCCCTGAAGCATTTTTGGAAGATCCCGCTCAAGATGCTCACGCTGATGCTCACGATCCGCACTGCCCCTCTTTGGGTGGTCGGTGCCCCGGTGCCCTGCAAAAAGAAATCCAACAAAAACGAAGAAGGTCGATGATGCATGAGGTTCCAGGTTTTCCCAGAACCACCAAAACACGAACCCAGAAGCCATAATTGACCAGCCAGAGGATCGCCTTAAACAGTGCGGTACGAGACGTAAAGTTTATGTTGGCTGGCCCTTCCCTGCCTAGCCCCCCAAGGATGAGCATCGACAGCCATGGCTCGAGCGAGCTCGCATGCATGCAGGCACTTCACTGGCATCTGCTAGATGGTCCGAGCTGGCCAGCTGTGGGCAACAGACTTGCTAGCTGGGGACCCATAGTCCTAGGCCGTGGACTAGACAGTAGTAGAGTTGAGGGCGTGAGACTAGATCATCAGCAATCAACAAGAAGCTGACAATGCCACCATGACTGCAACATCAGATTCCCCTTAGGCCAAGGACCCAGTTTCCAGCCCAATATCTGTGGCTGAGGTAGTACCCCACGTCATCTGGAAAAAACTGCCCATACCAGCATAAACAAAACCTCATCAGGCTGGCGATGCGATGTCAACGAGCCCGTCATGCATGAAAGGACACGTCACGCTGGGCTACGTCGCTACGCTGAGCTCACAACTCTGCCAAGAACCACAGCCGCAGCCACGTGTTCATGCCAGTCCAACTCCTCGGGCATGGTCTGTAGTAGAGGTCCACAGGTCCACAAACCAAGCAACTTTACAAACCTTACAACTCTCGCCAGCTCTTAGTTCAGCTCACTGTTAACAAAGCCATCTTTCTGCAACTCTCTGCACTCAAGCGGCGTCCAGTCGAAGCCAAAACTCGCAATGTAAAACAAGTAGATGCCACTCAGGCCTGTCAAAAGACAATACAGGCACTACAGGCTACGGAGGCAGTAGAAGCACCACATAATGCAACAGACTGCGGTCCTAAGCACCGGGCAAAAGCACAAATTCCACGAGTACACATCAAATGGTGCTGGAGTAAGTAGTATGTAAACGTGCATAGCCTTGGATGCATCATATGTTCTAAGACCGGTAGGGAAGTTCACATGGCAGCATCTTCTGCCAAAACGTGACATCGGAGTCCCAATCAAAACGAGGCCACTGTCAAGCCAATGATGCCCAGCCATATTGCCTAGGATGTGGATGATCACACCGGCGCGATCAAAACATCATTCGCGTGTCTGACGAGTGTCGGTGGTGGAAGGAATCATCAAGGCGATTGGAGCGGCGTACTCAACGAAGGCTGCAAAGTGGGCAAGGCATGTACCAAACCAGGTGGGTGTCCTGAGGCTAACGGCAGGCTTGACAGCCTTCATCGTGCCCAACAACCTGCACAACTTTCACGGTTAAGATTGAACAGCCAAGGCTCAGGGCCTAAGGCTAAGGCTAAAGTCGGCAAAAGGGCAAAATGCAAAAGGGGCTCGGGCAGTGTCCAAAAATAATTTGGATCTTTCGAGCAATAGCTCTGCACAAAGCACAACAAAGCAACTGTGTGCCCGCTGGTGTGGACCAGACTGCAGGACAGCGCAGTTTGGCCGCATGAAGCAGTATGGAAACGGCACCGTGTCTTCATCTAGGAGCCTCTGCGAGCCTCTAGGGATCATCCAAGACACCTGGACCGGGCTTGGATGTGTCGAAGATGTTTGGCCATCCAAGCACGAGACAGCCATCAACAATCACGCACCAGATGCGCTGAACAGCTGCCCTATACATGCAGGATGAGGCAGCACAACGTGCCCGCGGCTTCATGACCCGAGACGAGACCGTATTGGAATCGAAAGCAAGTTGATTACGCTGGATGGCGCAAGGCGCAAGACCAGCCATGGCACAGTCACAGAAATATTGAGAAGGACGCGAAGTTGTGAATGCGTTGATGGCCACTCGCATGCATTTGCTTTAGCTGCTGGGCAGCATTGCCGCTGGGCAGCAGCTGCCCGCCAACCTCTTGTTGCTCCATGGAAGCTGCGTCCAACTTGTTGCCTTTCTTGGCAGGGATTTGCGAGCTAAGCATCTAATGTCCGAAGCACCACTATAGGCAACGGCAACCTTGCATTGTAGGTGCCAATGTTTCACAACTCAGGATAGTCGCAACAGGCTCTTCCCAAAAACCTAAACGACTCATGCTCCAAGTACTTCACGTTTGGCCCAGAAGTCCATGCGTCGATTTCCACGAAACGACTACGTAGAGCAAAGACATGCGAGGCAGCCAGAACAAGAAGTCTGCTTAGAAAAAAATAAGGTAACATCGCCGGTCATGACACACAAGCCTAGGTATTCCGCCAAACCAGAGTGCAGAGCTGAAGTTCGGTCTTAGGCTGGGGCGAAGTTTCTTGGTTTTGCAACGTTTTGCTTTTGGCGGGCCTTAGGCTTACCTTTAAGAGTTGGTTCCGGCAAGCAAGAATCCTTACCAGGATGTCCGGGGGTAGGGGCGATGCGTGGCATTGTGAGTCCCATGAGATGCTCTTCTGGTCCCACGGCTGGTCCTGCACGGATTGGCAGCATTTGGCCGGGTTCGTGTGAGCGCCAAGTGGCAGCCCAACTTGCGTTTGTCAAGGGGGCAGAGAAGGTGGGCCGGACGGTGCGTAAGCCATGGTCGAATGCAAAGACACACACACACACATACACATATGCACACAAGCACACGGTGTGCAATTTTCACAAGGAAGCAACGAAGAGTCAATGCAAACCATCCAGTCGTGCTGAGTACTTCTGGATCTGCTTGACAGGGCTCATCTTATCCTCAGACTCGATCAGCAATTTCTGGAGCCATTTGCTTCCGCGCAGCCATCTTGACCTCTTCCATGAGTTTTTCATGTCACGTCTCGGCCCTTTGGCTGGGATATCGCCCAAAACAATATCATGTAGCACGAGAGACCACTTTGGGGCTGCGACTGCAGCATGAAGGGTCCATTAACATACCTGCCGCGGACAGCGATGCTGCGCAGTGGCGTCTCTGCACACAGCAAACATAGCAAGAGCCAATGCTGCAACACGCATGCTACATGCTTTCCAGGTGCTGAAACCAAGGCCCGATTTTTCCAATACCTTGCAAATGGGATGACAGGTACATTAACAGCATCTTCGAAAGAGCCTTACAAGGCTCAACATATTGGCCTGAGAAGAACCATTGCATGATCAGTCCCAACCTTGGTACAAAGCCATGCTGTGCCCAATGCATTCCAATGCATTTCAATGCACCTTCTCGTTTGTCTTATATCAGCATCTGGTACTCTTCTACACCGTGAAGACTAAACAGTGTAAATTAGTGTAAATAGCGGGAAGCTCCAAAGTTCTCAGCTTTTGCCATTTCTTGCCAAAGTGCTGCATCCCTGCAAAACTGCCAGAGGCCAAAGGCAGGCAAGCCGAGAGCAACATGCTCCTTCGCACAACAGCTGAGACTTAATGGATGTGGATGTGGAGCCACACAAGCACCCTCTTTGCAGCTCCCGTAGGCGTGAGCGGTGCCAGCGTAGAACTGTGTTCTGTCCTGGGCCCAACCCTCTGCACTGAGGACGCCAAGTGCTGTGCATACGAAGGCAATTGAGTTGCGGACAAAAATGAAGAGATAAACCTTGGCTCCGTGGCATGGCACATGATGGTGCATGTACCTTTCGTGCATGTAGTTTCCACGGCTTCACTTTAACAAACGCATGTGCGTGTGTATGTATTGTGTATGTGCTGCCAAGCGTCGTCACAGCAGAACAGAGCCTCCGTATAAGAAAAAGGCGAAGCTGAATCCCAACTCAAAACGAAAAGGGCTGCTGTTCCTCGGGTGATTTCGCCTAGTCACCCTTATGCAGCAGAAGCTGTACCAGGGACAAAGCAGGAAGCCCAAACCAGCAACGAAGAAGAGAGAATGAACCGCGAGGTCAACAACCTTAGCTCATCGTGGCTTTCAAGATCTCTCAAGCATCACTTGGCATGGCGACTCCCGGGTGTGTCTGAGCACCTTCGACAACTGTCGAATAAGCTGTTTGATTGCCTACTATCTTCTCAGGGTGCGGTTCTGGGAGCAACAACAGTCGCTGAATGAGAAACCTGCACTGCTTCAACTTCCAGCATGCGTGCAGATGTCAGTAGCAAAAGCGAAGCTCAACTTTGGGCTTCAGAATGCTTCAGATCTATATAAGCCAGGCAACATTTCTTTTATTCCCACCCAACATGGGGAAGCACGAATACTTCAAAGTACCCCGTGAAAGGCGGTACCTCATCTTGCAACTTCTGCTACGCCGCTATGCCTGGCATGTGCGTTGGCATGTGCCTTGCATTGCCTCTGATGCCTACGGCCTACGCAATGCGAAAATGGTCCAATCCCGGCTGCCACCAGTTGTTTGGAAACGCCACGCCATTCAGTGGTCCTTGACGGCACCCGAATGCTTCAGCTAAATGCTGCCAGACCTGGGCAACCCGTGCGGTGCTGACCGCCCCCCTGGCGTGGCATCTGCGAGATGTGAGCAACGCAGCCCAAGCCAAAAATGCATCCCAAATAATCCAAGGACTGCGCAAGAAGCTTCGCGAACAGGAGCACAGAATACTCGTAACTAGGCAGGTCGGAAGGCCTGGCGAAAACAGGTGAAAATATCCGAAGGCTTACAGGGACAATGACTCATCTTCGAATGCCTCGGCATCAATGCGATCAAGATGAAATATCCTTTGTTGCACCATTATTTCATTTGCTCTTCATGAAGCCGTGCAGTGGCTTGCAGGCTCGAGTATTTGCAACAACGGTGCCGCCGTAGTTCACCAGGAGCATTGTGATGTGAAACCTCTCATCGAGACACACCCGCATGTCCACATGTCTGCTGTCCGAACAGCTAAGGTGTCCATGTGGTCGTCTTGTGATATTGGCCATGATGCTCCATCGTCCAGATGTGAAAGTGCAGGGTACCCTAAGAAGCTCTTAAAGATCCTCAACACGGGCCAAAGCCCCTGAAACCGGAAGCTCCCCCCAAGAACCTCAACCAATTCATCAGTCATGCATATCGAGACCAACATTCATGCCAAGATATGGCGATCCCTTGTGCCCACGACCTCCTGTTCAACAAAAAGAATTCTAATCAATGCCCTGTGCCCACACGTTTCAGTTGCTCGAGCCTATATACAAGCGAAGGTCGTTCCATCCTGGCTTTCCCGATTCACATTTCAGGGCAGTGACCGGGCATTGAATTTCACTGGCAGCACAATGTTCTGCAAGACCCCTACAAAAAACTAACTCACACACGGCCACACATTAACAACATTTAACAGCCGCATACCAGCCAGCCCTTCTGAGTAGCGTGCGATAAACAGCATTGGGCTTGTGAGGATTTTGGAGTGGGGGCGACATCTTCCGAGCCACTTTGCAATGTGCCATATGCAGTTCTGCAGCTGAAAGCTGAGACTAGGCGAGACTGAGCAGGGACTAGCAGGGACTAGCAGACTAGCAGCAATGAAGCGCCTCCAAGTCTCCCGTGCTTCACTATCCTCTTCGCGAAATGGTCTAGCCGTTGGCCGACCGTCATCGCCTGAAACTTTTCCTTTGGCAGATCGAAGTAGTCACCATCCCTTTGTTGCACCGCGGCAGCAACGTTGCAGCAAGTCTTGCACTCACCCCGGCCGAGCTTTTGGACTGGGCTTGACTGTGCCGAAAAATTGCCAGCCAGGGCTCCAGTTAATATCAGCCATGGCTTCGCTAAAGCTAGCAAGGGGCCCTCTAATCTTGGGCACTGCACACTGCGGTTGGCCAGGGCTTTTTGGCAGTTCACATGCATTCACCAACACCAGGCTCTGGAAGATCGACATATTCAAAAGCAAGACAAGCCCCTTTTGCTGAACTGTCTAACACCAGGCCTTCCGACCACTTACCTGTGCAAGGGGCTTGTTCAGTACTTGGTTTATCTTTGTGCGCTGTGTGACCGATCTGCATGCGCAGCATCAATCTGAGTTGCTGGCATGCCACAGATGTGGTATGAAATCGAGATTCTTGAGACTTCTCTCAAGCTTGAGCTGAACCTCTGCGTCCAAATCTGTGAAGCACGTGGCTGCACCAATCACCGCCTGGCTAGATGCTCTCGAGCTTTGAATGGGAAGTGACGTGCCTCAGCCCCAGCGCCGGCAAACCTGAAGGCGAGTGTGTGCGTGGCCATTGCTGCCGATGCAGCATGTGTGATTCTTGCAGATCTCACGTGCATAGACTGCCCTGACAACGCGGCATTCGTTCTCAGACTTGGGCTTCCCTTGGAGATAGCTCAGTAGCCTTCGAATCAGAAACCTCAACGGTTGAAAAAGAACAGCAAGATACAGCAAGGTGAATGACGGTGCACCATGGCAGATTTGACTCATGTTCAGGTTCCCACGTGAGGAGCCGTACGGATGTCAGAGGCGTGCCAGGCCTCGCGACAGACAGCTTACATGTTGGCAGAACATTGCGGAACCGTTTACAGCAATCCATTCGTGGCCCAGGCTGCCAGGGCGTCGAGGTGGTCCAAGTCTTGTCCGGACCAGACTTCGGTGTCAGGTCCTCACTGAACCACAGAATTTGCAACAAATCCACAAGCCCGCGTCTCTTAATTTACCTCACAAAAATTTGCTGCGGGCTAGCGGCTAGCCACCATGTCTCTCATGTTGACAGCATGTTTTTTCCATGTTCTGACATCTGCCAGCCGGGAGCAGCGCGTACAGCCGAAGCGACAACTCGTCGCAGATATGAAAGCCTTCGCAGGCGGATGCAGGCAAACACATTAACAGGGTCAGGAGGGGCTAGAGCCAAACCTGGCTTTGAATGCAATTGAATCTCGACGAGGGAGGGTCAGAGGTGCCAGGTGTTTGCAGCACATTCTTGCGCATTCTTTGGCATCTATATTTGTATTTGCACTGTGGGGCCGCATGGTAGGCTTCGGGCATGCAGCGGCGTTGTCGGGGCTGTCGGAACAAAGCCTTGCAAGCAACCAAGGAGTCGACATGTCATGCGTCTGAAAATGCCAGAGCAGCTGAGTGGCTCCAGGATGCTCTCTGCAAGACCACTGCTGGGCGCCTGGTAGCAGGGGTGCACGAGAATCAAGATCTCCCATCAGGCAAGGAGGACTCGAGCCTCCTCAAAATGGTGTCGGCTGCGAATCTCCGTGTCCTATCCAGGGATGCCAATACAAGCAAGTCTTGTGCATGAAGCTGCGCTTACCTTCCGAGAGGCACCGGTGAGGCACCAGGGACCGCCCAGGCCCTCATCCTCGGCCTGAGCGATTACTGCTACAAGCAAAGAATTTGGCTCAGGACGCCAATGCGGTTTGCGCTGCCTGATGTGCTTTTCGTCCAGGCGAAGCAATTGCTTCCGACCTGACCATGTGTACAGTGCAGACAGTCTGTACATCTGGTTGATTCTTGTTGCCACATGTGCTGCCCTCCCATGCCATGTGATGAGAGCGCTTCCCCACCATTGCGCCTTGTCTCCTCGCCATTCTCCTCTTCCAGATGCGCCTGCTCGGTATCTCTGCTCAGCATACTTATCACATCTATGCTCTGTTGGTAGAAACTGATAGAACGCATCACCAACCTCATCTGCGTCTTCGACCAACACCTCGAACTCCACAAGCCAACTGCATCATGA
The DNA here is from genome assembly GCA_905221605.1 of Symbiodinium natans. NCBI lineage: Eukaryota > Dinophyceae > Suessiales > Symbiodiniaceae > Symbiodinium > Symbiodinium natans. The sequence continues at coordinate 45,999 of CAJNDS010000170.1, forward strand.
AACATCTTCGATACCATCAGTATCTCCACTTTCCACACCTCCTTCTTCTAGCTGCTTCTAGCTGCAGCCCGGAACGCCACTAGGGGGGGCTTGAGGAAGCCAAATGCTGCCGCAAAGCAGGAGTCTGCGATGGTTGGAGCGCCAGCGCTTTGCGCGCGTACCGCAGGATCAGCTCATCGTGCCGATACCTTTGCTCCAGAGACTTGCAGCAATTTGCTCATGACGAGTTTGTTAAGTTTGCAGCGGCGAAATTCAAAGGCATACATGCTTCACAGAAAGCCGATGGCTGAGTGTCAAGCTCTGGAAAGTCCTCCAGAAACTTCTTCAGCAGGTCAACACGCCTCACCACGTGACAGCGTGAGTCCAGGAACCCCTGTTCAGCAGCAAGGTCTTGACACGTGCACAGCAGACACTTAGTGTACCACGCGTTCATGAGCAGGCTCTCGACGATGAGCTCTGGCTTCCTGCCATCCGCCGACAAGCTTGCATGACCCAGAATGATCGAGGCATCTGGAGACTGCCCCAGGTCCTGAGAAGCTTTAAGAAGTGTGGCCGCATCGTCTCACTGACTTCACCCAGAAGTTGCAGCGATGCCAAGAGCACACGCAGGCGCTCCTCCTCACAGCGACAGGAGACTGGAAAGAAGTCGGGGTGAAACGTGGCAAGCGCGGTTCACAAGCTTTGAAGGCCTCCCCTGGGGTCAACCAGGATTGCAGTTGCTTCAGGAGCATCTGACAAAGCAGAGCTCGGTGTTGAACGACATCGAACCTGCATTACAAGCTCTAGGAGACTAAAATTCTTGTGCCGTTGTTGCAAGCTTATGCAAGCATCCAAGAGCCCGACATGTCCAGGAGCTGCAAGGCAAACGAGACTGCTTGTGATGGAGGTAGCGACAGGAGCCTCACGGCGCAGTAAACGCACAGCATAGCACAATGCTACGAGATGCTACAAGATGCTTCATCAGCGGCAAGCGTAAGCAAACGCCAACGGCTGCAATCAGTGGATGCCTGTGCTCAAAGCACCTGAAAAAGGAAAGAAACGGGGACCTTTTGTCAAGCGAGCATTGAGATGGCACAAGCTGGGGCCGAAGAAGCCAAGAAGCCAACGTCCACAATTGTGAAACTTGGGCACTCGGCTCTGCAACAGCCCACTCCGAGTTCAGCGAGTCGGGTTGCAACCCCTTCATCGAAACTGATCTTTCGGCGGCTCCGCGTTACAGGTTGGGACTGTCTGCAATAAGCTCACTTGCTTCGGATCGTTTGGCCTGTCCCTTACCAGCACTCGGCGCCACACATAATTCTTCACCTTGGATCAGACGACTTCAAGAAAACATCCAACAAGGGAGAACACCTTCGTCACATCCTGAGTCTACGCGATCGCGAGTCAGTCATTGAAGAACTGGCCTTTGATGTGTTGTGCTATGCGTGCGTGTAGCTATAGTTCGTCGTGGAAGTCTTGTACAGCGAAGGCGAAGCTACGAACCTGCAGCATGCTGCGAAGCTTCGCTGCTCATCATGGTCATATCGATATCCTGAAAAGGCTTGCCACGGATACTCTCCTGAGCTCCAAATTCAAGGGTCGATTGCAAACAGCTCGCCCATCCATCACCCGCCCGACTGTGAGTCCAGCACAGGCATATAGTCGGTCTTACTGTGCAGGCTCCAAGTTCCAGCAGCTTTCGAGCACCGGACGGGCGGATCAGGTATGCCTGCGTTCCGGCATAAAATCCAGCAGCTGGAACCTTCGACCAACCAGCCTCGGGATTCTGAAAGAACTCAGAAACATTGCCACTTCGAACCGCCTCGTCCCGAAAACCCAACTGCTACTGGTAGGATTTGGAGTTGCAGTGTCGGGAATGGAACGCGATGCCGGTGTTTTCATGCTGGTTCACAGTTGCTGGTTGCCTGCCTGAGCCTTTTTGGCCTGCCCGTACAATTGCCCGCCTGAGTCTCCCCCCCTGCCTGCTCATTAAAGCAAAATTCCGGTGCAGTTGCCCCGAATGTTGTATTGCCTAAAAGCTGTCCTCAGCGCCACTTTGTCCTGAAAACCTAACTCAGCCCCGCTTGTCGGGTGGGGATCAAGGATACGTCCTTCCCCCTGCCCAGTGCACGGCATGCTGCCACGAGACGCCATGCAGGAGCTCGTACAGTGCCGATGTCACGAGGTCCCAAGGCCGCAAAGGATCCTTGGCCTCAAGAAATGGGCCCGGTAAGGAGCTGTTGCCAACCTGTCGAGGTGCCACAGCCCAGCACAAGCCACTGCACAAGCCACTGCACAGCCCCAACACAGCCCCGCGTCATCCAGCTATCGAACGACTCGGCGCGACAAAGCTCCAGCCTGGTCTTCTGCGCGCCAGTGCCCAAAGAAGAAAAGCTTGATGACCTGTCAACAGTCGACGGCCAACGTACGAATCGCACCTTCCTTTTCAAGTGGATCAGGTGGGAGGTGACTTTGCAGTGGTCAGGCGCGCGTCTTAACTCGTTGTCTTCTCGGGGCCTCGGCATCCTGCGGAGCCAGTGGAAGTTCCCGCTTCATTCGCTCGCGCCAGCCGGGGCAGAAAACCACGTCATCTTCCATGACCAAGTACCACGGATCACCTGAGGGCTTTTTTGGGGAACTTTGAGATGCTGGACTTCTGCTGAACTACAGAAAACACAAAGGCAAAACACAAAGGCAAAACACAGAACATTGGCTACAGCTGTTGCTGAGCCGGCCGGCCTTCCAATTCCCCTGCGATGGGTCGGGTGGGCAGGTTGCCATTGGCAAGGTCACGCCACAGTCGCACGTGAGCTGCAGCAATGGCTATGACCTGAAGATCTCCGGAGAACCACTGCTGGAACGAAGTGTGCTCTTTCTTTACGGATGAAGCAGAGCAGACTTCCATCACAGGTCCTGCCTTCGGCACGCACTCGTGATGATCATGCTGAAGCAGCTCATCGATGTTTTTTGGCGATGGTCTGAAAAGATTGCTCCAAAGCTCGGACATGGCCGCACCTCAGGGTAGCACCAGTCCTTCACGGCTTGTCATCCTCAAGATGTGACGGACATGTGGTTTTGCAACGCCCGCCGAGGTTTGGCGGCTTGCCGGGAGAGGTATGCATACAAACCATCCAGTTGCTGACGGTGGAATGCAGGCTGGCTGCATTGCCATACCTTGCCGCTGGACAGCTTCCACATTTTTCAATGAGCATACAAATGCAAACCTGTGAGCCCTCCAAGTGGATGGCTCCTTCAGAAGTTGCATAGCTTCAAGGACCTGTCGCCAACACACTTCAAAGCATGACCGTGGAAAGTGCATGGGAGAGAGTCAGAGAGAGAGACAGAGAAGAATCCATCAGCAGGTCCAGCCGGCCTCTGATGGCATTTTTCCATTGTAGCCGCGCCTGAATCAACACAGGCGCGCGACTCGGTAGACACTCGCAACAGCCTAAGTCAGGATGCTCGAAGCGGTCTTGCAGCCATGAGACACCATTTCTGCGGAGACACCCATATCCTCCGACAGGCCACAAAACCACGACATCCACAAAGGACTCGCGCATGTGTGTGTGTGTGTGTGTGTGGGTGTTTGTGTTGGTGTTGGTGTGTGTGTGTGTGTGTGTGTGTGTGTGTGTGTGTGTGTGTGTGTGTGTGTGTGTGTGTGTGTGTGTGTGTGTGTGTGTGTGTGTCTGCGCGTGCGTGCGTGCGTGCGTGCGTGCGTGCGTGCTGCAACGGTTTTCGGGTCCAGCGGCACATGGGGCAAACTGTTCGTCAACACGCTTTCCTGTCCTGGAGCTCCGCCTCTGTGACTTTGTACTTCTCGGGTTCTCAGATGAGCATCAAGATGTTGTGCGAATTGAAGTCGCGCATTCAACAAGCACTGACTTATCCCTGGCGCAAAAGCTCAATGTATAGAGCCCATCTTTGCTGAGGGCTGTACCGATGGAAACCACGAACGCTTCTCGAAAAAGACCACTTTCTTGATGAGCCTCTTGGACAATGCGGCCAAGATGGGCCAAGACTGCCCGCTTTCATTGCTCGTTCTCGAAAATAGGACTGTGCATGTGAGGCCACCTCTTCTGGGACAGTAGTCCTTTGGAGCCTGTCCTTCAGTCCAGCTGCTCTTTGCATCAAGGATAAGCACTCGCCTTACATCGACTCAGCACAGTTTTGCATAGAGGGCATAGTGCATGCATGTGCATGACACAAGACTTCTGCATCTTGTCGTCAACACTGCAGCATCCAGCCCATCCATGACTCGCAAGAGCCAAACTGACTTTGCACATTGCTGCGGGCTTGATTCTTGTATCACCCTCAAGAGGTCAATTCAGACATCGTACATAATTTTTACTTAGGGAGACTTGTCCAGGGGTAAACAATGATCAAGAGCTGTCACACCTTGTTGTCCCACGCAGGAACTGTTGTCGTCCTTTCTTTGTTTGTGCTCATTGCTTTCCTCTTCTCTTCCGCCTGTCTTGTCTGATAGTTGCCAATCGAAGGCTTGAAGAGGAGGATCAAACGATACAAAGACGTAACGAAACAAAAGACCAGAGAGAGAGAGAGAGAGAGAGAGAGGACCACAGGGGCGGTTTCCACGTACGAGCAGTCCCCCCAGTGCTGCTTTTGATGTTTAATTCACGATGTTCGTTTCCTCTGCTCTCAGTACTGACAAGAAAGGAACAAGACAAACAAGAGAAGAGGATGAATGACGTGGCATTGAACCCATGTTGTCGATGCACGTTTCTGTTCTTATGTTTGATATGAATTTGTGGTCTCATTTGAAGAAAAAAGTGGATAAAGGTGCTTTTCTTTTGTGTACGAAACAAAGACAAGAAAGGATAAAGATGCAAAGCTGCATACCCAAAGAAATGTAAGAAACAAGTAGGGGCCCATGAGCCTTGGCAACTTCAGAACCTCCAGATTCATATTTTTTGGCAATTTCGTACAGCATGAGAGCTCCAGCTGACTGAATTCATCAAGAACAGCTACATTTGTCTACATGTGCAGTTGCCCAATATACCAGGGATTGTTGTGTACATCTGTAGGATGATTCACACACATTTCTTTCTGTAGGCTCTGTTGAAAAAGGCTGCAGACAAGCATTTACACTGACAGTGCTCCGTACAGAATGTGCCTTTGAGCCTGAAGCGACAGGCTCCTCTTTGCTGCTTGTGCCATGTTGTGCCACTGTCATGGGCAAAGGTAGGCAAATGTGGGCAAAGGTGGGCAAAGGTGGGCAAGGGTCTATGAAATGCAGCCCTTCGACTGACATCGTCGAGCAGGAGCTGCAACCATACAATACAGCAAAATGTATCTGCAGCTTCTCCAGCTTTAAGCAGGCGTCTGTGCAAATCCTCATTCTCCTCATTCTCCCATTCATCTGCGTCGTCGGTTGTGATGCCTGGCTTTGCAAGCTTTCAGGCCCTTTATCGGCCATAGCTTCAACCATTGGCGTGGAGGTCTTGATGTGCAGGTGCTTTGGAGTTCTGAAGTGCACGCAGCGCCCAGTAACCCAGTACACTCCCGTACACTCCCGTACACTCCCGAACTCATTGGCAAGCCCATGCAAGCCATGGGTCGTTCGCTGATTCCAAGCAAGAAGAGCGATAGTCCGACGCCAAGTCGTCGCCTGAGACAGCCAATGCAGTGCTATCACAACACGTGCCGAAGGCCCTAGGCCCCCTGACAGTCAATCACTCGCACCCACCGTTCTCTGCTTGATCTGATTCTTTTCAGGCTTTAGCCTGGACTTTGGATTCTTTCTGTGAGCTCCGGGTTCTTGGGGGTTTTGAGGGTTTAGGCTTTCATCGGCTTTTAAGGCTTTCAGGTTTGGATGCTTAGGGAGGATCATGGGCAGATGAGGCTGAGGTGTTTGAGAGGTTTTTGGAACTCGGTCAACCAGGGTGTTTGGGACTGGACTGGGTCTTAGGGTCGGGGCTTCCGGTTTGCGCTTCTACCGCGTTGGGGCTGTTCGGGTTTCGAGCTTTCGGGCGCTCAAGACTTTACAAGATAAGCTTCTGACGTTTTAGGGCGTATGCTTATGGCTCAGGGAAAGGAAGTTGCCAGGATTTTAAAAGGCAGGGCTGTTATGTTTTTGACGTTCGTGCCCGACTTGCGGCACATCACATGGATTGGCTTCTGGGTTCCGGGGTTTGGCTTTTTTCAGGGGCTGAGCGTGGGGAGGAGCGTCTGACCAAGAAAACACACGAGCAAAGGCAACAAAAGAGGGCACAATCGAGGCAACACAACAAGACACACGTGAGCACACCTCCTGCCCTGACTTAGACTTAGAAGGGCCAGTGTGTTCCCTTCATCCATCAACCTACTCTCTCTTCTCCAGATCTAGGCTCGGAGGAGTTCACCCGACTTCCGGCAAACCATGTTTTATCTCAAGCGCAGCAAACCTCAAAACCTAAATTGCGAACTCCTCCACGAGCAAAACCAAGCCTGTCTCAAGATGCGCCCCCCAGGAATCCAAATTTCAAGCCATCCCCATTCTATACGCTGTGGCACAGGCGCGGAACGGCGCACAGGCTGAATTGAACCCCAAAGCTCAGACTCTCAAGCCCGCCCCGAAGTCCGAATGCTTTACTAAAACCAATTGTGCCCATTGCCTCAAAAATCCTCAGCTCCTACATATGTGTACCTAGTGTACGCTACAGTAATTTGTACTTCGTGAGTCACAGGCCTCTGCGAGAGCATCAAATCGTCCAATTGTGTTGGACCTCGGTAAGTCGTCAAGACTAAGTGACGTGACCTTGATAAAGGCTCAAAAGTGCTTCTACTTTTTCCAAGACTCAGGCCCAAGTAGACGTTCGGTTCACTTTCAGGACGGCTCTGGCCATCGGGGCGATGGCTTGAGCTTGAAATCCGCAGCACGGCTGGCAATGCAATGGACAGGCATCATCGAACCAATGCGAGGATGCTCTGTTAGCCAGCATGGTACGTAGCACATGTTCGAAGCAAACCAGAAGCACGTCGAAGACGGTGCGACATCTTTTACTACAGTACAGTAGCAAGACGCGCATGTTGATCACATTAATCAAGCAGTGGCCTGTTGACCGCGTTTGTCTTGTCGTGTTTCCTAGGTTTGTGTCGCGCCATATGTAGCACACGCATACAAAATCACAGCCGCATGCAACCCGTGTGCGACCAAGGCACGTGGTAAACAAATAATGTAGTCTGGACAGCTCCAAAGAGTGCAAGGGATCTGTCATGCCGTACATTTGTGCCTCAGATATGTTGAAGCTTTGGTTCACATTCTCAAAAATTTAGCCTGACCTAATGTTCGACCACTACCACCAAAGGCTGTTCCAACCGAGTTTGAGGCGAGTGTTCGCGCCATGTCGTGCTGCTGCAAAGACAGAAGATGCTCCACAGCTTCACTCACCTGCCGCTGCCCAAGAGGTGCAAATCAATTAACAATAGCAAGCACAGATCCAACAGCATGATTCGACATTGTGCCTGCAACTTGCTCATGTCCTCAATTTCCTGACAGGGCATGGCAAGTTCCTTGCAATGATTGAACAAGCGCGTGTCCTGTCCTGCCACACTTGCCAGCGACCCTCTGAGACTTGGAGAATCTTCTCGAACGAGACCATCCTCAAATCATGCCAGCATCGTTCGGAAAAGATCTGACAGGGCAGTAGGGTGGCTGCCGCTGCAGAATCCGGCGAAGCTCCTCACGACTGACGACCAGTCAAGAACTACGTGAGCCAAGTCGCTCCATGATATGGTTGGCTCTGCATTTTTTTAAATGAACTGTTGAAGAATGGCTCTCTGAGTGCTGCTGGCGCAAAGACATTTGATCGAGCCCTCTCCTGCTTCAAGGCCGCAGCTCGTCCTGCCTGGCAGGCGTTCGCCAGGCGTTGGGAGTTGAGAGTTCGGTTGGCGGGGTCTTACTGCGCCGCCTCGTTGCTGTCTGCACTTGGCTCATTCTCAATGCCTTGGTGTGAGCGCCGGCTTTCGGTTGCCCTGAATTCTGAATGCGGCTTGGCTGAACTTTGAGGAACTTCAACAGCTTGGCACAGCTACTGCACAGCTCTCAGCACTGGGCGGTGTAAACACATAGAGAGGGTCTGCACTGCTGTGTCGACGTCCCAACGTTTGTACCTGTGCGCTACACATCGCATCTGGAAGCTGCACCCTGCGACTTCAGGCACCTGTCCAGGGTCAGCTGCGCTGCCAGTGTGTGGCCCTTCACGCGGTACATGCACCTCGGAGCTGGTGCGGGTGGGTGAGTGGGTGCTTGTGTGCGTGTGTGGGTACGTCTGCTGAGGATGCTGAGGCCGCTTCTCGTGGTCCAGGAGCTCGCGATGCACGGCCTCGTTTGACTCGTAGCCAGGTGCCAGGTCGTGAGGACCTCATGTTTTTGAAGCCCGTCCCAACCGCCCTTCGACATGTAAAACGCCACCATGTAAAGCCTTATTCAAGGTCCTGAATTTGGCCTTCGCAAAATTCTGCAGCAACTGCTTTTGTGGAGTCATCTTTGTTTAGGAAGGCTTTCTTTCTATCAGGATATGCAGCAAGTATTCTGATGTTTGCCTAGGCTCGGCCGAAATCGGCCGAAACGCTCTGCAAGTTTTTATGGAGGCCTTGATTCGTAGGTCTTGTAAGAATATGGTGCTGGCAGCGGCGTGCATGGTTCTTCTGACATGATTTCTATCATGGGGTCAAACTCCCTGGTCCTGAAGACCACCCCGACTTGGGCTCGGCGAGTTTTATCTTCATCCATCATCGGCATCATTTGCGCTCGGGATTGCTGCCGGAGGCTTGAGTCGTGCAAGGTATGCAGAACCACCCAGAACATCGCCGCTCATACAAATCGGCTATCAGCTGCTGCTACCGCTCACTGATAGGAATCGTAGCCCGAAGCCTCCACCCCCTCCCCTTCCCCCTGATGGACCGCACGAGGCCTTAACGTTGCCTATACAGCTTGCATTATCCAACCATCCGGCCAATTAGATTTCAAAGCGTAAGCAAGAACGAGCATGTTCTACTCCGTTCAACCCAGCAATAAAAAACGAACTCCTTCGCAAACTGCAAACGCAAGTTCCGCACGCGCCCTAATTATTCTACTCCTAGTCCAACTCCCCAACTACCAGGAAGTGAGCTCCGGGACGTGTCGAAGCCTTAGCCCCAAAAGCCGCACCAACTCTCTTCCCTGCAGGTCTAGCATGCCCGCAAGCTCCTCGGGCAAAGTGCAGGCGAGCGCGTGCGGAGCGACCAAGAAAACAAAACCCCAACACAGAGATGTGACATGTGCGGAACACGCAAGAACTCCGAAATAAAGTAAGGAAATTCCCAATTTAAAGATGCTTCCCAGATCAGCAGAGGGTTGCTCTCTGCTAATTTCCCCTTCTTTTGAAAAGTGAGTGCTTCTGCCAGCTCGTCCGCGCGGCTATTTTAGATAGTCTGGCCGGCGACGTTATGCACCAGACTGCGGATTGCAGAACACAGGATGATGTCCAACTTGCGGACTCTCAGCCCAGGGCTCTTCAAGTACAGGTCAAGCACGCGGTCTGTCAAGCCACTGTCCACTGACAAATACCTCGCTATTCGTCGGTTGGACACATCACCCGTTCATCTTCATCATGTTACTGTTTGCCAAAAAGGAAAAGGAAAAAGGCGGGAAAGGGCACTCATCACATACTTGAAGTGCCACCTCATAGCGCTCCTCTGCCTGAGCTCAGTGCTTAAAACCTGCTCAATTGAGACTTGTATGAGGATTCATCGGGCACTCGACGATGAGGGCATTCACAAGCTTTGTGAATGCCGCTGACATGCTTGCCTCATTTGCAAGTGTTCTGCCGAGTGGAGGTCGATCGAGAAGTGATCCGCTCGCTTGGCCTCCTGATCATCGCCAGCCGCTTGCAAAGCCAGCTGATCCTGCTTAGGCCCAGGGCAATGCCAATGCACATGCGTTTCAGCATCAAGCCAAGCCCATCATGTTGAGCGCCCACTCCTCTGGGTCAAGCCTTGCAAATTCCTCCTCCGTGTACCCGATGCCTGTGAGATGCTGCAATGGGCAGGGGCTCGTAGTCATTACAGCCGCTGGAGGTGCCTTCCGAGTCCTCAAGTTCCACAGGCTCCTCCCAGGCGGTCAACCCTAGGCCGTGGGCCTGCAAATGAAGAGATGAGTCAACTTTGAAAGCCTCAGGCCTCAGGTTCGCGAACGGTCTTGGCTTCGGGTGCGTCGTATCTCACCTTGCAACGCGAATGAGGATTTCCGGGGGCTCCCTGGGCATGATATCACGGAGAGATACTGAGCATCACACCTGCAGGCAGGATGGGAGGCTTCCAGCATCCTTGCCCTGCACAGTTGCTCGACTGTTGCACTGTTGCTCGAGCGGGCATCGGAGTGCTTCGCTTTGTGCAAGGTTTGCGCAGGGAGGTTGCTTAGCGCAAGCTGACCGGACTTTCCTCGAGCTTGCCATCTCGCTGGCAAAGCGCTGAAAAAGCTTCACAAGTTTCGGTCCACAAGCTGCTGCAGTTTTGTTTGCTGGTGACTGGCTTCGGAACTTGCCGCGATAAAAAACAGCCAGCGCCTTAATGCATTTTGTGCCTGTGAGGCTCTACCCTCTAAACCCGCCGCCTCGGATCGAGCATCTGCCCACCGTATCGCGCGCAATGTGTGCCAACGCTCCTGCTGGGCACTGCTGCAGTATCCTCTTCAAGAATTTCATTGAGAATGCTTTGAGAAAGGGCCTGAACCCACCGGTGTAGTGCTGGAAATCGTCGGCTTTGCTCCTCGCTGCCAGGAGTGCTGCTCATGTGCCTTGTGCCTTCTTCGCACAAGGCCATCCGCAATGCTCAACTTCAAATGCTGCTGCGAGAATGAACTCCAGATACCTTGCCTTGGCGAACCGGAGCATGGGCCACGAAGGCCAGCGCTGACCGCGACATTCCAAACAGGCCAAGGTAGCCAACAAAGGCGCCTTCCAAGTCTGCAACAACTTGCGCCCTTCAGAGGCATGTGCCACCACCTGCCTCGGAACAGCGTACTCGAGGCAGTGCACGCTCATGCTGTGCGAGGTACTGCACCACCTGTTGCATCAAGCCGTCCCTGCCCTGCACGCCTTGAACTGACAATTCCAGGAAAACGGAGTGCAACTGCGAAACCATCTGAAGTACGAACTGCAAAGTATAGCTTCATTGCATTTATGATAGATAGTACCGGTCTCAAAGGTTGACAAGGTCGCTGAGTTGCATGAACCCACATGGCCCTCGAAGGGCAAGTGCGTGCCTCCATGGACATTGGGTACCTGCCAGCCAGATGCATGTCCGAGTGCAAAGTTGACGGCAAGCACGGAGTCAGGATGTGCCTTGGAAGCGTGCTGAACACGTTGTGATGGCTGAGCTCCTGCAGCGTCCAAGCAGAACTTGCCCCGAGTCAAACAAGCCATTGCAATGCAAAGGGCCCCGACTCCATCACTCCACTTGAAAGATGCATTCACAATCACCTGAAGTGCCGCAAGTCAGCTAGGCCCTAGGCCCGTCTTGCAGCTTCTGCAACTGTACTTGTCGTATGTCTTCTAACAGGGAGTGAAATCTGTGCTTTACGTTCTTGTTTCCAAAGCCAAGGGTAAGTGTTCACAAGGAACTGAAGGCTGAAGAATGCTGAAGACTTCACATGAGTTGCGCATCATTGAGTTCCTCTTCTACGATGCGCTTGCCGAAATCACAAGGTGCCTGTTTCCACAGAAGGCTTATGCGTTTAGCGACCACTTCCTGGTGTACTGCTTGTGCACACCTGCTCGGTGGTGGAGGGTGGGTTTATAGGATTTTTTGGGACAGAGCAATTGGCCATTTCACGTTTTGAGGATCTGGCTTCAACGATATCGATGCTCGTGATCTCTGACAGCGCCAAAGCCTTCCAAAAAATGGAAAGGTTAAGAAGACAGGGTCGTCCTGAATGGGCGTATGGGCACAAGCACTTGGCCTGGCGATGGCCACCCAGTTCGAACAGCAGCCTTGCCACGATGCCCTTGGGCCTCACGCTGCCAGACAGCCACAGCAGTACTTTTGCCAAGGCTGTCAAAGTCAACGAGGGTTTCACGAAAAGTCATATGGACGTGTTTGGGGGTCTGGCGGCTCCGCGAGGACATCAAACAGCTTGGTCACCCCAGCCGCCTGCCATCAGCTGTCTTTATGTCGTGCAACGCTGCTACAGACAGTGTCCGCACACGTATTCTCAAAACGGATAGCAGGTGTAGAAGCAACACGTATCATTGCTGTAAGTCTCAGCAAGCGCAGAAACACTTTGCCTCGTCCATAGTCTCCTCGTTCATCTCGACTGCGGTATCTGCTGAAGCGCTTTCAAACCTGCAAAGACAGGCGAGGCACAACAGAGCTGCGATCGACATCCGGCCAGCTTGGCATCCGGCGTCACCGTGACTGCTTCACGTCGTCGCGCTGCCTCAAGCCAAAGACGAGCATACCAGGCAGAGAAAAGGGATAGGATTTGAGGCGCTCGACAAGGCCAATGGCCTCCACCGGAGCCTTCTTGACCTTCCGTGGGCCAGCATCCTGCTCAACATGTACTCACAACGCTTCCTGCGATGCCATGGAAAATGCCGACATCAGCCGTGCTTCCACTGCTACCACAGCCCTTGCCCAGCCGCAATAACCCATGTGACAAGTTAAGGTTCATCAGCCGTTCATCAAGCTCCTGCGAGGCTGAGTGCATGAGATCAGCTACTCTTGCCAAGTAATCCAGAAAGCGAAGGAGGTACCTGCTGCAGTTCAACAATCAGGGAACAATGAGGGAAGCACAATGCTGTTGCATCCACTGAGCTGACATCTCCCTTGTGCCTTGAGGAACCTAACCCTTCCGAGATCTGAACAGCATCCTCGCCTTAGGATAAAGGGGCAGGTGGCGATCGAACCCGTTCAGCTCTCCCTGCATGGGGGTATGGGACACTCCCAACTTGCTTCCAGGTTCGACAGTAGTCCAATCCCTCCGCACGTTCTCTGAACCTCCCCACCCTGCAGCATATGGCTGTGGCTCAAAACACGGGTGCGTCACTGTGCCCCACCTCTGTTACAGACGTAAGCTGGTCTTTGGACTTGTCGGGGAGGGGGGCTGTCGCAACAAGAACGGCTTTGTTACAACCCCTGTCTCGCAAAAGGGGCCTGCAACATCCTGCAACATGTCTTTTTTTAGTTGCCGCGGCTCTAGGGTGCCCTTTGAATTCTGTGGACGGACTTGCTTGGAGCTGTGGGGCATCACGGCAGCGACAGAACAACCTGGAGATCTTCAGAGTAACGATACAGAAAGACAAATGTGACAAGGACCTTGACCACCCGATTGCAAACCATGAGCAGACTTCAGTTTAAAGTGAAAGCGAAACGAAAGCTCATCTGAATCTGTGGCGGCTACGGTCACCGGCATCAGTCCCACCCACCTGGCATGCTTGCAGCCCTCGTCTACAGCTTCACGTATGCAAGCATCTTCGTTCAGAAGAATCACACGGGGTTACTCTTTCTCCGGCAGTTGTTCATTCATGCTGCGTTCAGCATAGTAAGGCGGTGCTAACCTGCAAGAGGATGTGACACGAATCCCTTCATGTCTGAACTCCTTCAACGCCAAAGCCTCATGTAAACTAATCTAAGGAGGTCTCGTGCTCTCTCGGGCCACACAATGTCTTCCTGGGTCCGTTGCTACTTCATCACGTCTAATTCTGAAAAACGGACGATTGGAATGATGCACCCCAACTGTTCCAACTGCAGTAATTTCATTGTTGCCTGCACATTGGCATGGCCCGGGTTAATCACAGAAAACATAGCAAAACATAGCAATGATGGGCCTTCGAGCTGTCCTCCTCCTCGTGGTTGAGAGATGTGATGGCCGTCGACAGAAAGTCCACCTCGACGTCTAAAGCTGCTCTGCTTCAGAAAGCCGATTAAATAGATTTGTACAGGGCAACACTCGGGATCCGAAAGTTTCTGAATCGGGAAATCTCTGAATCACGCTAAGTAGTTGCTGGATCGCGCTAGTTTAGCTTTTTGAGGAAGCGAGCATTGAGATTCTGAATCAGCAAATAACTTTTTCGGAGTTGGGTGTTGTGGGTTTCCTCCTTGTCAAGTTGTGGGTGTGCATCTTCGTTGTTGCATCGGGCATGATGTTTGGAGACGTGTCCGCGCGGCGATGGGAAGGCAGTAGCAAGGCGAATACCATGCAGCATCAAGCAGACTCACCCTTTGCCCTGGTTCGTAGTGCACGGAGTAAGCCTTCTTCATCCGGTTTCCCATTAAAATTCTGAGCAGCTAAACATTCATCACTTAATCGCTTAAACGGACTGCTTGCATCAGTCTTCCCTGTAGTATCGCATCCTTTCGTGGCATCGGACGTCTTTTTCTTCTTCATTGGTAAATGCGAGGAAGTCTGCTCGGTGGATTGGCAGCACCCGGCAGAATGTCCTTGTTGTCCAGGCACCGCAAGCATCTTGCCGCACATGTGACAGCTCATTGTGGATTAGAAGCTAAGTGTGGCACGCAAGAAGCATGCAGTTGTGGGGGAGTGTTGCCACCACGGTATCTTAAAAGACATGACCTGGCATCGATGGCGAGGAAACTCGGTGACATTGCCCGGGGCATTGTGCCATGGGAAAAGCGAAGAGATTGGCCCCTGATGCCTGCCAGACTTGATGTCGTGTTGAGACCGACAGAGTTTCACGATTCTCCCGCCTTGGCAAGTTGGGCGGAACGCTGTCAAAACATGCCACATGCCTAACTCATCGCAATACATACTTTAGGGCATCTCCCGTAAAGTGGCTGTGTACGCCCGATTCTGGATCCAATCGAGCAGCCCATGAAGCCATAAATTGCCCTCACTTGTAGCACCGCTGTCACGAACGCACCCGAGGGGTCACGCTGCGGATGCCCAAGGCGTAAGAAGTGCTCCACGGCCTTTTGACAAGAATCGAACTGCTACTTGCTCATTGCCAGCTGCCATCAGGAAACGACATTTCCGAGTGCAATTTTCGCAGCTGCCTCTATGTCGGCTTCTCGAGGCTTTGTCAAGGCTTGCACCTCTGCCTTAGTCTTGCCATGGCACATGCAATCACGTAGTACGAATTCGGCGAATGGGATCCGGCTAGGGAATCTTTAATCTGCTCTGAACATTACCACACAGAAGTTGGGCAGGAAGCCGAAGCAAGCTCACTCAGCAGAGACAGAGAGTGGCCTTGGAGAGATAGTTGCCATAGTCGGGGCTGCCTGGATCGGAGATGCGCTGCAGAGCAGCCTGCAGCTGGTCAGTGTGCTGCCTGAGTGCAGGCAGAAAGCATACTATGCCTCAGCTCAAGTGATGGCCCCCTGGGCCTCACCTGGGCCTCACCTGGGCCTCACCATGCTTCCTTCCCTGCCCCTTGCTGAAAAATTCCAAGCTGCCGCACCGCGCATTGCAGGATCACATGCTCCTGCCCCACAAACTGATGAACTGATGCTTTCTATTTAAATGTAAGATGACATGTGTGAGAGGTTGCAGCAAAACCCTCAGACGTTCCTCCTCATGGACTTCCTCCTGTCAGGGCCAGCAGTTTGTCGGCCATGCATAGTACAATTGTGAGAGCAAAGTGGGTCCTCCGTCCATTCAGTCGCTTGTGCTCGTTGCCGAAGACTTTGCAGCACCGTGCTCTGTGGCAAGGCACCGCCTGAAAGATCGGCCCGATGTCGAGCATCTTGAAAACGCTCACTGAGGCGCCAAGGGGCACGCCAGCAAGGGAAGTGATGCCAGTAAGACAACTTCCATGGCAACGGCCGCTGGCCGATCAAAGGACAACCATGTGAAACTGCAACATGAGCAAGTCAGATGATTCGGCTACTGTAAGCTACAGTATTCTACTGTGTGTTCGTTCTTTACCTCTGCATCCTCTTCCTCCTGCAACTGCTGCTGCTAATTTGTGCTGTGACTCCGGGAGCAGTAGCATGCAATAGCCGGCCGAATTGGACTCATGTTCTTTAACAGTTCTTTAACTCACACTGCAAGGCTGGGCTTCCTGCGAGGGTTCTTTGCGAGGCTGATGTTTGTCCTCGAACCCATGCATGTGCATATGCACCCACAAGCACACGCACGGTCACGCGCGCGCGCTCGCTCGCCGGCGAGCCAGCAAACACCGACACATCACTTGCTTTCTCGGACATGGACATGCTTGTCAGTGGACATCGCATCGCAAGTTAAGTTTACATATCCCTGGCTGTAGGCCCTGGCGCCCTCCCTGCAATTGGTTTCGACTTCTGCCGTCCTTTCTTGACCAAGTCCACACTTTCCACCAGAGACAAGATCGCATGGCGTTGAGTGTGCAAGCGATTCAGGTGTGACCTGACTGGTGGACAGTATTGAGAATTAGTTCTGTCCAGCATGTTCATGTCATGAAAATCATAAAAAAAGACCATGAACGTAAGGTTCTGGCTTTAGCAGCGCCGGCTCTGATGGTAGAGTCTCAATGCCCAGGATGATGGAAGCCAAGGAGGCTCGGTCTGACGAAAAGCACAAGCTTAACAAAGCACAAGTCATCCGGTGTCAGCGTCGCCTCGAAGCTCCGGCCGCACTTCTATCAGGACTAAGAGCCTTTCCACCTCTGCACTGCCGCTGCTCCAAACGCATTCTTTGCGCTTCTCTGTAGGGCTTCTGCCCATGTCTGGAAGAAGCTTCGCATGGCGTCCGCCACGACAGGTTCAACGCCCGAGCCAACCTCCTGCTCACGAAGCTTGGTGCTATTGGGGCTCGCAGGGCAATAGGACAACATAGCAAAGAGAGAGAGAGAGAGAGAGAGAGAGAGAGAGAGAAGAGGGAACTCATGCAACTTTCATGGCAGCTGATGCAGCCACTTGGACATGGCGCATGCTCGAATCCAGGCTCCTCGGCAGCAAGCCAAGGTGTTGCCTCACATCTCGTCATGGCACAACAGCATGTCAGAATTCGGATTTCGCAACAAGCACAAACGCAGTTGATCGGTTCAGGCGCATGTGACCTGCTTCAACAGGAAAGTGCTCATCTGGCTGAAAGGAGCTGCCGACACCTGTGCGCAGCCCGAACTTGCGAGGTTACATGACCTGTTTCATGACACACTTCACGACCCCTTTCGCTAGGCGTTGCATACCAAGGCTCTGCAAGATCCACGAGGACATAGAACGCTAACAGCGGCCGAGACAGCAAGCCCAGCCTGAGTTGTGCCTACACTCTCCGCACCTCTCCGAGTTTCCCAACTTGTCGCCAAATCTGCACTGCGAAGACTAGCCATTTTCGCGCGACGCCGTATGGCTTGACAAAATGGGCCCGTGCGTAGGGGACATCAAGACTCGCCATACACAAACATGCCAAACACACTGTACGCGGTTTTATATGAACCGGCATACTTCACATCCGTGTCTCTTACAGCGCCAACGTGTGCTTAACTCATCTCATTCAACCTCTGGGTTTTGCTTTCGACGTTGGATCTGTTTTGCATTGTCGATGGCCGCGATGTCCAGCATGTTGGGCTCCAACGCTTGCACCGATTTGTTGGGTTCGACGATTTTGGTCAGTGGAAGCTGCCATAACAGTTATGTCAATCCATCGGATGACATCTGAAAGTTGATCTTCACTCAGGCGATCGTCCTCGTAGCATTGATCTTCAAGCATTCTCGCATCTTCTTTTCCAGGGATTTGTCCCAAGGACGCTATCTCGACGCTTAATCTTTTGTCCGGACGCTTGCTGCATTCCGGGTTCTGAAGCGTCTCCGCCAAGTCTATGAATCCGAACATGTCCGTCACTGTGGCCCTCATGGAGTCTCCATTCTCGGACCCAGCCTGAAGAGTGTAACCTCCCGCTTGTATGGACCTGCAAACCCTTTGCGCCAAATTGCTCGACCAACGCCTTGGTCACCCTTCCACAGGTCCTCAACAGATAAGAATACCATCCGCTCCTTGAGCCCTGCGGCCCACTATAGATGCCACATTGTTGATGAGCATATCTTCTCTTCGTTCGCACGCGACGCATCTGCAATCAAGGTTGCTAGGTTTGGTCCAGTCCAAGACCCCTGACCTTAACACGAGTCCACGTTCATAGGTCCCCTGCATGAGGGAGGTCAAAATTCGCACTGTACAAACATGCCAGACGCACTGTACACGCTGTTTACCGGGCATAACTCACACGAGATCTGCCCATGGCCCGCTAACAGCTGAATGCAGACCGAGGCAGCGGCACCTGCTGAGATTCCGAACCTTGTCATGCAGAGGCCTAGACCCTAGGGACACATAACCCTGAAAAGTCTTGGCTCTATTCAATCTCTTGATTGGAAGACCTTAATCGACAAGATTCCGTTTACCCAGCGTGATGCTCTGGGTGCTTCGGGGCTTAGGGCCTCTAGGCCCCAGGATGCTTCTGTTTTGGGAGTGTTTCAGGTCAGCCTCAGCAACTCCAGCCTTGAGCGGGAATTGTCCCAGCCAACCTCTCCAAGCAAGCCTCTGCGCACATCTCACAATGGAACACTTCAAGCATGGCTCCACGCCGACTCCATGCGACCAACTTTCAACAGCGCACAGAGCCGCTTGGGCTGCCCTTGGCAGCCAAACCAAGTCTGGAATCCGCAACCTTCGTGAAATCTCGCCGCCTCCAAGTCCTCTTCCAGCTGCTGGTCTAGTCGCGAGAAGTCACTGGCAACCTGAACTGCCCAGGCCAGCGTTCCATAATTCGATAAAGCTGGCAAGCGATGACATTGTTAGCCGCCGCCCTCCACAACCCACTCCCCCACCCTCCGTCCTTTTCAGCTTTCGACTCGGAGTCCTCCTGGAGTTCAGTGCTCAGTGCCGCACATCATTCTCTCGATTCAACTTCGATTCATCTCGATTCTGCGGCGCCTTCGCAGCTGGACTCTCCAGAAGTTGCCGCAACTCCTGCACCCGCACCCCCAACAGCCTCTTGACAGCCTGGCCTCGGCAACTCGGCAACTTGCAATTGCGGCAAACGGCCCGAAGGCAAGCATTGCGCAGTGAACAGCTGCCTTGAACTGTTCTCCAATCCGCACGGCCATTTCAACGCAACCTCCTGCACACGTACATGTCCGCATGGGAACCACGGATGTGCAGAAAAGAAGAGACCTGCCTTGCAAAGTTGGGAAGTGCTTCAGCAGCTGCCAGCCTTGATGTAAAAAACAATTCAAAGCTCTAAGATCGAATGATCCCAGTAAGCCATCATAGGCACCTCTTCCATCCTCTTCCCCACCTCTGGCATGACATGCTGAGCTTGTGGCTCAAGTCGTAGTCGTTCCTGGTATGGCTCCGTGGCTCCGTTATGCTCCAGTTGTGCACGTGTGTCCAGTTTGGAGCATGTGCGCGCATGGCATAGTAATGCATAGTAGCAATACCACCGAGTCTCATCTTCAAGGAGCGCTGCAGCAGCGTGGCTGGACCTGCATGCTAGCTCCACCCCAATACAACAAACTATCAAAGCTTTGTGGTATTCCATGGTTCTTGCATGTTCATATTGGCCAAGTCTTTAAGTCTTTGTAGGAACCGGGCACGCCAGCATGCGCGGAATGAATGTGGAAGGCAACAGTGACAACGGCACCTGACACATCCAGTCGCAGAGTTGGCAGGCATGGTATGAAGGAGGACTTGTGGAGACTTGTGGTGACCTCCATTGGGGTGCAAAGCTGGCGCAGCGGATGGAGATCACCAGAGACCTCAGAATGTCCGAATCATGCGGGGACACTCCGAGACTGCGCAGTCAGAGAGGCACCCGCAGCCTCGGGGCGCAAGGTTCCCTTCAAGGAGGATGCAGCGATCCCTCGACATGTCATGCGCACGAACAGCACAAACCAGACTAGAGTCCAGAGCACTAGAAGTGGCATATCAGGCGAGCTTTTCAAAACTCGACTTCGTCCACGCCCTCGCTATCCCTGGCTCAAGCCGCCTTGCCCTCCGAGGATGTCCATGTCGCCGACGATGACAGCACCCACTGCGGTAGCCCACTCCCGTGCTGTGCCCTGGCCGACTTGAGGCAAAAGCACAAACATTAAACACTGAAAGCTCTACCAAAAGGCATCAAAGCTGGTCAAACATGGTCCAATGGTCAAATGCAACTAAGGCGGCCCTGGAGCTGCCTCACACGGCCTGGCCTCCGTAATGCCGAGATCCCCCATGCGGCGTGAAGGTGACAAGGACACGAAGCCACCAGGGACAGCGAGCTGTGAGTAGATGATATAGTCCTTCAAATGCCAAGCTCATGAAATGGCAAGTGCAGAACATGTGAATTGCCATCAGAAGGCCCAGGATCCTTCAAGCATATGAAGATGCGCCATATGGTCTCCTGCACCCCAACAAAGCCCGATTAGAGTCCGGTGTGCGATGCAAAGCAGTGTGGACAATGTGGTGCAGCCTGTGCGAAAAGCTGGAGCTGCTGTATCGTCTGGAGCTCTGCTCCAAGTCCAGATGCCTGTGCCGAGGCCTTGGATCGCATTCAAGCGGCCAGTCTGCCAGGAGATGTTTGGCGGCTATAGTGAACAATAGTGAAAACCATGTGCTCTGTTCTCAGAGGTTCCAGCTGCCAGCGGTTGAAGGTGGTGCCGCAAAAGGATCAACAAGGACAACAACACTCTGGGCGGCACCTCAGCGTGCTTTTTGTCCGACTCACACCAATGCATGAGACTCGAGCACGGTAAATCAAGTGCAAGTTGTGCACGAGGAAATCTTCCGCGTGGGACGGGGTCGTGGAGCTGCGAGCTGACGAAAGGTGGTGATGCCTGCACGACATTCGGTTCGCAAAACATGTGCGCGCAACATCTGTCAAAATCACTGCAGCTTGCCTGGCGAAGCAAAGAGAAGAAATGAACAAGAACACGGACACCTGCCAACAATGCAACACCGGAGTTATTCAACAGCATATGGGACTCCTGCTTCGGCTACTGCGAGGGCTATATGCAATGATGACGGTTCGCGAGCATTCGCGGCATGCACTGGCCGTCCCACCCCCTTGCAAGCAAGCCAAGGCTTTTGCATTGCATGCCAGAAACCCCCCCCCCCGTCCCAGCAGCCTTCATGTGATTCCGCCCAATCGAGCTTATCAGGCCTCCAGTGCTCTCCAGCTCGATCCAAAACCATACGCACGCAACATCACACTGCAACTACACGTTGTGAAAGGGCGCGGCTGTCCAGCTCATGGATGCCGTCCTCTATGACCTCAGAGTAGCACAGCGTTCTGCTACACTGTTACAATGCAAGTTTCAGCCTGAGACTCGAAGCCTTGTGGCCGGGCGTTGCGCCCCCAGACTCTGACCTCAGAAGCGACAGTACTGGGACACTACTAGGGGCTAACGTGGGCCAAGAGCCACGAAGAGCTTGGCATAACTTTCGGAAAGCTCACGGCCCACCATCCACGCAGCTTTCAACCAGGTACATGGCGCACCGAACCTGCAGCTCATATGTGGCCACAAGCCACAGACGTAAGCTATGCCAGCTATGCCCATACTGTCATTCTGTTTAAGAAATGACACGTTCATTTGGGAAAGCCAACTGGGCAAGTGACAGTGTAGTAGCACCGCGCCAGGTCCAAGTCGTAGGAATGCTCTAAAGCAGCATCAGCCTGTACACACGAAGAGGAGCGGAACACATTGGAACGTCGTGGGATATGCACACTTGTCACTGCCCGCACGGACAGCTTTCGTGAGTGCTAGAAGATGTTTGATGACCGAACACTGGCACCTGTCGGAAGAACCTCGCAGAAGCCATAAACCCACCCAATTCGCCAGGTTATTATTAATTAGTTGAGGAGGCGTGCTTTAGAACCGAAGCTTTTGCTGCATTGCACCACCTTCAACCTGGCAATGCCAACATCACTGCAACCGGTCAAACTTGTCGGTGGCCTGTCGAAGCTGAGGCAGTGAGTGCCTGGGGGTGGTACATGATGGTACATGTACGTGGCCAGGCGCAAGCATGCACAGACAAGATCTAAGTTGCTGGACTTAATGTGATCACGCAGACTCCGCTTCGGCCAGGGAGCAGGGAAGAAAGCAGCGTGCGGCTGTCCACCAGGGGAAGATTGGGACGCATGACGTACAGAATGCCTGCGGCCAAAGCAGGCGACGAGTCAATCATCGACTGCGCATGAGAAGTGGAGAGCCAACGAAGGCTCGTTGCCCTCTCTGTTCCAGGCTACTCGACTCAGCAGTTTTCCGAGCCCGGCACTGTGGGATGTGACCCGGTCCAAGACGTCCGCTGCCTCAAGACATGCAAAGATATGCAAAGCTGCAAAGACCACAAGGTCAAAGATGCTCGGCTTACAGAGCTCCTGGCAACCTCGACCTGCGACTCTGCAGCGGTTTCCTGTGCCTGTCCGGGCAAACACGAAGATTGACGGATGCCATCGGATGCCCGTCACATTCTTACACGCCGTCGACATCGCCAGCCTCCGGTTCAGCTGCATCGGGGTCCGCGTTGATATCCAGATCCTTCGCTTGCTTAAGGCTGAGCCACTCTGCACAAAGTCTGCCAGCAGTGTGGAACCTAAAAACCAGCAGCTTAAATGTGGAGGGGGTGGGAATGATTCATCTCATTGCCCACCTGCTCGCGCATCTCCCGCTGATCTCGTTGCTTGCGCCTGAGGACGGGACCAGCGGAGCATTCGTGAGTGGTTCATGAGTGCCTGCTGAGCTATGCTGGCGCACAGGCATCGCACTGGATGCCACCGAGGCTCTCCTTCAACCGCTTTCGGTGATCCTGCCTGACCTTAATGCAGGCCATGCTAGGTGATCTCTCACTGTCACATGTAGATGACACATTTTTGGAACAATGAGGAAAGGAGCAACCGTCCACCGTTTGTCGTGGTGGTCCATGTGTCTTTGTCTTTCTTGTTTGTCCGGGCTTAAGGGGGCAGTCACTGTTGCCAGGATATGGAGGGAAAACCGAGAGCTGCAACAGTGGATAGATGCCTAACAACAGCTGAACATATTAGACATGTATCACGTCAAGATGCTCAAGATCTCTGTGTGATGTTTTCAGGGATCAGATCCGTACAAGCTTTTCAGAAGTTTTTACACTCCTAAGAAGCAAATAGAAACAAGTACACAGAGCAACAAAACAAATGACACCTGCCCGGACAGGCTCGAGATTTGAACATGGTATGCAAAAGTTGAAACTAAACATGTCCTAATGAGCATAATTTTTCTACAAGTACAATACTGATGTACCTGTTCATGCAAGGCCATATGCAGAAGCACATAAAGCATCATGAAGTTTATGAAATTAGTGTCTATACGTATAGAAATTTATTTAGATTGCAGGTTGAGGTAGCCTCTGATGAAACTCCAGAAACAGCCCTCCGATGGTGGCAAACGTTGAGCGGACATAGCACATGTTGATCAGACATGTTTGTGAAACAAATTCTGCCATTGGCCCGCCGCTGATTGCCTGTAACGTGTGTGTAGAAGCTACAGCATTTGCGGTTGGTGCTTGCCTCATGTGCGTGCAGCTGTTGCTTCCTGAAAATGTTGTACGCGGGCGTAATTCTCCCCACCCCTTAGGGCAAAGGACCTCTTCTGGCCAAGACAGACGAAGACCCCGCCTGCGACTAGACAAGGGCGCAATTGTCTCAAAAAGAGCATCCGACCCGTGGAGATGAAGTTTGCGCACCATGTGCGCCCAAGCCGACACTTCCCAACTACTCCGAAGCGATTCCGAAGCTTCCAATATGCAAGTGATTGGAACAGGACTTGTCAGCAAGGGGACTGAAGGGTCACGCGGACTTGCTGGGAGACCCGTCAAAGACATGGGGGCTTGGGAGTTCTCTGTTTGTATTGACCTCTCGGCTTCAAGAGGCTGTTTTCCTGACCCACTTAGGCAAGGCCTTGCTCAAGTTGCACTTTTTTGATTCGGGACAAGTAAAAGACATGCAGGACAAGCGATGAAATGGCGCAGCGCTTTGATTTGGATTCTTGGGTGCCGTGAAGAAGAATGTAACTAATGAAAAGCTTCACACGCCGCGCCTGCTCGACCACCACCTTCGATATCCATCCGGCAGCACTGAGCCGATAGCTGAGCACCTGGCCGCCGGTTTTTCATGGGCACGTCGTCGGCATCAGCAGGTACCTATTCTAATATGACTAATCTGGCCTCCACCCAGAAATCGACCAGCAGGTCTCCTACCTGACAGCCCGACAAACGCAGCTTTAGCAAGGATGCACAAATTTTCTCGATCACTGTCGATCAATGTTGCACACAATTGCATCCTCTTCCATTCGGCGCCTGCCTTGGTACTGTCTCGCAAGGTCTCCTGCGTGTAGCTCTTCCACAAGGTATCGAGTAGTTGCTGGAGGCTTTCCACCTGGGATCGGCATTTCTTATGCATCAGCTTGCGTGCCCCTACATCGCCCAGCATCAACAACAAGTCGCACACATCACGGCGGAACTCTTCCCAGCAAAGCAGCACGACCTTAAGGTCGTGCATGTGCCACGGCAAGAAAGATTATTCACGACCCTGCATGCTGATCATGCATGACCAAGAAGAGCCATGCCAGCTTACACCAAACGTCGGTCCACATTTCGGTCATTTATTGCCCGCAGCCATGGTCAGCAGCGTGCATCGGTCTAGTCGCCTCCCATAACCATGTCCGCGGCTCTGCTCCCTCCGGCCAAACTTCACCAAGTTCTGCCCACACGGACGCATGGTACTCATTCAGCCATGCTAGGTCAGATTTGGAGAGAAGCGACACATCCACAAGTTCCCGACACATCGGTACCAGAGTGAGATAGTCAAACTTCAGAAATGCGCTTGCCATCTTGTAAGGTGTTTGTGCTGGCACCGCCAGGATGTCCGACTCTATACGCACCCCGAATTCCCCTTCTTTGTAGCAACCCGGTTCGTCTGACAGAAACCATCCAGCAGAGATTGGCTGTAAAAACAATCGCTGTCGGCGTTGGCTGGCAAGAATCCGATCTCCAGTTAGACTGCCACCACCAATCTGGGCAGGTCCTTCGTGGACATTGAGGTATGCGCCAATCCCATGTCCTGTGCCGTGACCGTACTGCAACCCATCCTGCCACAGAGGTCCTCGTGTGTATGCATCCAGAAGGAGGCCCGGAGTACCCTCCGGAAAAACTGCTTTGGCCAAAGCCAGGTGTCCTTGTAGCACCCTTGTGTAGATATGCTTCTGCTCAGGAGTCGGTGTTCCGAAATGCACGGTGCGGGTCACATCCGTCGTGCCATCCTTGTATTGTGCACCGGTGTCAATCAAATAAATGTCCGACCGTTGGAGAATCTTGCACTTGTCGCGTTGGGGCTGATAGTGAACGACCGCTGAGTTTGCACCAGCTGATGAGATGGTATGAAAGCTGTCACACACGTACAGCGGCTGCTTGCGCCGCAGCTCCTGCATCATTTGGCACACATCGAACTCACTTGGAGGAGTCTCGTCCGAGTTTGGGTTGCGCAGGACTCGACTAAGTTTTGCGAGTAGCTCGCAAAGAACAATGGAATCCCGCTTGCAAGCCTTTTTAAGTCCGGATATCTCGACGGCATTCTTGCTAGCCTTGAGCCGCTCGATAGGTGAGAGACTAGGCACTCGCAATGCGGGTTTGACCATGCTCAAAATCGCCAAAGAACAGGAAGCAGAGTCGAGTAGAACCTTATCTTGTGGGCCTAGCTGGCCTAGCTCTGTAGGCAGCTCATCAAAGAAGCTCACATATGGTCTGAAAGTAACGCCAGCTTCAACCAGGCTCGAACGAACTTCTGCAGAAAGACCTTCTGCTCTTCCTTCCCTTCCTTCCTCAACTCCGCGTAGGAAGAGCATGACTCGATCCTTGAAAATAGCGGCATAGGCAAAGAATAGTGGGTTGTACTCGATGTCGGAGCCCCTGAGATTGAACAGCCAAGCAATCTCGTCCAAGGCGCTCACCAAACAAACTGTGGCCCCCTTCAATGCAACGGCTTCCCGAACTCTGCGGATTTTCTGGTCCACTGATTCACCAGCAAGCTCGAGCGGATGTACCTCCACTAACTTGCAAGGATCTTCCGGGCGTGTTGTCCAAATGGCATCAATGAGATTCGCCTTTATCTCTTTGAGGGAAACACTGGTTCCCCATTTTGCAGTCCATTCCTGGGCCACTTCTGCAGGTACAAAGCGTGGATCGACCCCAACGCACTGGCCAGTAAGATTTGTGTGGACCCAGTCTACAAGTTCCGGCACCGAAGGTTCAAACTGACGCATCAGCACCCACTCTGTACCTCAAGCAATGCACTGCACTCGAGACTCGAAGAGTTAGAGTATTGAGGATTGAGGAGGCTGATTCAGGGGCAGGCATGACAAGCTGCCTGCCAGTTGTTGCTCCGCCTGGATGAAGTAACGGCTATCCGTCCACAGCAACGCCTGCTTTGCCGTCACAACAGCTGTTCCTGGCAGCTGTCAACATGTAAAACATGTAAACACACATGTAACCACATATCACATGTACACACAGCCGTCCGCGAACTGATCTACCTGCCTGCACTGCCCGAGAAGCCCGTCAGGAAGCTTCGACGCTCGTCCGCGGATGCGACGTACTCAGAGCCATGTGCGTCCTGCGTAAACTCTGGTGGGCAGATCCGTGAAACAACGCCGAAGGTACTGCCAACATGCACTTCTTGCCAGTCAAACTTAAGCAGGGCACAAGAGACAGGTGCTTCTGTAGCATGCCAAGTAGTCTGGAGAAACTGCTGGAAGCAGCGGATTCTGTGCACGAGCAGTCAGTGTGTGTGGACATGGCCTCATGTCCCCAACCGTGCCAAGTGCTAAGACGAAAGGGGTCACGGCCCTGCACTCCGCAGATACCCCCTCCCCAGCAACCTGCTGATGCAGAGATTTGTTTAGGATTTAGTTTAGGGTTCAGGTTGTGGTCACCTTTTGAGCTGAGCTGAAAACAGTGACTGCAGGGAAGGGTCTTCTGAGGTCGACGCTCGGACCCTGTCGGGAGAGCGGGAGAGAGAGAGAGAGAGAGGAGAGAGAAGATAGAGACGAGAGAGAAGAGAGAAGAGAGAGAGGAGAGAGAAGAGAGAAGGAGAGAGAAGAGAGAGCGAGAGAGAGAGAGAGAGCGCGTTGTTTCAACAGAGTTGCTCGAGAGATGTGGGTTAGTATAAAAGTGTAGGAAGATTTGGTTTGCAAGGATCGGATCCTTGAATTCACGGAGAATCAGGGAGAGGGAGATCCTTCCCAGGGACAACAGTACTGGGTCAGTTCCACATGCTGCGGACGTTTACGGATGGTGCTGGGTGTTCGTTTGGCACAAGCAGACGAAAGAACACTTAGCTGTCGCCAGCTTCCGTAACCCTACCGCCGCAAGTGTGCGTTTCAAGTTGGCTGATCCGCAGATCTGAAATCCCGTTCCTCTAAGCACGCCTCACATCATCTTACTAGGTTGCTCTTTTGGTCCCAGGCCTCGCTTGTGACAATGTATGCATCCAGGCCGTGAGCCTTCAGCAAAGCACGCAGGCCCTGCAAGCGGTCGGCGCTCCCTTTGGGATCGCAGTCGTCGCAGAAAGGCGCACCAGGCCGGTAACAACACGGGCACTGCCTGGGCACACATTCGGACCCTGACAACTGGTTGATGTGAGAACTGCTCAGCAACTGATACGGCTTTGCTCCCTCTTCCTGAACTACCCTGCTTCTCACCCCTTGCTGAAATTTCGCGAAAGGCGCAGCTGAAAATGAGCTGACAAGTCCAGCAGACCACGGCGCCGTTTTCTAGCAGTCTCTGCCATTGGGCAAGAATCAGCACATTGATTGAACAACTCTATGCTACTTTTGCCGTGGTCAAAGTGCTTGCCCGCTACTGTCCTGCTATGCTGCTGGAAATCTGCTCTTCGTAGTTCTTGTAGAAGGATGCAGTATGCTGCCTCATGAATGGATCCGCGTATGTGTTCGGTGTTTTGCCTTTTCGTTGGTTCAAGCTGCCGAAGCTTGAGCGCACGTGTAGCAAACACCACATCGTCATGCAAGCCAAGACGAAGCCGAGGCCAAAATCGCCAAAATCGCAAGATGGATCTTGAAAGGCTCCAGCCAACGGCTTCAGCTGTGGGAAGGGAGCCAGCAGCCATGCGGAAGTGCAGAAGTCGCGTTCTTGGCATGGCCAGCAACATGGCTTTGACTGACGGTGTGCATGACAATTGGTTGCAGCCATCTGTATGCTACAAGTTCCTTCTGTGATGGAATCTGACTACGAACATGTAGCCGCAGGAGAGCACTGAAGCGCGCGCTCTTGATGAAGCCAGAGGCTGTCTCCATCACATACTCCAAACCTCAGTCCAACTTATCCAGCAAAGTGCTTGGAGGGGTTGGTTACAGGCACCTTCAGGTATTGTGCGCAACATACTCAGACAGCAGACAGTGGGTGCCAGCCACCCTCGTGAACTCGAAGTACGCATCCCAAAACGTGATGGGTGGTTCCTGCAAGCAGACGGTATCTCGCCTGATTCCGTCGGCCAAAACGCACACAAAGGATTCCCAATAAGCCTTCAACAAACAGATTCAAGGCGGCCCATAGTGTTCGTACTCCAAGGCTAGTTTGCTCTTGTGAACTCGGGTCGAACTCATGCCCGTCATGCCCTGCCCTGAGGAGTTTCACAAGCTCCTTGAAGCTGTAAGTGGCGGGATCCATCAGCTGAAGCAGCTCAAACGCCTGGGCATCATCCAGGCAGCACTCTTGCACTGGGAGCGGCTGAAGGCTTGGGTTTCTGCAGGTGGCAG
The DNA here is from genome assembly GCA_905221605.1 of Symbiodinium natans. Classification (NCBI taxonomy): domain Eukaryota; class Dinophyceae; order Suessiales; family Symbiodiniaceae; genus Symbiodinium; species Symbiodinium natans. The sequence continues at coordinate 74,670 of CAJNDS010000170.1, forward strand.
GGATGTTTGAGAGGACTTCAGTCTCAGCAGTTTGTCCTGCCAGGTGCACAGTATTTTATGCCTAGCGGCTTCGTAGTCTCTTTAGATAGATGGCCCACCGAGCCTCCAAAGTGCTAAACAGGCGCAGTGCCGAGTGCGAAGTGCCAGGAGTGTGGGCAAGGAAGGCCTGCAGGAAGCTGAAAGCCGAAGACTGCGACATCCAGAGAGGCAACGAAAACGCCACCAGAGAATCACCTCGTAGATCTTCGTCCGGTGCTGAAATGCCTGCATCGGGTTTTTGTTCGTCCTGATTGGTCTGAACTTCCCAACGCTTGAAAGGCACATTCCGCGCGAAGTCCAGTGGAACTCGGCCATGCTCCTGCCAACAGAAACGAGATGGTGCCCCAAATGACGACCAAAAGCGACTCATAAGAATGAAAGGTGCACACACCAAAAGACAGCATCCCTGCCTCCCACGCTTCGGCCAAGCTCCTGAGGCTTGGAACTTCTCGACGCCGTTACTGTACCATGTAGCCGAATGCAGTCTGATGCAACTTGTGCTGTACCAAGTCCTGTCGAGGCGAGTGTGTGCAACTCCGGCATCCTCATTGAGCCCCTCCTCAGCCAAGGCTCTCTCAAGCCACCCAAAGCCAGATCTGCTCGGCATTGGCTCGGTGCACTCAGGATCCGACGATTTTGCCATCGGCCCCAGGTGGCGCATCACCCCTGCATTCGAGGGCTGTTGTAAGGGGCAGAAACGCAGAAAAGCTTGGCAGCGAGCACTTGCCTGATTTGCTTGAGGAGGGAGGAGTAGTGCAACGCTGAGGACCTGGACGAACCTCAAACTGACCATGAGCCAGCCATGAGCTGGCATCATTTAAGCGAAAGTGTCAATGTGTCATGCGCATCTCATCGCTGAATCGCTTAGGCATCAGCTGCCTGCAATCGAGTGTCCGGGCCTGGGATTGTAACATGTCACTATAGTTTAAGAAGGGCATGTGCATTTTCGGTAATGAAATCATCGCTTCCTGTAAACGAGGAGATGGAGTATTAGCGAGCGAAGGCCAGCTACTAAGCGCCAATTTAGCTGACCGCAGAACCGTCGAATCCGCAGGACACGCAGACACGGCTGACTTGCTCAGAGCCTATAAATCCCCATTAACCCTATGAACAACTTTGGAGAGGACCTTGGACAAGTTTTGCTTGGCGCGCATGTTACGCAGACGGGCAAAGCAACTGCACCAGGGAACGTAGAAGCTACCAACTACCCTGGAGGCAAGTGCGCCGCGCAAGCCTCACGCGTCTCTGCAGCAAGCAATGAACCTTTTGTCTTGTCCTGGCTTGTGGCACAGCGATGCACAGCGTGTACTGCTGAGCAATTAGCCTCTCCAGTCAGCAAATTGAAGGCGTTTCCAGTCTGCGCATACATGGCAATAAGAACATCGCATGCGCAAGCATCTGACGGATGCCAGAAACCTGCGTAGACATTCACAGACCACGACAAACAAAGCAACCGCTTCACCCACGGATAAAGATGGATATTGTGTAAAGATGTGTAATATGTACCCCATAAAGCTGGCCCTCAGCACTCTGGGGTAATCTGGGCCGACTTTCAGGTAGGACAACTACCGAGAAAGGGCCCCTTCTGAGATCAAAAGCTATGCTTCCTTTTGCTACTGGGCTTGCTTCTGTGTTTCTCTCAACAAGCTTCACACTTCAGACCGTCAGCTCAGGTCACCGGTCGTGAGAGCCTAAGGCTTGTGCCCCGTCGACGCTGAGCCAAAGTGAGAAGAATGACGCCTGAAATGAGAGCATCCCACGATATTCCGCGCCATATATACATGCCGTGTCCATGACCTGCCTGGCTTCAACCAAACGACGCAAATGATCCCAAGGCTTTAGGGCCGCGTTGCCTGCGAAGCTTTGCCAGCTTTGCCACATCAATGCCCATCCGCATTTCTCTCATTTTCTCCCAGGCCTTCGGCTGGCAGTGCCTGGGCAAAGCTTGCGGCGAGAGTGCGCGAGGCTGCCTTAGCACACAACCGCTCTCACTCTTGCAGTCAACGTTGCGGTTTCATATGCTATGCCTAGATCACTCTCTGAAATTTCCGGATCAGCAATCTCAAACACATTGAGAACCAATTGGGAGCTTCGTTAAGACGTTTCGTCCGATGTTGAGGCTTGAGGGTCCACGGACCTGCATTTCTGAGGTTCAAGGAATAGCTGCCCACAGGCCCACAGGCCTTGACTTCGGGAACTTCCTGTCTGCCAAGAGACTGGACATGGACTCTAAGGGCACGAGAGGCGCGAAAGACAGAGGCGCAGAGAGAGTGAGAGAGAGAGAGAGCGACACACACACAGACAAGAGCCGCTGAAGCGACACAAGACACAGAGAGACATAGAAAAGACAGAAGGGAGAGAGGGAGACTGATGAGAATTAGAAACAGAAGGAGGTGGGCAATGGTGGGCATACTGAAGCTACTATCGGTTACTATCGAGTAGCCTGAGCTGGCCAACACAGGCATGGGCTCGTTGAGTAGCGCATTCGCTGACGGCTGTCAGCATGGACAAGGGGGCGCACAGATGATCATGGCTGGGTATACTCAATATCCTCCAAAACCAAGCACTCACGCTGGCATTGACTTCTTCTGACTGACTTCTTCTGACTCCCCCCCCCTCCGTCTTTCCCCGTTCTTCCTCGTCTTTCCTGGTCTTTCCTGGTCTTTCCTCCTTCACTTGTTTGGGAGCGGGGAGGATGCACAAAGCTCTCTCCACCGCTCACGCTCTCAACAGCTCCCGTCTGGAACCAACTCTGAGCGTGAACTCAGAGTCGTGTTATGGGTTATGAGGTTACGTTCCCGCATCCCTGTGGAGAACGTGTCGTAAGCCACGAAGACGGGATTTCTGACAACGCCCAGCACTTAAGGGCTCGAGTTGCTGAGGCTGCCGGCCACAACTTCTCCGATATCGCCCTCACCATCAGTCGAAACCTGTGCATGCAACAACTACACAGCGGAGTAGCGACCTGTCGCTATGGGCCGGACGGCTCCAGCATCCCCAGCCTCACCGAGAAGCATGCACTTGTGGCATATGTTGATGCCCTTTGATAGCACCCGCCTCGATCCCAGGTGCTGCAGAGAGGTTTGCAGTCGATGTAGCCATGGAAACCAGTGCCTGCTGATTGCCGGGCAGTAGTTGCAAGTCCGGGGCATGGATGGTCACAGCTTGCAGATGCTTGCAGTCCACGGCAAATCCGAACGATCGCCATGCTTTCGCCTGCAAGCGGCCATGGAGCGCCGGCGTTGGCCGCACGTCAGAGACGACAACGACCTCGGGCGCAGCCCATGAGCAAGAGATGATGGCACACCGCACGTTTAAAACACGCGGGTTTGCACAATACCGTTTTGGAGAAGTCGAGTAAGAACAGCGCCAAAAGAACGCTCAGCAGCTCAAGCCTCAAACAAAGGATAGCAATGATAGCAACAAAGCCAGTACATACCGCAGGGACAACTGGCACCCAGGGCGGACCCTGGCTTGGGCCCCGACAGAGACTGGGGGCGGCCAACCGTCTCATTGACCTGCCCAGAAGTTGGATCAACACGGATCAGCATGGATCAACTACCTCGAAGGATGGAGATTGATGTTTAGCTTTGCTGGCCGGATAGCATCGACCTTTGAAAGTCAAGCCGTATCCCAAGCGTATAGCGGACTTCTTAGGCTCAAAGAGGAGTGGCAGGCATTGGTAGGTTCTACAGCGCACGCTGTGCAGGTGGCTTGAGAGGGCTTTGGCGAGATTTGGTGGCTTGAGCCTTAGCAAGTTTCAGTCACCTCCCATGTTTGTGCGCAATCTGCAGTTCTACAGTTGAACTGCGGTGTGCTACATCCACAATACTCCACCATGCACATCTTTACGGCTTGCAGTCACGTCAACAAAGTCTCACATCCTCACCAAAATCACAAGCATGCATCTCACAAGAGAAGAGGTGTGTATCGACGAACGATCCAAGGCCCAATCGAAGGCTTGTCTTGGAACAAAGACAGCTCAGTTCAAATGTGAGCGGGCCTCTATGAACTTCAGGTAGCGCCAAGCATCAGACTTCAGCGACTGCAGAAGCCTTGCGCGCGAGAGGATGCTGCCTCATCCTTGTGATTGTGCATGAAGCTGCATAATGTACATTGGGGACGGAACGCATCGGCCGTGAGCCCCAAGTACCTGGAAGAGGCCGAAGGCCCTTTGCAGCCCGAGTGTTTGGAGTCCAGGGATACTTTTCTTGCAGCCAAGACACATCTGTTGAACACGTCTTGCAGTGGGCAGTGCTGCCACGCATCCCTGATGACACATACACAGCTGTGCTGAGATGGCGATGCTTACAAGCCTTGCAGGCAAAGGAAGGTGCAAGCCCAAGCAGAGGCAGAGCTGACTAGTAGTGGGAGCAGAAGCATGACGAGAAATGACGAGAAGCGTATCATAAGTCGATGTGATCAGCTGATCTCGAGGACGCAGCCGGGGGCGACAGTGAGAGGCAGATGCAGCGCCCAAGCAGCGGCTGACTGCGGCAGAGATCGTAAAGTTGCTGCACGGCAGCCTCCCATGCGCAGCGAGCGTGCGAGACCAGAGCTATTTCAGACGAGTTGGCTGCCATAACAGCCTTGCTCAGGCTCTTTGCAGCACTGAAAAGTTCGATCTGCTCCTGTCGTTGAATCGTATGACCTGAAATGTCAGTGCGGCAACAATTCATGCCGTGAAGTCGGGCACCAAGGCAGATTCTGGGACTCCAGCATGGTAAGAAGTTGACAAAAGGAGACACCTGAAGCAAAGCGTGACACCACAACTGGGGACCCTCTTGCACAGCCTAGAAACCCTGCACCCTCACTGCATCCACCTGGTTTGTAACTTGAAGCAGAGACAGCGCAGGCAGCCTTGACACTGTATACGGAGAGAGGCACACAGCTTTGAAGACTTCCGCACGTTTCATTTCCTGAATGTGAATGTGGTGGGGCCCCCGGCTTGAAAGATGTGGGCACTTGTAACTCGGCAGGTATGTCGACCTGCAAGGGGGACGTTGAGGTTCTGATCAGTATAACTTCCAGAAAGACAGACACGCCACGCATGTTCGCATGATTGTGCCACGTCTGTGCGGCAGAAAGCAGGAATCAATGACCATCTGCCTCGTCCACGCTGGTTGCACAAAGAAGTCCGGCATGATACCTAAGAGAAATCTTTGGAAATCTTTGGTGTCGCCTTTCAAGCGCATCTGCTTGGTCGAGGTTGCTTGAAAGGTGGCTTTGGCTCATGCCATCAAGTAGCTCTCTCAACTCGCTGGCAACCTCAGCCGTCAGCACCTCCGAGAACATTCAGATGCGATTCAGTAAACCGAACGGACCGAAGCGTTCGCCTGTGAGTAGATGGCAGCTCCATCCAGAAGTGCATGCGCGATCAGCACGTCGAACTCCAAATGCTTGACCTGAGTCACAGCTGGCTGCTGTGAGTTGTAACATTGCAGCAACAAGCGTTACGAACCAATTTCACGAACAACCTTCAACTCTTGCGAATCAGGCAACTAACCAGCGAGGTAGCTGTGCTGGCTTGTTGAGGTGCTTTTGGATGAGATCCTGGAGTTGATTGGCGCATGACGTCACGGCAGTACACACTGCCTTCATGTCCTGAAAGTCGATGAAGCACATCCATGCCAGATGCGCGGAGGATGGCACCAAGACCTCGAATTGTGCCCAAGCTTCAAATGGGGGAGGCAGTTGGAGGTTTGTTTCGCTGGAAAACTTGACTCTATGTCGGACAATCGGATAAGGAGAAGCACCCTGGCAAGGAACAGAGTTAACAGCGTGTGCTTCTCATCGTACGCTTGGGAAAAAACTGCTTGAAGCATGGGGCAATAGCGAACACTCCGAAATGTCCGACTGGAAGGTCGAGCCATGGGGGAAGTGGCCAACAAGCACTGCATGGAGCACCCACGCCGACCCCAGACTCGAAGCATCGGCGTTCCATATCCTTCGACCACCCTGCCAACCATGGGACAGGACAATGCACTGCCTTCCGTAGAAACGAACGGGATGGCAGGATTTGCCGTTATTCTGAAAGAGAGAGAGAGAGAGAGCGCGAGAGAGAGACAGAAAGACAAAAAAATGGCAGCAGCAAATGTGATGGAATGTGAATACATGCCTCCTCAGGGCCTCACTGAGCAAAGCCAGTGCTTGGGAGGTCCATACCTGTGGTAGCCAACCGCTTTGCAATTATTGTCTAATCTAAGCTTTGGCAAAGCCTCTTCCCGCATTGCGAGCATCCGTTCACGAACGCGTTTGCTGACTGGCGTTATGATAGCTGCAGAATGTTGCATTGGCGTCCGGGGCGGTATGCCAAGCTGCCTGCAGCACCGGCAGCATGCCCATCGGCATGCATGGGGAGGGCTTCAAATAGCTTGGAATCCACTCCAAGAGAAAATTGAGAGAAAAGCCCCAGCTGCTCCTGCAAAGAGCTGCCAGAAGCATCACGAGGACTGCTTTCCTAGTAGCTGACCTCTAGCACGCTGGCTGCATCAAGGCACCATTCCTGCTGCCTCCATGCAGTCGCGTGATATTGTGAAACTTCGATCATCAGACCCAGCGCAGGCTTCCGTTGATGGCCACAGCCACACACCATGTCAACAGGTGGAATGCGGTAGAACGCGATGTAGGTTTTGCAACTGCTGAAGACCCAGCTTGATCCAAATTTTGGTGAAACTTCTGCGTGAAGCGAAAAGTGAGTTGCCCCACGATTCATTCTTCAACATTGCCGGACTTTCGCAAACAGCAGCCAGCATTCTTAGTCTGGGGCAGAAACCTTCGCAAGGTTTTCAGCTCCATATTTTCCGAACGAGACATTTCTCGATGCGAGTAGCGGGGTCATCGCCGTCCCAGTATTGGATGAGAACCTTTGGGCTTCCAAACATGCATAGAAGACCACCAAGATCAGCCTTGCGTTCAATAACTTTATGTCCCAGCGGATCAGAGGAATTGGACTGAGGCATCCACATCATCTTGCTCTTCGGGAGTGTCCTTGCAACATGACGCAACATGTCACGAAACTCTGAATGCAATGCTAGGCCCGTGCGCAGCACGTGCGCAGCATTCTGCAGCAAATTGCTATGTCCTCCAAGACGGTGGCTCGGAGAGGCTGGACCTGCAGCACATTGCACTGCACAGGTGGGCTGCGTCACGCACTCCCAAGGATGCACGGCACTGCACCTCACCAGGCAGGAAAACCCAAACATCCTGCACAAGTGCAAGATGTGCGAGGAGCAGGCAACGCGGTCACTACATATGGTAAGTGAGCAGCACCTCCCGTTCCTCGAAGGAATCTTTCTTCAGCTCCTGGTTGGGCAACACTATGGTTCTGACACCGTCTGACACTTGAAACCCGCTTGCGACTGCTCCTTCCATGAGGTTCTATTCATGAATGTTCGTGTTGTTGCTGCTGCTTTCCATGTCCTGTACGATTCCAAGCCTTTTGGCCAGAATGCAGTAAGCTCCGCTGGACCTGCGGTCACAGGGCGCTGGGTGGCTTGTGACTTCCTTGCGCTCATCAGCGAACCATGTCATGTCCATCCCGAACTAGCGCATTGCGCTCTGAGTTCCTTAGGTCCTTGCCCTCGCTCTTGTGACAAGGTTATCAAGTCCTGCATCCATGGCGAGGGTCTCATGATGTCTCGTGATGTCTCCGTGTTCTCTCACGTTGACGTTCAGCAGAGTGACAGCCTTCAAGGTTTCGGTGAGATTCCAGTGCCAAGCCTACGAATGCTGGACAAACTCTTGCATACAAGCTGTCCTTTCCAGCTTTGTTCTCCCAGCACGACCAGATCTGAACGGGCAACCTGACACTCAGATCTGCTACTTTGAAGTAGCCCAAACCCTGCATTGCTAGCACCATTTCGCGCTGGGAACTCGCCGCCCTCTGCAATTCCTTCCGGTGGTGCAGCCGGTTCACTGTGCCAGCACTTCATCAAGCTCTTGCATCTTGTCCTGGACCTTGGTCCAGGTCGTTCTGGGCTTTGCAAGTTTCGAGTTTGTGTCGCTCTCATCTTCCAGCGTCGTTGTCAGTTTCCCCCTTGTAGAAGAAGCACGTATGCAACTGTATGTATACAAGATTATACAAGTGTGTATCGGTGCTCGCCGCCGGTCTTTATCTACAAGTAAGCAGACAAGGCAGTGATGCAACGCCCGCAGGAAGCCAAACAATGCCAATCATTTCACTAGAGAACTAGGGCTAAGTATATATATGAGGGCTAAGTATATATGACAGCAATTCGTCTGAGATCTCCAAACCAATAAGCTGCCGTCTGGGCTGCCAACCACGTTTCGGAAGGCCTTTCGCACATGTCGCAACTCACAAGCTGAATGAGTGCTGCATATGCATCCACTGCGGGGCAGTCCTCTTTCTTCAAGGCATCTTGCTCCTCCTGTGACAGGGAAGTGGAAGGCTCCTCTTCAAGCTCTTCGCCCTCCTGTCAAAAGGCTGTTTCGCCAGCACTGCGCTGGGAGCTGTGGTTCAGGTGGCTACCGAGACATGCGCTGCTCTCCTCGGTTGCTTCTGACACCTGCCGTGTCACTTCTGCCAACCTGGTCGAAAGGAGTGCACGGCAGATGCCAAAAACCGAAGCCAAGTTGTCTGAGTTTGCTGTATTAACGGCTTCCCTGGATTCATGGATATCAGATCCCAACTGACTGAGATTTGCAAATAGCATCGCCTGTGGGCATGAGAGTGCTTCGCCGAAACCTGCATGAAGCCGTTCACACAATGGTCGTATGGGCAACTGCGCCAACTTTGCAAGCAAACCTAGACTGACGGGCTTTGGAACACCCACCTTCTCCTCCATCCAGTTGGACGGGAAATAATCCTCTTGGTAGTCTTCCTGGCATCCAGCGCGCAGAAAAGCATCTTGGCACGCATACCATCTCGTTGGTTTGACAGAGACCGCATGCACAAAACAAAAACGCAACCAATGCAGCTTGATACATGGTACATTCTAGTTCCACAATACCACCAATGCAAGGGTCAGAGTGCAATGCTGACATTTGTCGACGAATGGCCTGAGGATCCAAGTTGTTGCTGTTGGTCATCGCCACCAGGTGCGAAGGCTCCTAGCAGCGCTCAGCTGCCAGATTCTGCCATCACCGCCACTTCTGCAGCTGTGCCTCTTCCTCAGCATCTTCAGCATCACCCAATACCTTCAGCTGCTTCATTCCGGAATCACACTCAACGATCACATTAGGCATCCCCTTGAAGCTGCCGGAAGCCACAGGAAGTGAAAGCGCAAGCCCGGCCTCTTCGTCAAGTGCAACCGATGACGGTCGGCTCGACGCGCGGCTCTTCTCAGAGCGAGGGACTGATGGTCTGGGCGAAGCAGTGCCTAAGGTTCCAACGCTGCACTGTGCTCCATTCAGTGCGTTTCAAGTACTGGCAGACATGCAGTGCTCAAAGGGAGCTCACTGGCCAATGACGACAAAAACTCCGCCACCTCACGAATATCGCTACTCTTCGTCCGCATGGGCAAGCAGTATGCAGGCTCCATGCAAACATGTGTGGCCTGATCAGCCTTCATCTCCCTGGCGTAGCTTTGCCTACAGCAATTCATAGAAGTATCAGGAGAAGACAGAAAGGCGGATACACACATCGGGTTTCATTGCAACATATATAACGAGGTGTCGACAGTGTACGCCCACAGTAGTCGCGCCAGTCCTGAAACGTTGTGTCGACGCACTGATTGGAATTGTCGTGAGCAACTTCGAAAGCCTGATGCCTCTTCAGCACATTGAAAGATCCCGTTTGTTTACCAGCTAGAAAGCTAGGTGGTAAACACTGGTAAGCTGGGCAAACCTTCAGAGCAAGATCCGCTGTTTGCCAGAGCAGACCCGTCTCCTGCCAGCGCACGTTGTCATCCAGGTTCTCCAAGATGGTCTTGATGGCATCCACATTGCCCTTCGCATTCTGATTCGCATTCGGTGCGCATTCTGAAATGCAACTTGAACTCTGATCTCCACATCTCTAGGAGTTTTATTCGCAACTTTCATCCCGAAGTCCGAGCATGATGTGTCATGCTGTTGGCTGTAGCCTTCTTCACATAGTGGAAGGCATCCTTTTTCTGCCCAGACAGCAGGATCTGTGCAGCCTGTTAGATCTGTGGCAGGTGAAGAGCTGTGGCTGAAATTGTGGCCGAAGATCCCCTGTGCCTGGGCTTTCCTGTCCTCATCTGTCCGGGATCGTAGCTCGAGAAGCTTTGCCTGACAGGAATCAACCAGCATGCCCCAACAAGGAGTGCTTGGCTCCTGCGATGGCAGGATTGGCGATGCGTCAAAATTGCTGATGCCAAGGCGGGCGTAGCAGAAAAAGCTGAATGCTGCACCGCGCAAGACTTCGTTGAGGCACTGCTTTTGCATGCGTCAGATGTAAATTGATGTGACAGGAGTCTCGGGATTCGAGGTCTCCATCTGTCCGCCCAGAAAAGCCGCCTTCCAGCAGGCGAGAAATGTGCACGAGTTGTTGCAAACCTTGCCGCTTCAGTGTATCGGTAGCGCATGGTGCGTTCGCATGATTACATTACATCGGACATGGTTGCGGCCTGCGGCTCGGGCTCTACATCCATGCTGCTATCGGGGACAGAAGTCTGATTGCAACCTGACCTAGGCTGTCTTCAGACCTCTTTATGCTGAGTGCCACCAGCGCTGTTTGCAGCGATGGAAGCCGACGACATTTGACAGGATGAAAGGCTGAAGCCCTTAAGGCAGTGGCCAGCCATTTCCTGGGCACCTTCCACTGCGTGATTTTGAGTACCATGCGCGCTAGGCAACCAAACGCGACTTTGCTCAAATGCGCGCAGAGAGCCTTGGAAGAAATGGTCCACGCGCTTGGAGCTCCTCTGATAGCACGAGATGCGGTAGCTTTGTCGCCTGCTCCTCAATGGCAGCCCGGTAGTGCCTGACACCACCCGACGCAACGTACTGGCGGGCGGGGTGGGGAGGGTTGGGGGGAGCGCTCAGAACTCGGGATTTGGCATCAGAGCCTCATCTCCAGGTTGCTGGTCGGCATGATGGCATGACGGAGCTTTACCTTTACATTGCCTCAGGAAGAGCCGGCATGCGAGCACAGAGCGACCGGGAATGAAAAGTTGGATCATGTATTGGCAGCTTTTGGGCATGCCTAAAGCCTAGCTCGGGGGGCTTGAACTCCAAACCAGCTTGTATGCGAAGTGTACTGATTCATCATCGTGACAAGACATGACAACCCCATCTCCCCAGCATGATCTCAAATGCATGCAGGTGCTGATGGCTCGCAGCCACAAATTCTTCTCTGCAACACCTTGGCCCAAACCAGCATGCTCCTCGTTCATGAACTGCATGAACTGCATCTAGGATGAGGCCGCAGCCATCACGTTGGTCTCTCCTTGCCCCTTGCCTTCCCTGCTTGTTGCTGTGCCTTCGTTGGCGCCAGGCCCCTGTGTTCTTCTCCATTCCCAATCCGCCAGCCCTCCCTTTGCGGTCATTGTCGAGATTTGTTGGGGAGATCTCTCTCGCAAAACAACCCTAAACTTAAAACCCGAACCCTCAACCTTTATGCTTTACGATCGGGCCCGCATATTTGGCGACCGACTGCCATGTTTTTGGCGACCGACTGCCATGTTTTCTGTTTAATGATCGGGGCCCTAGCGATTTCGTGAACATCCGAGTTAGTCGTTTTGCGATTTCGGCTGCACCTCTCTCCTTTTTGTCTATGGCGCCCCACTTGAGCACTTCCTGGAGGCTGACCACGCCTGTTCGGATGCGGGTGCGACTCCGAGCCGCAGAGCCGATGTCATGATGTACTTCGATGGAAAGCGCTTTGATCTGTGGATCTTGTGGGAGACGATTGAGACTTGGGCTGGGGCAATTCATGCTTGAGAATCGCCTTCCGAAATGGAATGCTTTAGGACATGTCAGCGGCTCCCTGCTGGTCCAAGTTGGTGTTCTTTAAGATGTATGGTGGCCTGCTCATGCTGCTCTGACCTCCTGTGATCACCTGACGACTCACGAACCACGGTCTTGGACCTCTTGGCTGATTGATCCGTTCGTCTGCTGGCTGTTTGGTTTGACTAGTTGACTGACAACTGATGACTGTGAGCATGGCACAACGCCTGCAGAATCACACTTGCCCCATGCCAAGCCACTTCTGGCTGCAAAGTTCTGATCGTTCAAGGTGAAACAGCTGCAATCTACTCCAAGTCTCTCCTTGGAACGAGGCCACTGCGCATTTACTAACATGGGGGATGCAGAAAACTGCAAAGTCTACGGTGGAGAAGGAATATTCTGACCGAGCATCGCTGATGTGACTTATTGAATCAATAGCGACTCGGGCCTCAGAGCAAGAAACGGAAATGAACGAAATAGGACTGACAATGGGGCCAAATGGGGGGGCGAACGTGAAAGAGTGCTGATGAGTGCTGCAGTTGCTCTTAGGAAGGGGGCTTAGCTGCTTAGCTCCGCACTACGAGAGCGGTACAGGAGTGGTCCTCGTAGGCGATGAAGCCTTTCCCGCGACTCTAGCATCATGTAGCATTCAATTGAACTCATAATTATTAGTCCCTCAACAGCGTCTGACAATCTCGCAGCCTGCGGTCTCCTCGACTGGCCTTGGATTCTAGTCTTTCAGCATCTCTCTGCAGGACAATGGAAGATACCCCTACAAGTGCATGCCAAGGGGCGCATGCAGCTCGCAAAACACGGTTGTCAGCCCGGTCCGGTCAAAGAGCAACATGTAGCCGGCGAGCAGACGTGTTTTCTTGCACGGCGCATGCTGCAAGCACACAATCTCAAACTTCGAGCTAAACAATGGTTTCTGAGTATATGGCCTGGCTTCTCCGATAGCACATGCATCGAGGGGGCACAATGTGTTTGTAGGCTTGGACCAGGCTGTTGAGTATCAAATTCAATGAGGGTTTTTGGAGTTTCTGACCGGCCAGGTTTCCGTCCACTCCAGGCCAGGCACCGGCTCCGTGACCAATCTGTAAACTGGAAATAGCGATACGGTCAGCAATCCTCAAAATCGCAAGATACTACAAGAAATACACTTCAAAAGAGTACCGCAAAGAGAGTACTGCAAAGAGGCTCAAGGCCCAATCCCATACATGGCCAGGTACGCAAGGCTCGGGCAGCAGCAGCGACCCATTTCGCTCGCTCCTTAACTCTTTGCCGTTGAACAGCAGTAAACATGACCGAAACATATTACTCTTCTTAAGACGACATGATATGACATGCGCGTAGATCGAACTGCGCGGCTAAGAATGGCTAAGAGAAGCTGAGGATCTTGTTGACAGTCGGGACCCGAAACTGCAAACATCAGAGTCTTGCAGCTGTGGAAGTCCACAATCTCAGATGCAGTCAGTCTTAACTTCGGGACTGCCCACCGGCCTCAAATCTGGGATTTCAAGGGATTCAACTCTCGCTCCGGGATTCCCGCAATTCTTTTTCACTCGGAGATTGTTCTTTGGGGCTGGGATGGTGCGGGGCTTAGAAAGAAGCGGGATTGTCGACTGCAGATGGCAAGGACACCGTGGCCCGAATGTTTTGTGCATTTCTGCGCAGGCCCATCTCCCCATCTCTCCAGCCTTGAAAAGACGTGACCCAGGAAGGGACTCATCAGCCTGCCGGGCTGCGATGGACACACCCTGCACTCGAACGCACGGCATACAAATACACGGAGTGCACGAATACACGGAGCTCTTGAGCCCCACTCCCCCTGCCTCGGCACTGTGAAGCCGGCAGGCTTGGACAAGGCTGAAAGGCGACCATGCCAACGAGGTCGTGGTGCACTCGTTCACATGCCCTTAAGGTGCGCGCTGCATTGCTGCATTGGTGTGCACTGCAATGGCGAACACGTGCTCCTCTCATGACTGCCCTTCTCACTGCCCATTCTCTCCCAGGGTCTGATGCCAATGCCGTTGATGTGGATGGACAAATGCACCTTAGACCAGGTGCATTTGGTGATTCTTCTGGAGGAAATGTGGTCCTGTCTTCTACTTGTCTTCCCCTGCCTACTTGAACCAATTTCGGCAAGTTGCCCGTGCAACGCTCTGCAAGTTGGACTCGTCGCCCGGCTGAGCTTGAAGATACCAAACACTTCCAGTCCTGAACTGCGAGATCGAAGCTAGGGGTACTGTGGTGTGCTGGGAGGCTGCGAGATAACCCGGCCACAATGGCCACACTCAAAAGTCTTTTCCGTCGTGTCTTGACTGTGGCCTTGCGTTGCTGAAGCATCTAGCCGTAGCCGCCTGAACCTTAGCCTCTTCATAAGGCCCTTATTTTACGTTTTTTGATGCAATGAGCTACTGTTTGTCAAATTAACGAGTCCTGGCTACCTCCTCCCTTCGAAGCATATCACAACCCCCTTGCCTCAGCGCCGGCTCATGGAGGGCTGCTGCGGAGACGACTTTGTACGAGCCCTGAGCTTGCATTCACGCGTTTACAGCCGCTTGTCCGGCACACAAGAAGTTTGAGCATGCTTGACACGAACTCTGGTTAAGCTAACTGAGTTAGCCATGCATCTGGTGCCACCACCAGCTCGTTCAAGTCAAGCTTGCTACCTTCGCCTTCGGAATCTGAATCGGCATCCTTCGACTTGATTTGCACCTCCTGCACTCATTCTCACTCCAATTCTGCCTGTGTACTTTCCACACAGTCCACTACCAAGGCGCACGAAAGCTAGTACTTTAGAATTTCCGAAGACAAGGAAGGCTTGTCGGAAAGAACTTCCTCCAAAACCTGCGGGAACTGTATAGGAACGGTGCTGTTTGTTGAAAGCGCTGTTCAACAACCTTGGAGGCACACTGCTTGCCATTCGTGTGGCGTGGGGGAACGATGCTCCCAATTCGATGTTTTAGGGGGCGATGTGCTTGCCATTTGCTCTGCAGGAAGAGAATGAAGAGATCCCTGGTCACAAATCTTACAGGCTGGTGCTTGCGATGTGCTGTTTTGATTTGCAAGAGATTTGTTCCAACAATCTTGGGGAAAAGGAGCTTGCCGAATAATGCTCAAACTTCTGAGGGACGCGCCGCTTGTGATCTGTTCTTGGAAGAGACTTGCTTCAAAAGTCACGGAGCCCCGCCCAAGGTAAGCAGGTTCCACCATGTTGCTTTCGTTGGGCTAATTCGGTTGACATCTTTAAGTGTTTGCGGCCTTGGGTGATTTAGTAAACATGGGTGTGCAAAATCTGTCTGGACCAGGCCTCACGATGCTTTGAAGAAAAGGCAACTGGTAGTTCTTTATGTAGTGTTGGCTTTTTTGTGACTTTCCGGATTTTCGGTGTCTTCTGGGTTTAGGATGTCTGAGACCACAAAGGAATTCAACATCAAACTGGTGAAATCGATGAAGCTTCCCGTCCGGTCCTGGACGTTTCTAGTTCAAACTGCAGACTCGAATGCTGAAGTCCCGGGTTGCCGCGCCGGCCAAAGGCAGAAAGGACGTAAATATTGACGAGCTAAAGTCGCTAGTGTGAAAGCACGGTCCTGGACTTACATGTTGACATCTGCAGGCTGGGCTTTAACATGCAAGTCCCACGCTGTAGAATCAAGAATTAAAGTTCCCGGGTTGCCGCCCCGGCACAAATAAGACCTCAGTAAAAGGTTCAAGCTTTTTTGGCTGTCAAGTCTTGTTCCGGACTGTGCAGCGCTGGTGCAGGGCAGAAAGGAGTTTTATGTTCAGGCATTGTTACAGGACGGAAACTCGGAAGAATGGTATATAAATGCATTCACATCATAAAATCGGTCCTGGAACTTGACACTTTCATGTTTTAAATATTTCAGAAAATTCCCCCTGCCGAAACATTAAAGTCTGCAAGCCTGGGTCTGGCCGGAAGCCCCAAGAGATGCATATTGGCAATATGTTGTAAACGTACATGAAACTACGAAAATGCAGGCCCGCATCGAATATGCTAATGTGAAAGTCCAGCCGGTGGCCTTTTCGAGCTTGCGGCCAGCCAGACTTTAATATCAACATGTTGCAGCTTAAACGTATCAAAGTCCAGGCCGGTACTTCTAAATTTAACCTTGCAGGTTCAGACTTTATAACATTCAAGCCCCAGGCTGCAGAATAAATGTAAACGTCCTGGTGGTGGCCTCTCAGGCTTGGGCCCAAAAACGAGCGCAACATTGAAGCACTAAAGGCTTTAAACAATTGAAGTCCGGACCGGGACTTGAAATATCCAATCTGCCCCGGCCTGCTATTTCTAGTTCGGCAGCTGTGGATATCCGCCGAGGCCTCGGGCCGAGGCACCCCCCCCTCCAAAGCCAGACATCGGCCTTTTTTTTGCCTGGAAAGGGTACCCCCCCCGTGGGCGACCACAATCTGAAAGCGGACGGTTCGCCAGGACCAGGGGCAGTTGAAGCCCCGCCTAGCAGGCCCACCCCTCATTTCTGCCCCCCCGCCCACCCCCTCCCACCCCCCCACCCGCCCCGACCCGCCCCCCCAAAAAACCCTAAACCCAAACCGTGAACCTTGAGCCCTACGCCCTCAACCCTAAACCCCAAACCATAAACCATAAACCCGGAACCGGTCCGGGCTGCCGCCCTGGCCCAGATCAGAAGACACTTGAATATGAAGCTGCTACAATGAATGTCTAAACATGAAAGTACGGCGCCTGGAACTTCAACGTTCTTTTACATCTGCAGGGCTGGACTTTCTTTTTCATGGCCACAGCTGCAGAATCATTGAACAGGGACTCTGCAGTGCTGGACTAAAGTCCAGTCCAGCAGACATGTTCCAAGGGCCAGAGCACATTATACAGATTTGACCTTCTTACAAAAGCCCTGCCCCCCAAATCAGGAGACCGCGTAAGATAACGCCTCCTGGTGATTCAGGAAACAAACCCCCTCCCCCTCCGTGTGACCTCAAATCCTGAGATTCCAGGAAGAAGGTCACGTCAAGCCGCTTTTGCCCCGCATAGCTGCAAGGAGGCTGGCTGCAAGGAGCTAGCAGATAGCTTTCCCAGACTTACAACCCATACTGCAATACCCACATCACACCCCCAAGACAATGACAGGCACAGCCAGTTTCTGAGGCGACCTCCACATGCTATCTGCCCCATATGTTGCCTGTGCAATTTGCAATCGGTCCAGAGAATCTTGCAGAGTCGGCTGGACCACGACAACCTCCACCGGAGACAAATCTTGGCCGCCTCCAGGGATACAGGAAGCGTTTATCCATAGCACAGCACCGCACCGTCGGAACTGAACTCTCACCATTGCACGGCCTTCTTCGCATTTGCAGAGGGCAAACATGACGAATCAGCCATGGACCCTGTCGATCTGCCAGAGGCTCCCCCAAGAAGGAGCTTCCCATGTCTGGGCCATGCGCAAGGGCATGCGCCCCTACTCGCACTTTGCTCAGTAATCTGCGAAGGCCTAGTGATTACCTAGTGGGTACTGGGCTAGGTCGGCTAGGTGTTTGCATCTTGTTCAGGTCAAGCCGGCCAAGGGCTGAGTACGTGAGATGTCTTGAGAAGTTGGAATCTTCGGAATCAGTTTGTCCACGTCTCATGTCGAGTCTAGTTACTAGTTACTAGTTTGTGTGTGTTGCTCAAGTCAAGCGGCTGCACCCAGACAGGGAAGAACGTTTCAGCCATGGACGATTCGAAAAACACGAAAAACATGGTTTTTGGGATGTGGGAAGACTGATCAGGTCAATTTCTCATGCTCATCCCTCTCAATACCGTAGCATGGCATGCTGGTCTATACTGGTCTGCATGAACAGCACCAGAACGTTGCAGAGGACCCACATGGCCTCAGCCTTTCCAACATCCTCGGCATCGACTTCTGCCATCCTCGCTGATTCGATGGCCTGGGAGACTTCGGTGACTTCAAAGGTCTGATGCTGGCAACCCATGTGCCCGGAAACAGCTGCCGCCTGGGCCAAGTCCTCCTCGTCATTGGCCTTTCACAAACCGGCGAACTGCAGAAAATTGTGGAACATTTGTCTGTTGCGGAGAGCTTTGCGTTGCTTCTTGCGTTGCTTCTTGCGTCGCTTTGCGAGTGGGGGCACCTCCAAGGCCGCATGGAGCTGCTCGAAGGCCGCGCGCCGCTCGCGCCTTCGACCGCATCTGTGGCACAGGTGCCCGTACCCGTTTGCAGCGCTAGCGCTGCGCTTTCACATACCTTCACATACCTCCACCATCCTTCACCGTAAGGCAGCTGCAGCTGCTTGTTCTTCAGCTCGCGACGCGCCTGAAGATTCAAAGCAAATAACGATCCAGCGTTGTGATGCTGCATCGCCGCCAGTCCAGCGTCTACCGCACATACTAGTACGGATTGCTTCCTGCGTAATGATTTGTAATCATGCCGGCAGGCCTCTCCCAACAAAGACTCCACGGCGGAAATGGCATCTTTGAGGTGAGTTGAACTAGACGAGGAGTCGATCATAGCAATCCTGGCCAGTGAGAACTACAAACACGTCACACGATGTCACACGGCACAATGACAACGAAGATGATGGAAGAAATGTGTTGGTTTCTCAGCAGCTGCGGGGCAGCCATCTACAAATACCAACATACGCCGCATTTCAAAGACACTCCATTGCCTCAGGCGGTTCTCCGAAGATGTCACAGCCCCTTCCGGAGAGGCGGCGGGAGACTGCGCGGCCTCCTGGCAGCAACAAACATGATGATCCCTGGAAATGGAAATGGAGACACACTACACTGCTGCACGCAGTAGAGTTCATTGAGCCCAGCAATCCCAAGCCGCAGCCCAAGAGCAAACCACATAGGTTGTGTAAGCAGTTTCGTCAAAGCCGAAGCTCTTTCACCAGCAAGTCGGGGACTTTCGCCGATGCACATTCAGGTTTGCAACAAGGACCTTTATGTTCTTAGATCAGCACCCCAAATCACCCGCCCATGGTCTTTGTTCTGAGAGTGATGCACTCGAGCGAAAAGAAAGCAGATTCGAGTCGCTTTTGTGCTAATACCTTCGTTTGGCAAGTAGGAGATGTTCCAGGATGGTGGCAGGTTTCCCACGTGTGATGACGACGGGCCTTGTTCTTGGCTTCCGAACTTATGGACAGGACATCGCATCAAGCAATACCTCTAGAACAGTCAACCGGAGCCTCAACCAGTTCAAAGACTCGGAGAGATCGAAACCATCTTTTGAGTCTTTTGGCTAAGGGCGTCGTCACATCCAATCTGCCGGTGAAAGCAAGGACCCACGGACCACTGCAATATCCACAAACATCCACAAACGTCTCTGTTCCGCAATAGAACAAGGCAAAGGGGCAAAGGGGGCAATGGGGGGGGAAAATGCGGGTCAAAGGGGGCAAAGGCCCCACACCTCGCCGGTTCCGGCTCCGACGCCGCTGCATTCTCGGGCCCATCGGCGGTTCTTCTCCTGTGCAAAAATTATGCTTAAAGAGAAACTGCAGTGCGACTAAGATCCTCCTAGAGCGGAAGAGACACGAGAGACATCGAGAGACCTAGTTTGCGGAGCCGAATATCTGAGCACCTCCGAGAGCCTCTGCTCATCCTCGCGGAGCTTGCGCTGAACCTCCACCTGCCACAATCCAACAGCTCCAATCGTATGCGATGATGGAAAAAGGCTGACAAGATAACGAAAGACATTGGGTTTGCAACTAGCATTGCGAGTGAGGCTGCAACAGCAGGTCGTCTGCATCACAAGGCAAAGCTGTTGCTTTGGCACCTGTTTCTGCAGAGAGGCATTCTGCTTCTGCAGCTCGGCCACCTGTCCGAAGAATTCACACCACGACCCTCAAAGTGTGGATGCTTGATGATGGTAAAGAGACGTACCACGTGTCAAAGCCACAGTCACAGCAACGTCAAAGCTACCTCGTGCTGCGCGGTCGAAAGTTCATCTTAGTGCAGTGCCAGCTGTAGCTCCGCATTCTGGACTGGAAACAGTGCGCAAGAGCAAGAAGCATTCACTTTTTGCAACGAAGCTACCTGACATCTGAGCCACCTGGCCAGCAAAACGACCAGAAAGTTTCTATTCAAATGTGGACATTCACACAAATCTTGCAGCGTAGGGCATGGAATCGCACGAGATTGAGTGCCTTAGACTTCGCATTTACGAGCTCACCTCAGCTGTGGCGTTCAATAGAGCAGTCCCGAACTCTGCAACACCTCGTCTATAGGAGGCAGGATCTGAGATTGCTTGGCAAGCAGCCATCCGCAAACTGTTCGAAGCTATTGAGCTCCTCAAGTCTTTGCTGGAGCTTCGCCAGTGCCTCAAACATGGCCAAAGAAACTTGGCTGGCAGAGAAACAGATCCTGCGGCCTCCTTCAGGTCATTGTTCTCCCCCTTCCAGCAGCCGACTCATGTCATTGATCTGTACTACTCGTCATGCTGAGAAAAGATAGAAAAGCTGTAATCGGAACTTGGTGCCACCTCGAGCTGCCTGTTCTTACTTCGCAGCTCCTCAACAGTGCACTACACAAGCCACGCGAGGCTCTGGCTTGGCTCTTGGCTTGGCTCTGGCTTGGCCGTGCCTTTCGCAACTCCTCGTTTTCGCCCTTAGCCGAGCAGCGAGCCAGTGGCATCGATCCGAAATCAAGGAGCTTCAGATCTGGGAAGCCAGCCACCAGCTCTTGCCACTGGGCAATCACGCCTTTTCGCTCAGCTTCAAGGCCCTGTCACTTCACCGCTCGGGTGCTTGTACTTAACCTTGTAGTTGCAGATGCCAACAGCGAAAAAACAGCAAAGCGAACCAAAAGTCGCTGCCTCCAGCTTGTCTTGCATCCTCATGTGACGAGTATTGACGAGTGCAAGTGCTTTGCTGCTGAAGTACAGGGCATGCAGTGCTGACTGAAGGTGCCGAGGTTCCGATCTTTCTCTTGATGCAGATACTTGATGAAGTCCTCAAGGAATGCTCTCGGACACTTGAGAAGGGCACTACAGAAGCGTGGGGCGGAGGGGGGGCATTCACAAGCAATTGTTGTGCAGTCCAATCTTGCTGGTCAAGCATGCGTTGTACTGTCACTGCCCCATTCGCCCTGTTGTGCTCATGCATCTGCCGTCGAAGTCTGGTGATGACATGCTGGCTTCAAGGGCAGTCCTCGTTGGCTCGAAGGTCGCAGGACCATTTGTTATGGAGCTTGTTGAATGCCTTGTAGATGCAAACGCACCAAACAAGCATCCCCAAAAAAAAACATCGGAGAATACGATCAAGACAGGCCGCATCGTTGGCTTGCCGGCGCTCCTCTCTGCTGAATGCAAGAATGACGACTTCAGCAGCTACTTCAGCACAACATCTTGATGCCCGGTACGCCCCGCGCATCAAATGACACCCCCCACTCTTTAGCTCCTTCAAGATCTATGGCAGTTGCTACTGAGCTCTGGTTCAGGAAAGATTGCTGTCGTGGCAAACCAAACCTGTGGCTCCCAGGCGCAAAGCTCCCAGGTCCTGCTGAAGGAGGTTTGTAAGCACGGCAAGTTCCTTCCGCAAATCCTGCCCAGGTGTGGAAGTGAACTGCAAGGCAAGAACAAGATCGACCAACGAATCACACACGATTTGGCTCTTGGATGAATCGTGATTGGAGATGCGAAAAATGACCACGGCCAGTGAGCTTGCCTCCACGCTCCTCTCATCTTTTCTTTTCCTGGAGATTCTGATCATGGGCATCAAAACCTCATACCCAAGCTTTGAGATTGAGCTTCTGGCGACAGCGTGACACTCTGCACCTGCAAAGTCTTCAAGTCATGTCGGTCTGTGTTCTTACCAGACAACACATAAGTCACGAAATTTTCTTGAAGATGTCCAAGCCTGAAACCCTTGATTTGGGTCCTGCCAATCAGTCTGGACTGTACCCAGCTCCTTGCTCATAGGATTCCCGTGGCCCTGTCCTCACGAGTGTTCACCTGGCAAACAGCATTAACCCCACCTGCACCTCACTGCTCAGCACATGTACCCGTTGACTTCAGAAACAAGCTCAAACATCAGCACCCCATGTTCGGCAGCCTGGATTCGCACACCAGAAGGCAAAGTCTTGCGACTGGGCACCTGCAGATTTGCATCAACAATCGTTTGATTATGCCGTAGCTCTGGCTGCGGCTTCGTACTGTAGCTAGAAACTGCGCTGCGAATCACGAGTTCACTCACCCAGCAAAGTTGAAACAGGCGTCAACGCCTCACTGCCATCGCTGTGGATGTCCGTCTTGGTCATCAAAGCTTGAAGAACATATAACAAGTGCTGAGCAAGGGGTGGAGTTTGTTTGGGTACTTTTTTGCAGGGAAGGGCTATAGTGCCTTGAATGTCCTCCAATATGTGTGTGTGTGTGTTTGTATCGGAAAACCTATAGCGTCTCAATCTGTTCATCTGTTCCCTAAATTTCATTCTATTTCCCAACCCTTCAATCGGAAAATGTCTGTTTTCTCTGCGTTTAATGGAAGTGCAATTTCCTCTATGTGTCAATCAATCAACCCCCGTGTCTTTTTACACTTTCATAGAAAACAAAGTCCAGGGCTACATCTCCCTCCATGTATCATACAAAACGAAGTATCTCCCTCTATGTATCATACAAAACGAAGTATCTTTGGTTCACTTCTCACACAGACACACACACACACAAGGGGTTCGGCGGGCGCAGCCCCCGCCCCCACTTGCAAACAGAATGATCATCCTTTCGTTTTCGCCTTGTGAGTTGGCCACATCTCCTTTCGATGTCGCATCTTTGGGTTGCAGCGCTGGCAGAAGAATGCAGGTCAGAGGACCGGCAGACCACGGGAAAAGAGAACCAGCAGACCACGGGACCGGAGGACCAGCAGACCATGGGACCAGCGGACCAGAGGAGAAGCAGACCAGGGGACCACCAGACCAAAAGAAGTACCACCAACTATAACAACTGTGCATTGGTGCGAGTGCGGCTGAAAAGGCATGCAGCACGTCGCCAACTCTCGAGGCCAAGGTGTCCACGCGGCTGGGTGGGCTCGAGAGAAGACCGTGATGGATTGCTGGGCTCATAGCACCTGCAAACTGCAAGCCCAGTATGCCCATGGACTATGCGGTCAGCACCGGGCCAGCATAGCAACTGAGACAGATCACATGTGGTCTTGAGCTTTGTAAGTGCCAGGCAGGAGGCAAGCCTCGTGGGTGCACCTTCCCGCCTTCGAAGAACTGGGATGAACTGGCTTATGAGGGTGCTGCCAATGCCAAGCCGCTCTAAGACGACTCTGAGACTCACACGAAGTCCTACTGGTCTGAGGGGTGGTGCACCTTGTGGTCAAGATGAGCAAAGCTGCAGTAAGCGGCTGCTTTTGACCATGTCAGAACGAGCTGCTTGGGAGAGCAAGGCGTGCTGGTGACCCCCTGCTACAGCAGTTGATAGGCGACTCCCAAACAACTCATCACCATGCAGCTTGGGCGAGGTCTCAACTCGTCTGAGTCCACCTGCGACGATGCACTCGATGGCCAGCTTGGGCGAGGTGCGCGAACTTGTAAGGAGCCCTGCAGGCGCCGGGTCTAGTCTAGACTCTAGACCTGCTCTGCACTGGAATAGTGCCATGATAAGCGCCTGTGATGCCGCAGGAGACAGATTGCCGGGGCGCGGTTGCACCCTCATGTGACTGCTCACTCAATGTAACGCATGTCAGCCATCCAACCTCATTCAACAAGCCGGACGAAGCTGAGCTTTGGGCATCTGCGCTTGCGTGAAGGGAGCTTGCTGCAATGGGCACTGCTGGACCTTCGCAAAAGAGTGCACTGCAAGGCGCACTGCAACACTGCAAGGCACTGCAGGGTTCCAGTCAATCGGAAGGTAAGGCCTGCTGACTGCATGGAGAGGCAGCGCGAGGCTGTGTTGCCTGTGTTGTCCTAAGTCTGTGAATGTAGCCAGTAGCTGTGGAGCAGTTGTCAATGCAGCTGTGCTTGTGCTTGAGCACCCTGACGAGCGGAAAGCGAGGAAGTTGTTCTCACGGTAAGCCTCAGACTGCCAGAGGTGGTCGGAAAGGATGCGTGAAAATTGGCTCCGGCTCTGAGGCGCTGTCCAACGATCCCTGCGGAAGCTGGATGCAAGCTGGCGCCGGCACCTTCGACGCTGCGCCACTTTGATTGATCCCTGCTGCGTGCCACCCCAATACCGCCAAGCTGCCGAGAAAGCACCCACTTCTGGCGATGTGTCACCTCCAGCCGAGGCCGACTGGATTGCACCCAGAATTGCACGAAAATACAGAACTAACATTGGAGAAGTTCAGGCCCTGACCAATTTTAGCCTTGGTTCCCGAGAACACTTCGCCAGAATCAATTTCATGAGACACCATCTGTACATCATGCTCCCCGCACAATTTTGCACAGCACCTGCATTGCTTTCGAACGTTTCAGAACCTCTTTCCGGCTGCAACTTTCTGCCGACGGCAACAGATTCACCGCGCTCGTGCACCAGCTCGGGCACCAGCTCGGGCTATGGGCTGCCAGTGACACGTGGTGACACATCGTGACACTCCAAGCTCCAACTTCCACCTTGCGCTCCACCTCTCGAGCTTCTGCAACTGATCGTCGTTTCAGTTCTGCGTGAAGGTGCGGCTGCAGCGGCGGAGGCCCGCAATCCGATGAAGCCGCTCGCGTGCTCAAACCTTCTGGAGAAGCCCTAGCCACTGCCCTAGTCCAGTTGGTAGTCCCGGATTCCAAAGCTGTCCGCCTGGCTTCGCATAATTGCGACGACTGCCACAGCAAGCAGCTGGAATAGCACGCCTCCAATAGCACATCTCGCTGGTTTTAAAACGGCCTGTGCAGTCCACAATGGAGGCTTCCGTTCTTGTTCGATCACCTGCAGAACAATGCGATGATGCATTGCAAAATCACAGTTTCAACGCGAAAGCCGACCGCTCCGAAACACCAGAAACATTTGGTGCGACCACGCGACCACGCGACCCGAGGCAGCTGGGGACTAGCTTGTTCTTTACAATGTGTTTGTTTTTTGTTTGAAGTGGCGTGTGCTCTACTGGGTTTGGAGCATGGTAAATGTACCTTGTACCTTTCAGAAAGACCTCACCATGCCCCGGGTTTGAGCTGACTTTGCCTGTTGAGCATACTCTTCTTCCTGCAACCAACCACACCCGAATCTTGGTTTGTTTACTTTCTCGCCTCTTGGGGCAGCGTCTGTGTTTCTCCCTTCTGAAGCCCTGAGCAGCGGTTTCAAAGCTGAGCTTTTCATCTTTGGAAACATACAGCTCTTCTGGGTTCCTCTTTGGGCGTCCTTACCTTTAAGTAGATATACATGTTTACACGTACATATACATATACATATACACATACGCATACACATACACATTCACATACACATACACATACATACAAACATATATACACCTGCAAACATACATACATACATGCATACATGCATACATGCACACATGCACACATGCACACATGCATACACACACATACATACATACATACATACATGCATGCATGCATGCATGCATGCATACATACATACATACATACATACAAAAACACATACATACAAAAACACATACATACATATAACATATCAACATAGAAACATTGAAACATAAAAACATTTTAAAAGAAAACAAACATAGAAACATGAAAACATAGAAACATATAAACATACGTACATGCATACATGCATACCTGCATACGTACAAACATACATACATACAGACATACATACAGACTTACATACATACACTACATAAAAACATACCAACATAAAACATAGAAACATAGAAACATAGAAACATAGAAACATAGAAACATAGAAACATAGAAACATAGAAACATAGAAACATAGAAACATAGAAACATAGAAACATAGAAACATAGAAACATAGAAACATAGAAACATAGAAACATAGAAACATAGAAACATAAAAACATAGAAACATAGACACATAGAAACATAGAAACATAAAGACATAAAAACATATAAACATACATACATACATACGTACATACATACATAAATACATAAATGCATACATACATACGTACGTACGTGCACGCGTACGTACATACATACACACATTATTGCTCAACGGCCACTAGCCCACCCTTCAGACTGTGAGCATAAATACATAGATACATGAATACACATAAATACATACATGGACATACAAAAACATACATATACACATAAAGACATACCTATACATGCATATACGTACATATACATACATATCCACACATATACACACGTATACGGACGCATACATACATACATACATACATACATACATACATACATACATACATATATACATACACACATTTACACACATACACACACGCATATATGTTTCCATACATATATGCACCCCCCCCCCCCCTGAATTTTCTGTGACTTCACGACTCTCGTAATACAGGCGGGACATGTGTCCGTAAACGACAAAACCCGTTTATATGCATCACGCAAAAATCAGTCTAACGCTCCCCCGCACCTACCCCCCTACCCCCCCCCCCCCATCGAGTGAGAGCCCGCAGCCATCGACAATGCGAAAGGCACAAAACCAAAGCTGCCACATTTACGAACAATACTTTTGGGGGGGTTAGCATGTATGATCGCAGCTCGCGGCTCGCCGGCCTCAAAAAGATGCGAAAGAGTTTGAGGCTTTCTCCCTGTGTTAAACGACATGATACGACATGCGTGCCCAAAGCCCTATACGGGTGCCGAAGCCCAGCTACATTTTGCTAAAAAGCGCTGAAGCCCTCTGCGCTCCCATCTGGTGGACGCGAACGAGTTTAAAGAATAGAGGCGGCTAAGGAAAGCCCATCTGTCGTCCTTCAAAATGGAATTCAGACTATGTCGTTTTGAAGGAAGTTCACGATTTGTTCGCTTTTCTTGCATTGGTCTCCCAAATTATCGGGTTCAACTCGGTGAGCCTCCGCCTGCAGCGCCCCGGAGCCCAAGGCGGCCAGCAGCGCCAGCCCATCTTCCTCTCAAAGCGCCCCAAGCAGTGCCCTATAGCGATGCCCTAAGCGATGCCCTATGTTCCCTAGGCAGTTCTTTTTTCAGTCGGTGAAAACGCAGAGGCCTTGGAGATGAGCCAGGCGGGAACTGCAACATGCTCATCTCCTTAGTTTTGGACCGTAAGACATACCATCGCGGCCTTGACTGCGCAATTCTGGCGCTGGGCCCCAAATGTCTCCAGGCGTCGCTCGCGACCGGCTGTCATGTCTGGCAGCTCCAGGATCCCGACCGCAGGAGGGGGCATGCCACTCCTCCTCGAGGGGGACCAGCTGTGACCAAAAGTCGAAGAACAAATTTATGTGTACATATATAGATAATCATGACAAGAACGTGTTAGCAGCTACGCGGCTTCGGAGAAGCCTCACTACGTTCATCCGATCTCATCTGCCTTCATCACAGCTCCTGTTGAAGACCACAAGTCCACAATAGCCTCTGTCTGCTGCCACAACCGCCTTGTCCTAAGAAGACCGAGAGCGTGCTGACGTGTGCGGCCGCGTGTGCAGCACAAGACATGGGCACACTGACGGATCTCCTCAAAAGCGCACGCCCCTCGCCTCGCCAGCAGCACTGCGCTGCTAAAGGGCGGTGCTGGCGGCACAGTGTCCCTGTCAGCACGGATTCTTGGGACGGTTCCCCTTATCATGGGGCCGAGCCTGCTGCAAGCTTGTCCGCTGCCAGGAGCTGGCATCAGGGGCCCTGATGCGGCCGCTGCTCCAGCATCAGGCCACTGGCAAGGCAAGCAGCTCGAAGCACTCGGGCACTGTCTGCCGGCTCCATGCCACGCCTTGAGTACATCAGATATCGTCAGATGCCCACTGCAGCATTTGGCTCTGAGCATTGCCTAAGCATGTCCGCATTAAATTGGTTGGGGTGCGTTCCAGCGTGCTGCATTGGCCACATAGATGCTCTCTGCCCCATTGGCGTCGGTGATTCGCAGTCGGGTGGTTCCCTCCTGTGTCGAGTTGCTTGCAGAGCATGTCCTGCAGCAGCATCGCAGCTATCATGAGGTCAGCTCTTGTAGTTTGCCGGGGACCTGAGCAGCCAAGCCGAAACGAGCAGCCGCATCTGAAGCGCAGTCAAGCCATGGCGAGGACGCTTGGAATTGAGAGCAGAAACATTGCAGGAGCTCCCAACAATTGCAGGCACGTTAAACCGTTCAATTACAGCTGCTGGAGTGCAACGGAGCGCAACCGGAAGAAGCGATGCCTTCCTTGACGTTCAAGTGCCGCCGTACTCTTACAGCATGTCACATGCTGTTCGAGCCAACGGATTCTGTGTAAACACTGTGCAAACTGTGCGTTGCTGCTGCTCACTTGCATTGCCCAACAGCTTCGAAGCATCTCCATGCAGCATGGGGTGCGGGCTCTCCGCTGCCGCAGCTTGGCTTGGAGCTCAGATTCGTTCGGGCTATTCGGGCTCTGCGCATTTCCAGGGCCAACAGGACCAACGGCCTCAGATTCTGGCTTGCCATGGTGCTGTAGGATGATAGTGTGTACAGCACTGGCGGTGCCTGCGGCACTGCTCCGAAGGCTCCACTTCCATAGCGCCCTGTGACGCGCGCCATTCCTCCAGAAGAGCCCAGACAACAGTAAAAAAGTAAAAAAATGGTTCACGTCCATAGGCCCACTCCCCAGTCCCCCAACGCAGTCCACACTCCTGGAGCTGGAGCACAAGCAAGAAGCTACGTGAAGTCTGGCTGGTCACCTCTTACCTCTGATGGGATGCTTGCTGATGCGTGCGTTTCGTATGCTGCGTGCTGCTGACCTGTGTGTCTTCGACATAGGCACCCTGTCGGGTCAAGCACTTGAGCCCGCAAGTCCGCAAGCAGTGCAGTCATAAGTTCATAAAGTCAGTACACGAAGCGTCAGCAAAGCGACGTGTCATCACCAGCTTCCCTCAAAACGCCGTCACTCCAGCGCGGGGCACCAGATGATCTTCCTCAGGCATCGCAAAGCCTTCAGCGACTTCTAACATTTTTTCGCAACTTGACCATGGCTGAGCCCTGCAAGGCCATAAGCACAGAGAGCAGCCAGGAATTGTCAAGTCAAAGAGTGGTGGGACACAGGAAAGTAAAGCGCCTTGGCTAAGTTCTTGCTGGCAATGATCTGCAACAGCGCCCGGGCCAACTGGGGGCAGCAGTCATTCCGGTCTCTCGGGGTCTGTTAGTAGCACCTCACTTCTCCTCTCCAAAAGATGGCTGCCAACTGTCTGCCAAAAGCATCCTCTGGTGATCTACATTGCTCTTCTTCAAGCTCCAGAGGAGCAGAATCTCGATTGACAAGGGTGTGTCACGGATGCAGGCCTCTGCCTGCCCAAGCGAGTAGTAGTTGCACATGCAGATGACCTGGCAGTATCTCTTGGCGTTGGGAAAAATCAAGTTGACACCGTGCACTCAAGCGTTTCAGTTCTGAGGACGGAACAATCTTGTTGTCATCATGTTCCAGAAGAAAAGGACACCGGCCCTGACCCCACGGCATTTTGCATTGCTTTGGGCTTCGGATGGCTTCGGCCATTGCAGAAAGGAGTGAAATTCACGAAACATGCACATGGGGCGCACCCCTTCATCCTCTGTCACGCCATCCTCCTTGACTTTGCTGCCCTTGCCTTCAGGCGGTGCTCGCTACAGGGACATGGTAGTTTCACGGCATTGATGGGTATTCGACGTTTCCGCAAGTAGGTCTACTGCACCTTGCATGGCTTTCCACTTGCGCCATGTCTTGCCAACTTGGCTGAGGCGCTGGGCAGATCTACACTACAGATCTACACTACACTGTTCTGGGAGCTTCAGTGCCACTGCTTCTTAATTTCTCAATGCTACTCTATTCACTTGACTCGCGAAATGCTTGGTCCACTCGCCCAGCTACGTGCATGTCTACTGCGTACGCGCATGAAATGAGCCATCACGACAGCGATAGCACAGCAGCGCCCGCTTGGATCAGACCCACAGCGCCGAAGTGCTGGAACAAATTGGGTACCCACAGCGCAGTCTATGGTGTACTCTTCACAGTGCTCGCTGATGAGCAACAGCTCAACACCGCAAGCAGCCACAGGAGCTAGGCAAGGGCCCACCGCGCTCCACTTCTTGATTTCAAAGCGCTTCTCACCTGGCCCAGGGACTAGCACAACAGATGGAAACTTCACGCAAAATACAGCGCCCAGCATGCTTGAGTATGATTGTCCACAGGTTCAACCTATAAGCGCCTGGGGGACCTGGGTCATCAGAAGATGCGGCGGCCATGTCTCCCACTGAGACTCAAGGATGGGCAACGCCGAGCAATGTTCTGAGCCATGCCGGCGGTAACGGGAGCCATGCCGGCGAAACGGATGACGAGCTCAATACCCAAATGGCGCTCAGCGAAGGCTCAGCTAACGCTCAGTTAGCCAAGCCGTGCTCAGCCGTGCATGCTTGGCGGACATGAACCTACATCCTTTATTGTCTTCTGTGCATGCACACCGCGTTTGGTTTGCGATGGGTTGTCACAAACGCACAGGACGAGCCGTTCAAAAACATCGTCAACAGCTCTACATACTTGTACACAAGAACATTTGGACAAGCAGGAAGTCGTCCTCTCTGTGAAACGGGATGACCACAGTTGAGTGGCCAAAGGTGGTAGTAATGGTGCTGAAGGCACCAACATCCGTGATTTGAAAATGACTGTACAACGATTCCAGATCTGGAGTTCACTCGGTCCACGTAGACAATTGACCGACCGCGGACACTAGAAGTTCGCTGTGCTCCAGCGTGGTAGGTGCCCATGGGATACTGAGTGCAGGCTCCAAAGCTTCAGCAGTGAGGCCTCAGATGTACAAGCATGCCGAGTCCAAGCAAAAAAATGAATGCCTATCGATTTCACTTGCATGTGGTCGCATGGTACAAGCATTGTATATACATGCAAGACGTCATGCTTCAGAATTCAAATGGCATGTGTTCTCAGAACTATGTTCTCATGGCCAAGCACCGCGTGCTTACCATGAATGTCCGTAGCAAGCACCCGAGAGCCCGACCGCACAGCAGCTAAGGAACGAAGAGGTGGAACAACGCGATTCGCTTCGGCCACAATTTGCTCTGTGCTCCTTTTCGCGCTGAAAAAAAACGTATCATGAGATCAGCGTGGGCGAAAAAGTGCACATGGCTCCTTCCTAGCTCCCCTCTCGGATTGGCATACTGGTGGAGCGGAATTGCTATCCTCAAGATGACACGGGTCACATGCAACGCGTAAGATCTCACACATATTGACATATTCTTGTCCATCTGAGAGTGTTGTAAAGTGTTGAAGACAAATTCTGTAGTTGAGAACTGCAGGCCGCTGAACACATTGATGTTGACACTGCGGCGACCAGTGACGAGTTCTTGGCCCCAGACCCATGTATAGGATTGCGAACATGAGCCTGGCAAGAACGGGTGACCACTTTCCTTCAGTGCGAAAACATGCGCCGTGGTGGATGGGAAATACGGGTGAAATCCAGGCAAGCAAGCTGAACCCAGAGTGCCTCCTGCACAACGGAAGAGCAGTTCTGGCTTACGCGGTCATGCCGCACGCCAGATGCCACGCCCAGGTCGTAGACGTCGGCATCTCAGAGAACGCCAAGACGGCCAAGCACAGCTGACACCGTCTGACACCCCGTCTGACACCCATCTCCATTTCTGCTCAGGAAGCTGCTTCTGGGTCCACCCGTCACGGGGTTACATCGCACAGGCCTCGTCTTTCACACAATGACCACGCATGAGCCCACGCAAGAATGGGTGTTCGCAACCTTCCCTAGATTGTCTACTAGTGCAACACTAGGAGATGGGGCACGATTGTCTGTTAATGCCGACATTTTGCTTTGTTACGCTGCACACCTGATAGTATTGGATGCAGGGTCCTGGGTGGGGGTTGTTATTGCTTCTGCTGGGACATTGGGGAGCGCTGTTTGCAACATGATTTATCCCAAAGTCAAGTGGCTTCGGCCACGCGCTCGTGGGAATCAGCACGCCGGAGCCGGCTGCTCGAAGGACTCTTGCATGGTGGTGCTCCTCCTGTGCAACCCGCGCTCATGCCTTGTGAGATGCAGCTCAAGGCTCGGTCCTGGGCAATCTTGCGATGTGCTGCATGAGACTGCAGCGCGTAGCCCGGCCTGCGGTGATCACTGGCCTAGAGAAGGACCGTTCAGAGTTTGATTGAAGGCTCCACGCAAGGATGGCCCCACCACCACCACCACCATCAGTGGTGTGACGGCGACAGCATGGATGCATACATCCCATTCGATTGATTGAAGAGAACAAGAAACTTTTGGGTGCAACCGGCAACCAAACTGCACAAGCAAAACGACCGAACAGCGCTCCAAAAACGCCAACAGGAAAACCATGTAACAAAACTGGAAAAGAACAAAAAGCTCGCCAACACGAACAAGGAGCGAACCAAAACGGACGTTCGGGACACTAAGCCAGCAAGAAGAGCGCACCCAAAACAGCAAAAACGCACCAACACGACCAGGGACCACCCAAAGGAGCCTTCCCCCTGCCCCCGGCGGGGCAAAGACAGAAAAACAAGAAAGCAGCCTCCGCTACCCTTCTCCCAGCCTAAACCACCCTCAGCCCCTCAGCCATTCCCTAACCACTACCTGCAGTTTGGTGCGGCAGTTGGTGTTTTCGCTTTGACCGTTTGGTCAGCACAAAGCTGTGCTGAGCGAAGCGGTTGATGTGCGGTTGCCCCACCCGCACAATCCTTCGCCCAAGGTAGTTACAGAAGGAAAGTTTCTAAACAAGCAAACCACCGAGATTGGCAATTCTGCTGTAAGGCTCTTGGCTTTTAAACTGCAGTGCCAAAGCGAACAGTGGAGTCTTTGAGCATCGGTACATTGCAGCACACGACGTGTTCATCGTTTCTGCTTTCCACTGCCTGCCTGTCGTCTCCCAGGTGTACCTGCCACGATGCCCACAGGAGATGCAAACTTCACCGTACATTGGGAAAATTCTACACCTCTCCTATCACGTTAGCTTAGCACACTTGCATGGCCGTTCGAGCGAAACAATGACGCATTCTTTTGACACACTGCTTTTCAAACCCAGAATACTCCAAACCAAGGTGCTATCATAATAACATAACGAGCCCTTGTTAATGATAATAATCATCATAATCATAATCATAATAATACTATTTATCTTCGTGCCCCCCATTTTAATTCTATTTCTATTATACGGGGCACGGTAATAATAAGAACAAAAATAATAATATACCGGGGCTTACTACTTTCTTATCTTTGCCCGTGAGGTAATAATGATACCCGCAGCACGCCAGGTTTGCCGTCAGGTACGGCTGTGACTTTGGGGTGGAGGGGGGGGGTTAAGAACGTCATTCATATTGCATGCATGCCCAAAACACTGGTGTTTACAGCGTTTTCGTCTCTTTGTACAACATACTGCACAAGGATGTGGAACAAGAAAATCTGTCACAAGCGTCCAGCCTGTCGCGACCATGCCCAAAACACGTCCCACAAAAACCGTGAAAGTCCGGAAATTTGGCAAATGCGTTTTCGGAAATGCAAGCCTCCAAAAAACACAGCTGCAGAGGTTGTCTTGGCAGAAGTGCATGAAAACATCACAAATAACAGTGTTTGCCGCGCGCGCACACACATCAGGCAGCCAGCCATGTAAATGCTGCCTGACGGCAAACGTGGCGTCAAACAACACCAGGACCTGCTTAAAAATCAGCAAAACCCATAGCGGCAGCGCAACACCAAAAAAACATCCAATAACATTGACCATCATGAGGTGCCTCCCGTCCCACAAAAACCAACGAAGAACAATGCGCGACGGCAAACCTCACGTGCTGTGCGTAATAATATAATAGTAGGAGTAAGAATAATAATAATAATAATAATAGTAATAATGATAATAATAATAACAATCACATACCGTGAACAGAATACAATACTATTTTTAAGGGGCACAGAGTGAAGCGAATACGCGCCCCTAATATTAATATTGTAAGCACGAAACATGAACGGCCAAGTGCTCAGGGTAGATATGGCGTGTACGCCTGGAGAGCGTCCTTTCCACGTAAGATACCCTCACCACTGTCTGCCAGCTTCGTTGGCCGAGCCCTTTGCGCACTGATAGCTCTTGGGCCGACTTGCTAGTTGGCCAGGCACCCACAAGCACGCAAAGAGTCCGGCCAAGCATCCCTGGCCAGCAGAGAGTCGCCGAGCATCGCTGGACAAAAGCCGGAGAAACTCCGCACTCCACCCCCAGAAAAAACCCACAAAACAGCCCGTCAAGGATCCCTGGAGTGCCAATCCCAGAGAATGTCGCAGCGAACCCCTGCAGAGTATCCCTGGAGAGCCCAGCGCCAGAGAAGCCCGCAGAGCCCCAGAGAAGCGAGCACCCGTGGAGTTTCGAAAAGAATCCTGTCTGCAAACGGCAGGATGGCTGCCACATCAGGTTGCTGCAGGGTGAGGATGATCGTGGTGCATAATGTTGTTCATTTCGTCCAGCAACAGCAGCCATGTCATGCACCCCTCGCCCTCGTGGCCCAACAACCCCCACTACGGCACGGGTGTTTCAGAAAGCGTTGTGTCTACATGTCCGAAGTGGAAGTGTCTGGCCAATACTCTGTGCAGATGCGACTAGCACTTCAATCGAACATCAAGCATTGCGCCGAGTAAGTAGCTGGCTGAAACCACCGGAACCAAAGTGTCATTCTTCGGCTGTGGTCCTGCAGCGATCTGCCAGAACATCTTGGGAGAAAGCCAAGAGCCAGAAAAGACTTGCTCTCGGCCAGCGAACCCATGCTGTGTAAGGCATTAGACATCATTAGACCATAGCTTGCTCCTGGGTCTTCGTATCTGTCACGTTGCTCCGTGCGGTAGTGGGCTTCAGGCTTGAAGGCCTGCCTTCATGTGCCATTCATCTGCGGCCCATTGACCCGCAAAAGAACAATCCGAGAGCTGCAGCGTTCTGCAGCGTCACAGCTGAGCCGAAGATGAGACCGAGCTCTCGGCTGTCTTAGCTCGACAACGCTCATATTCTTATCTGGAGCATCGCAGGTGGCATAGACCACCTCGTAGGTCAGTATGTCGAAATAGCCGAACAGCCATTCATGATCAATCACATGGGAACACTCCTAGCTTGCGCCACAGCCTCTGGATCCACAAATGTGGTGTGGCTCACTGACGCTCCTCGAACCCCTTCATCCCACTTCTCACCTGGGGCAAAGGATTTGTCAAAGGAGTATGCGCTGATCATGGCTTAGGCTGTGGCATCCAATCGCAAAGTGAGTAGCTTCATGTAGCCTGCAGACAGAAATTAAGAAAGGTCTTGGGCAATTACTGCGGAAGCTGCAACTCTTGCAGTTGAGGTTGCTTAGCCAACACATGTCAGCAAGAGGACACGAGGGCCTCTTCAGCTGCGAGGCTTTCTTGCTGCAAATGACATCCTGAGACGTTGCACCCAACCTGAGTCTACATGAGGCACGCTGCACAAGGAACTGTCCGAGGCAGTGGTGACTCAGAAGCGTGCCCTTTTAAGAAGCCCTCGTACTGAGATTCTGCATGCTGTGAGGGTCTGGTTTGCGATACTCGCACCTTGCAAAAAGGGCAGAGCTGAGAGCGGTGGACCTCTGACCTCTGCACCCCCTCTCAGGACGAGAAGATGCAAAAAGGAGCAACGCGGAGGCAGGCCTCGCCCGGCATCGCCACAACAAGGCTCGTTTTAAATGCTAAGTTGGTCTCTCTTGTGCTGACTTGTGCCTCATCTGGCAGAGTACTCCAAGGTTTTCTGAGTCGGTGTGCATGGTGTGCGGTTGCTGATCACGTGCTGGCAAGACAAGCGGCAAAAGAATATCTGACAAGGCTAGGAGATGACAACCGGGACCTCGGGAAGATTGCTCACTCGAGGGCCTGCGAAGACTGTGATGAACTTCCTAATTTCAAGCGCTCTCACACCTTTTCTTGTTTTGCATGCCATTGAGCAAGCAACTATTGATACTTAAGGCGTCCTTACAGGACTCCTTAAGAGGACATGGAGCCTCGGAGGCAGGCAAACCCAACATGCATGCTTCTTCCCTCTCGCGTCTCGTGACAGCTATGCAAAGAGTTTCTGGCCTCCTCAGCATTGATAAGCATTGACAAAACACGCGCGCGCAGCTTAAAGCTGCTCTTTTCTTATGAATTCGCTTGTGAGACTGCAACTGCGGCTTCACCGACCAGCTGAGTACATTATCTTTTTTTTGTGCAGTACTTTGCTGCACACCACGCCCATACTACTGAGTCTACCTATCGACTAAATTTCTAAATGTCACACACATGGACACCATGAGAATCCACGATCCAATCCTGACAAAGGCATGCGACGAACGTCACTTTGCTGGAGATTTGTGCTGCTTTGGACGTGCCTTTGACTTGCAGACACCGAAGGTTTGAGAAGATTTGGTAGGTCACCTGAGCGATCAAAGTCACGCATTGCCGTCCCATCGTCCGCAGTGTTGCGCCACGGCATCCAGGGTAAGGAGCTTGCCAATCTCAAAACCAGTGAAAGCAAAGCTCGTGAATACCTCAAAGCTTCAGTGTGTGCTCCCATCCTGTGCTGCAGATGAGTTTGGGGTGGGCTCTGGAGTTCTGGAGGACGACGCCATGCCGGACTTGGAACCACACTGATGAATGCCGCGCATCATCACCTGAAATGTGACAACTGCCAGGCCCGAATACCATGAACACAAATACATCTCCCAAAAGGCTAAACATTGCAGACAGTCCAGACAACATTTTTTGCACCATCCAAAGCCTGGTCCTAGCCCAATCCAGATGCGCACGTGATCGTGCCCTAATCAAGACTGATTGCCATGAAAGCACCTGGTTAAACTGCAATCAATGCTACGCGTGTCATGCGGCTGCCGTTTGGGCAAAGCGCCCTTGCAATAACATTCTCATGGCAGCCTTTTGTTACCGTACATGGTGCACACGCTGTCCTGCCCGCATACACGTCGGCGTCATGCACAGACACTTGAGAACACATGCGATTCTGGGTTGAATTAGTTGAGATTTGTTGCTTTGAGGCCCGGGTTGCCTAGGCCTTTCAGTATATTTTCGGAGCCTTCGTTTCACCGGCTTCTCAGCCCCTCACGACCCTGCGTGTTACGACAGGGCTTCACACCCGCGATCTCCGGTTTGGGTTGCCTCGCAGGCCGAGGCGGGTCGCGTAGCGTTAATTAACACTAGGACTCTTTCCCACTGCCTATTGACCTTGCTTGTGCCTTAACTTGCAAGGAAGTCTAGACGTACGGTTGGGCAGGAAGGCCGTTAAAAGCTGCAGCGAGCCTATACAGTCGCGGTACTGCGAGAACTGCGAGACACGACAGCTCGGTTCGAAGAAGATCGAGGGTCTGAATTCGCGAAGCGTGACAGATTCGCTACGTGAGCTCCCAAAGCAAGGCCAGACTGCTCCGCTTGTTTAGTCGCAATAACTGGTCCGGCCCATGTCCACTACACGTCCACTACACGTCTATGGGGCTACATTGTTCCACATCGGATGTGCAGATGTGCAGCCGAGTGGTGTGTTGTTGGTGCCTGTGGAGTTTTCGTAGGATGTGTCGCAGAGCTGGCATCCTCCAGTCAAGACTTCCGCGCAACAAGCGGGACGTAGTACGTCACTGTGTCCAGTGTCCCAGACAGCCCTTCAGACGATGCACGAAAGAAATGGTAGCTGCCCGTCTCATCCTTGTTTTTCTGCAGCAAAGTCACAGTACACTCCCGAGCACAGGGACACCGTCCAAACGTTCCTCCGAAACAAGCCAAGCATGTGTGTTGGGCGTGGGCCCAATGCAAACTCTGAAGCTTGCACTGCAAATTGCATTCCAAGGCTCTGAACGGGATCTGTGCTAGGCATGCGAAATGGGAACTCAAACCTGCAAAATTCGTCTGAGGTTGTTTAAACATTAACTTGCGGCACAGCTGGGGCGGATTTGAGCACATCCAAGGCTGTCACCCATACCCGCCAGCAGCGACGGTCGCCTGAAGCGCATTCGCATGCTTAGCCAATCTTGGCCGCTCCCTCAACAATGTGCCGCGCAGTGCCAGGTGCGGGGGCTCGGCTCTGCGAATTTTGTTTTTTCTGCTGGGTCCGGCACTCCAGGGTGGAGGAGAACCTGATTCTGGATCACACCAATTCACAGAGTTCTCCACCCGAGTTCCGCCAAGCGACTTTGATGCTGTTGGTCGAGCGCGTCTGAGGGAATCCAAGCAAAACAACAATCGTCTCTGCTAACACTCCACGTCAAAAACTTCTGGCCTGGGGCTGAGCCAGCGGGAATGAACTGGTAGCACCTCTCTGAATCACGCGGATGTCGTCCACGGCCCTGCTCATGGTTCTAGCTTTTCTCACTAAGCAACGATGTAGGACTGCATGCATATCCATGATGATGCCATGCATGCTGCCAACGTTGGTCACTAAGACTCTTGCACGAGTCGATGGCGGTATCCGACAGGCATCTCAATTAAGATGGCTCCTTGGCTGTGCACATCTGTGCACTGGAAAGCTGATGAAAATTCAGCATCGAGAACAAAAATTTCCAGCAAAACCTCAGCCGCTCCAGCTCCTTTTTCGAGCTCCGAGATCCAAACTTGACGGGTTGGCTGGATGGAGGCTAGAACGTCTCGAGATCTCGCAAGATGCGGGGCGGCGCATGGAGCGTCGCAGAGCATCCAAGAATCGCCACAGTGGTCGCGAGCAAAGTGTGAGCAATGAACACTGAGCATCTTCAGCCCGTGCGCAAGTGCGTTGGTCGTGTCGCCTCCGGTATCTGCGGCGAATTGCGTCCGTCACGTTCACCGGAGCTTTCAAGTTTCAAGGAGCACGAACTCGCATTTCAAGAGTCCAGCGGTTGAACGATGAATCCTTCCAGGATCTGTGGCATGAGGGATGCTGCGCCATCACCTTGAACAACTTCCGTCTCTGGAAGAACTGCCGTCAGGGTGTACAAGTTGCCTCGAAACAGAGGTAGTGCGGCATGGGGCATCATGAGTGCTGGGTACTCTCACTTCATCTAGATGCCAAGAGGCGGTAACCCCGTCGGTCTGCTGGCCCCAAGGCGCAACTGCTGAAGCTCCGTAGCTCTGCGCCCGATGGAAAGGTTGTGCGCCATTGATACTCCTTGACATAGCTTGCAGTCGATCCGTATCCCTGCCGATCGCGAACGTCATGTATTCTTGCTATGTGCTGCTGCGCGTCATAATAAGTATTCCCAGCCCGCTCAGCCTCACGGTTCGAGCACATGTTGGATAAAACACCGGCATGGCACAGGAGAGTCTGTCACAGACCAAGGCCTTTGGGCATTCTTGGGGTAGATCGCTCCTTCAATACTCTACGTACCATTACGTACCAGTATCAAGTACTCACCACCCCGAGACTGATTAGAGTCTGACATTTTTTGGAAAGCTTCGAACGATAAGTTGTTTTGTGTCTTTTCACCAGTTCACAGGCTTATTCTCCCAGCGCTTAGAAAACACACTGATATTCGTACAAGCAGGGGAGAGAAGACCTCGCAAAGTACACCTGTTTTAAGGTGCTCCAATACTTCTTCCCTCGGGACGCTTTCTACGAATGATCTTTGTTGAGGCCCGCTAATACAAGACACTTCTTTTCTCTTCTTATGCACAAGGCACGGCGAGGACCTTTCGAGGGCCTTTCTGAAATCTGCACAGTCGGACTCTGCCCCTTCTCTTAGACCATGCTAGAATCCGGTCACCTATTCAACCTGCCCCATCCCTCCCCACGAGCCTTCAAAAGAAACCACCTTACTCAGCTCCCGAAGTGTTCCCTACAGTACGACCAGTCACATTTCCTGACTGGAACCTGAAGGCATAGAGATTCCAAATGTAGACTGAATCTGACCCCGACCAGGCCTTTACGGCCTTCAAAGCTTCGGCTGTCTTTTTGGATCCCTCCGGAGCAATCGTCTCTTTGAGAAGCCTTGCCCACACTCAAGCACACTCAAACACACAAAACAGTAACACGAGATGCGCACAGCTTGAGCATGAAGTACAGCCTTTCCAGCGATGCTTCCGGGTCGCCAAGGATCCTTAGATATCCTAAAACAGCGGCAGCGGAGTAGTGTAGAATGCGGTGGTCTCGACAAGAAACTGCTCTGTGCAAGCAAGGCGCTCTGAAATTTGCGGTGGCTGTCCAGGG
This sequence comes from Symbiodinium natans, assembly GCA_905221605.1. Lineage (NCBI taxonomy): Eukaryota > Dinophyceae > Suessiales > Symbiodiniaceae > Symbiodinium > Symbiodinium natans. Next base: position 114,756 of record CAJNDS010000170.1, read on the forward strand.
GCTTTGGGAGGTAATCTCTGCTTGACTACCTTACCGGCAGCTAACAGGCTACCCCGGGGAATGCCCATACGCACGCCTTGTTCTTAACAACGTGCCACCTTTGGCGTAGGGCGTAGGGCGTAGGGCGGCTTGTCCGCCGAAAACTGGGATGGGGAACAATCAACTACGGTTTGGGTTTCAATTTCTGATCCAGAACAAGCTGCTGCAGGTCCATCTCTGAGTGCAAGATGCTCTCAACATGCTTGCAAGGCACGGAAAGATTCTCCCGGCTTTTGAGGGCACGGTCGCCTCCGCCCGCCGGCCCCCAGGCTGCATCCGGCCCCACCTGGCGGGGGAGATTCTTTATCTCCTTTTGCAGCATGTGCCGTTGTGGACCCGAGAACCAATCGAACGTTGGCGTAGTTACTTTAGCCGCGCCACCCCCTGTGGTGCTGCGCCCGGGCGCCCACGGCGAGACACGCCTGCCCGGCGCAGAGCACTCTGACAGAGCCTACACCGGCCTACATGCTGCCCTCATGGGTCTTTCTACGTTCTGCATGAATGCATGTGGTGGCAATCCATACCTATCGAACGGTTCTGGTCAGCCAAGTGTCCGAGCATATCATCGGAGCTCATCTGGCCGGCTTTGAGTAGAGCTACTCGCTGATCAAAGAGCCACGTGCTCGGATAGCGAGCCTGGTATTGTTCCTCATAGTAAGCCTCCCGGATTGCAACCCACACGAATCCAAGAATGCAAATATAGCACCCATGCCCTTCGTAGCGTTCACTCATCATCAGCCTCAATCATGATCACAACATGTGGGTCCAAGTGTAGTGTAACCATTGTAAATATGCAATGTGTCAGATATACTGTCATGATGTATCTCTAAATACATATTTGGTTTTTACTTATTTTACTGTTTCTTTATCTTTATATATGTATTCTTCATATGTTCTCTTCGTATTTATTCCTGTATTTATGTAGATGTACATGTACTTCAGGGGGAAGCCGAGGACAACGAAAGCTAGCAAGCCAGCTTAGGCAGCAGCGTTTTTTCCGGCTATGTAGTGGCTCATACCTTTTTCCCGCCCCATCCCAACCCCGGCCACTCTTTTTCCCCCTTCTTCTTCTTCCTTGCCCTCTTCCCCTCGCCCTTCCTCCCTCCCTGATTCCTCGTTGATTCTGACAGACCACCACGAATTACCACACTCTACCAAACACCCCACCACGTCGATCTGGAAATCTTCACAGTCAGCTCGTGCAAATTCCGCCTATAGGGGGGACCACAGGATTTGGGTAGAAGTTGCCGATTCCGATTAAATATGCACAGATCGAGAAAACGACCCTCTCGTTTTCCAGATTTGGGCTGCTTACACGGATGCCCCTCAGAGGGAAGTGCATTAAGGGGAGGGGCCACATAAAGTACATGGGGTACATGCCCCATTCTTGGTGTGTCTTGCTTACGGCGCGGTTGCTTTGCTTATTGGTGCGTTTTGGTTGTTGGAAACATGCATTCATCGAGATCGTGATCTAGTCCTCAAAAGCTATCCAAACACGAAAACACGATTGCCCTCACAAACATCCGAAGCAACCCTCAAGTCTGGCAACCCGCACTTGCTTAAGAGCTGGGGGGGCGTTTTGTGGAAAAGTGGAAGCCGTGCGGGCTGGCAACCCGCACTTGCTGAGGAGCTGGGGGTGTTTTGTGGAGAAGTGGAAGCCGTGCGGGCTGGCAACCCGCACTTGCTTAAGAGCTGGAAGTGTTTTGTGGAGAAGTGGAAAAGCCGTTGCGGGCCTGGCAACCGTAACTTGCTTACTGGTGGGGGGGGTGGGGGGTGTTTTGTGGAAAAGTGGGAGCCGTGCGGGCCGCACTTGCTCAAGAGCTGGGGGGGTGGTGTTTGGTGGAGAAGTGGAAGCCGTGCGGGCTGGCAACCCGCACTTGCTTAAGAGCTGGGCGGCGTTTTGTGGAAGGTGGAAGCCGCGCGGGCTGGCAATCGGCGTATCGGCGCATCGGCGCATCGGCGTATCGGTGTATCGGTGTATCGGTGTATCGGTGTATCGGTGTATCGGTGCATCGGCGGATCGGTGTATCGGTGTATCGGTGTATTGCCGCAGTTTTACGCCGATGGCCCCCACACCCCGGATCGGGGTGGACCCCCTGATCGGTGCATTTACGCTGCATTTACGTTTTCCTGCCCCCCCTCCGCGGGCGCACTGGTTTGTGGAGAGTGGAAAACCCGCACTTGCTTAAGAGCTCGGTGGCGGGGGGGGCGTGTGTTTTGTAGAAAGTGGAAGCCGTGCGGATTGGCAACCCACGCTTGCTTAAGAGCTAGGGGGGCGGGCTGGCAACCACACTTGCTTAAGAGCTGGGGGGGCGTTTTGTGGGGGGAGG
>CAJNDS010000170.1:117224-207839 GCA_905221605.1 Symbiodinium natans
TGTTTTGTGGAGAAGTGGAGGTCTGTGGAGGTCTATTCTTGCTGGCAACCCGCACTTGCTTAAGAGCTGGGGGGGTGGTGTTTTGTGGAGAAGTGGAGGTCGTGCGGGCTGGCAACCCGCACTTGCTTAAGAGTGGGGGGGTGGTGTTTTGTGGAGAAGTGGAGGTCGTGCGGGCTGGCAACCCGCACTTGCTTAAGAGCTGGGGGGGTGATGTATGGTGATGTTTTGTGGAGAAGTGGAGGTCGTGCGGGCTGGCAACCCGCACTTGCTTAAGAGCTGGGGGGGTGATGTTTTGTGGAGAAGTGGAAGCCGTGCTCGAAAGCCTCGCAATGAGTGCGTGCCTTGCAACACCCGAAAATCACCCAGGGTCCGAATTTTGTCGGATCCTAGAACTTGCGAGGGCCTTGCAAGTCACCTGATTGCACCTGGGATCCAAGCGCTTTTTTGTTGGAACATGCAAAAGCCGCGGAAAGGACCTGGCATCCAACGCTCTTTGCGATTACCCAAGACAGGAAAACGAAAGGTCGAGCCCTGCGTTTTTTTGCGTTCCAGAACACAAAAACGAAAGCTTCTTGACATGTGGTTTGCGAGGTTTCAAGCGTTCCGAAGCACGGAACGGAAGGTCCCCCAGGTGATCTGCGAGGTTTTCGAGAGTTCCAAGACACGAGAGCGGCATTGCAAAAAACTTTCGAACCCCCGCGGCTCTCCTGACATCCTATGCTCTGACGTCCCGCGTGACGGCTGCACTACGAGTTCCACGTCCTCCATGTACTACAAAAAGACACCGCATGATGTACGACGTGCTGGCAAGTTCTAGGCCAAGCATGCGACACCAGTGATTTGCGAGATGTTCGTGCGGAGAGGCGCTTCCACGCACTGCGTTTGTTCTACCACAGATAACTACGTTTGCACGCAACGAGCGAAACAAAGAAAAGTCGAATGAACATAAAACAATATTACACTTCCCGGCCCCGGAGCGGACAACCCGTTCATCTACTGAAACACAGGGCTTCAGTGCCACGACACCACGGGGACACTGCGAGGCTGACCGATCGAGAGTTCAAACGTGCTTTCCGTGCTCCGAACACAGGGTATCTTTGGCGAGGTGACCAAACGTGCGAAACGCAGGGGAAACGCTCAAGTTGCAGGCTTCCGCAGGTCTCTCTCTCTCTCTCTCTCTCGCTAGCCCGCCCTCAACCGCCTGAAAGAGATGAGTGATCTATCGAACAGAAGACAAGAAGGAAAATTGAACAGAAACTCAACTCCGCTGAAAATTTATGTAACCCCTTCAGGAAATAGATGTTGAAGCACGTCCCGGGAAGCTTCCCTCGTTGAGTTCGGTAAACCCTCGACCCCCCCGTCTGCCTTGAGGCCATCGACGGCATAGATGGAATCGAGGTGAAACTCACGTGCCCTGTCAGCTGCCGCTGGCACAAGTCCTGAAGAAAACTGCACTGACATCTGGGCTGGATTCTTGGAGCGCAGTGTAGCAGCGAAGCTCTTGTGTGAGATGACAAACCCATCGAAACCCTTTTAGAATACAAGATCTCGGGTCAGCCTAAACCCTAAACCCTAAACCCTAAACCCTAAACCCTAAACCCTAAACCCTAAACCCTAAACCCTAAACCCTAAACCCTAAACCCTAAACCCTAAACCCTAAACCCTAAACCCTAAACCCTAAACCCTAAACCCTAAACCCTAAACCCTAAACCCTAAACCCTAAACCCTAAACCCTAAACCCTAAACCCTAAACCCTAAACCCTAAACCCAAACCCTAAACCCTAAACCCTAAACCCTAAACCCTAAACCCTAAACCCTAAACCCTAACAAAAATCCCAGCCATCAAAAAACATGCCAGCAATCAAAAGCTTCCTTCCTTCCTCGTTTCCTCCCTCTCCTCTTCCCTTATTCCTTCTTTCCTGCCCTTCCTTTCCTTCGTGCTTTGGGAATTGTTTTTGTTGTTGCTGCTGGCTTCACCGTAGCGCATTAGGGTTTAGGGTTTAGGGTGTAGGGTTTAGGGCTTTATCTTAGGGATTACTGTTTAGGGTTTAGGGTCGAGGGTTTAAGGCTCAAGCCCTAAACCCTAAATCCTTAACCCTACACCCTAAAAACCTAAACCCACCGAAAGCGGAAAAAAACAGAAAGCAAGACGGATAAAACAAAAAACAAAAAACAAATCCCAAACCAAAAAAACATCCTAAAATAGTTCATATTCCCATCGATCATCTCTGCACTGCCGAGCAGCTGAAGAGAAACTCCGTTTGACCCCAGAGGTTGCTGGCCAGACCAATAGTCTTAGCTCTACCGGCTCACTCAAGAGTCTGAATCCCTGGTGTCGCGTAGTATCACTGTGCTTGGACGAGCTGAGCTGGCAACGATGGCCAAAAGACCCGCTGCTACAATCTTCTCTGGAGATGTGTTCACTAAGCTGAGATCACGCCTGCCAGGATTGCGGACACGCAGCATACGCAAAAAAAAAAAACTACCTGCCCGACTCGCAGCCTCAGCTCACCTGGCTTCCCAAAGACGTAGGTCCAGGTATCGACTTCCTCCTCCTTGCAAGGAATTGCGACAGCTTCCAGGACCTCTACACCACACGCCAACCTATCGCCAACCTGTACAGACTCTGTGGCAGTTGCCGCGCTTGCAACAACTGTGTATAACATGCCTCGGGTGAGGTTTCTTCTGTCTTGGGAGGTGGTGTACTTTTCGGAGGACTTCGCGTCACCTGGGCTGACTCAGACTGCGGAGCTGTTGGTATGTCTCTGTTGGAGTACCCGCCTCTGCATTCTCCGGGGCTGCGCGCAGCACCCTTGTAGGGAAACGGGTAAAGCAGTCTGCCTGTGCCTGAGCTTGCGCTGGCTTTAGCATGATTCACGGATCTGGCACAACCACACTCAACACGCGCTTTAGCAAAAGGAGATGGCTCGGTGAGTCAAGCGGCAACGAATGGCAGGCTGAAAGCCGCGACAAGTAAGCACTTGCTTCGTCTGCGCGTTCTGTGCCATCGGCAAGAGCTCTGCGACATGGACATGCGCATGACCCGTGTACATCGTGTACTCTTACGACTTACTTGACTGATTCCTGGTCCGTGCTCTTTGGCTGATCTTCGCACATGAAGTAGGCATCGTGCATAGAGCCGGAGGCACGCTTCTTCTCGCATCTGCACGGCCGGCGACGAACTACTGCAGCTTAGGTTCGAATTGCTGAGGTGGGCCTCTGGAAAATCAAGTTCACGGACACCTGGAGATCAAAAACGTAAAACAAAGGTCGTTCGGGGACCTTGCTGCTACAAGCCAGTGCTCTGACGTGCCATGTGATCGGGCTGCGCACGGTGCCCGTGCCGTTCGCCTCTGAGTTGCTCCAGCGCAGTGTCGGAGTCTGGGCTGATTGGATGGCTTGAAACGGTTTGAAGCTGCTCTCTACAAGCTAGGCGTCTGGCATGCATGATATGGTCCGGTAGGGAGGGGGGGGCCGGTCTGAGGGTCTCGAGCCCTAAAACCCTATAATCCCTGAAGCTCTAAGGTCCTGAAACCATGCCCAAAATGCTAGAGCCCTAAACCAGAAGCCCAAACTTAAACCACCCCAGCTACACCAGCAGGGTGAGTACCTAGACCGCGACCCTAAAACCCGAAGTCCTAGTCTTAAAACCCTTCCAGCCTACAACCGAAACCCTAGCACGACCACACTACAGGGGGAGCAGGGAGCTTGCCCCAAAACCCTAAAACCCTAAAACCCTAAACCCTAGAAAGGGGTGGGGACCGCCATGGAGCGCGTGACCTAGCATTTTGCAGAAATTGCATAATTCTCAGGTAGCGCACATAAAGTTCCCTAAGCAGCTGGCGGTGACGTTTGGGGGCTGGCTGGAACTAGGCGAAGACGGCACAGATGCACCAGTGACCTCGGGAACCCCATGTGAGCAGAACCAACCTGCTGGCCGCACTGTGTCTGTGATCAGCTAATGTAGAGCTTTTCATGCGCCTTGCCTGGAGCTGGACGAGACCTGAGCCGGTGCTTTGCAACAGCGGCTTTACTCTTTAATCTGTCCCGCTTAGATCATTTCTTGAAGAAACACACAATTCTGTGTTTCTGTCGGCGCCTGCGGCGATCGCTCGTGGGCCCAGTTCACCTTGAAGCGCCGACGTGAAGCCTGCGCTAAGCCGCTAAGCCCCGCTTGGCTGACGACGAATCACGGTTCGAATGAGATCCATCTCTCGGCTCGGTCCCTTCGATTCTTTTTCGAAGCGCCTGCCGCCACGATTCGATCTGAAAGCTCCGTCACGGGAACGAGAATGGAGTAGGCAGAGAAATTCACCTTTTACCGACAGGCTGATGGAACGCCTGGGACGCTTAAACTCTGCCATGTCTTGCCGATAGCCGGCCTGCAGCTGGCCGGCAACAACGCCGCTACTCTGCAGGCGTCGCACGTCCCTGATGCCAAGTACCGCCTGAACATAGTCCACCGAGATGCCTGTCACGCTTTGCGTTGTTCCAGCACTCAAGCGTTGTGCTTGTATTGAGAAGATTCCGACTAGCTGGCAAAGTTCAGCCAAACGTAGGTACACAATGGTCCACGGAATGGAAGAACTGATCAGGCCGAGCATCTACCGCACCCAAGCATGTTTTGTCAAACATTCTCTCTCTGTCTCTGGCTTCAAGCATTTTCAAGTTATTCCAGGGCCATCCGTTTCGCACCTGCTTCGTCGATCGACAGGGCAGCCGCGATGCTGCCACGAAGTACACCAAGCTGCTGCGCTGCATCGCCCCATGCCTGCCCAACTGCATTGCTTCATGCTGCTTGGCCAGGGTATAAGGCCAATGCAAAAGGGGCAGCTATTGGTCCCGTCCACAAGCACAACAAATGTGATACAAGTCACATGAGTCTGAATGTGGGTGTGCCTGGAGCCGGGCAACGTTTTCGAAGTCTACCACCAGCAAAGACACGAATGCTGCCACTCGCGGTTGTGGAATATGCATGCCTGCTCGAGCAGTGCAGACTTCGAACCCCCACCAGCGATGCTGGCTGCAAAATACACTCTTGCATGTGTGAGGATGGAGTAAATGGTGACACTGCCTGGAACAGCCATCGCTGCATCCAATGTGATGTTGTTGGCATCACGCAGGGCAATGCTGAACCTGGGGCAGCTGCTGTCAGCACAGAGGTATCAGCTTACCCAGTATCGTAGAGTCGTAGAGTGATGTTGCATAGGCACCGAATCACAAGCAGCGAAACAAGTGATTGTCCGACGAGCTGCAGGTTTGGACTTGGATCAGCTGCCGGCGTGTCCAACCCAAAGATGAAGTAGAGAGTGCCAGCCGCATAGAGATCCACATTTGCAATGCGCACGACAGCTTGGCTGCCACCTTCGACCTGCAAACACAATGCCACAGCATCCACTGCGTGCACCAAGTGAAATTCTGCCTGGAAGACGTGCCTGGCATTGCACCCGCGCAGACAGAGGGAGCGAGAAGCTCTGGAACTGGCCACAGCGAATGGCGTAGCCAGCCGGAGCTTGAACCTGCCCCACCAGCTCAACTGCTTCCTTTCATAATGGGCTCCTTCTCCCCTTCTTCTGGGTATGTCTGGGTAGATACTGAAATCCGCCGAGGCCTCGGGCCGGAGGTGAGGTTGTCAGAACCAAAGCCCTTTTTTTGCCTCAAATGGGTACCCCCCTAAGAAACCGGGGTCCGCAAGCGGACGGTTCGCCAGTTGAAGCCCCTCCCAGCAGGCGCCCATCCCCTTTTTGCTTCTTCTCCCCCCCACCCCCCCCCCCCCCCCACCCCCCCCCCCCCACCACCCCCCCCCCCCCAACCCCCCCCCACCCCCACCCCACCCCCCCCCCACCCCCCCCCCACCCCCCCCCAACCCCCCCCCCTGCCCTCAAACCCCCCCTCCCCCACCCCCCCCCTCCCCCCTTTTTCTGCACTCCCCCTCCCCCCCTCATCTGCCTGGCTCAACCCTACGATCAATCCAAGCCGAACCGTTTTGAACCCTGCTCCCAAAAAAACCCTAAACCCCAAAGCGTGAACCTTGAACCCTAAGCCCTCAATCCTAAACTAAACCTTAAACCATAAACCCGGAACCCTAAACCCTAAACCCTAAACCCAACCCTTATTGCTTGGGGTCCAGCGACTTGGGCGCTGCGGAATCACCATGCTCACGCGGATGCGCTGGGCCGGGCCGAGGCGGGTCGCGTAGCGTTAAAATTACGCTGAGTGCACCAGGTGAAATTCAGCCTGCACGTAGCTTTGGGAAGCGCTTCCCAAAAGAGCCAGGGCTGCAGCCCCTGGGCTCAGTGTCACCTGCACTGCAGCCAATGACACAGCATACTGGCATACTTCGCAGCATACTGCACGGCGTACTGCCGGTCATTTTACAACATCACCTGCACAGCCTCATTCCCCGGCATACTTGCGACCATGCGACAGCCAGCTCCACCGCGCTCGTGAGCGCCACGGCTGCATACCTGGGGCACAGGGGGCGCAAGGAAAAACCACGTGTGGGAGAAAAAACCATGAACTTGTTAGTTGTGCCGGCGTTGTCTTGTTGGTTGTTGCTTTTTTGTTAAGTAGTGTGTTGTTTCTTGCTGATGCTCGTTTGAGAATCGGTTGCTGTTTGGTTGTGTTTCGTTTGTGTTACGTTCGTGTTTCGAATGACGTGATTGATTGTGTGTCGTTCGCTCTTTTGGTTGTTCCTTGTTGGTTCTTCGTTTGCTCTTCGCTTGTTGTTTGTGATGCTTGCTTGTTCGCTTTTTGTTGAGAACTATGTTGCGCGTGTTGCAGCTTCAGGGTTTAAGACCCTTGCGTAAGGGTTAGTATAAGACAGCTTCTTGCAGCCGGAGTTCGACACACTGGCAGGCATAGCGCGCAGCGAAACGCTATTGTCAGAAGCCCACATGGAAGCCTGGCTGTTCTTGGTTCAGCGATCTGGCGGGACAGGACTTCTCTGGCCTTTACACCATCAAGCCGTCCCTGTCTGGGAACAAGGGCCACCCAGTCTCTGCCTGAGCTCCCGCAGAGAAAAACAGCGCAAGGCTCGCAAGGTCAAGGACGATGTCTGGGCCACGTGCGCCCAGAGTCCCAGGATGCGGGCAGCTCCTCTGGACGTGTCAGAACATGTCAGATCTGATGCCGTGCACATATGAAACGAATATGAACCCTGTCACCCGTCATTAATCACAATCACTCAAGCGCTGAAAGATGCTGAGAGGTGAGAGTAGAATGTGCAATCGCTCCACTCGAAGCCCAAATCGCTCGCTGGTGGGCAGCAGGTGAGCAGCTTGGCGGCCAGTGCCATTGAAGTCCTGGATTCTGCAAACAGGCCAGATCGTACAGTCATACCCATCGTGGATGTGGCCGAAAGCAGCTGGAAGCAGATCAGGAAATTGCCTCGCTGATGCTGGCGCACGGTGTTGGAGAACAGGGCAAGACAATCACCTGCGCATCTTTTCTGCATGTCTCGCGTTTTCCTGAATATTCCCGTGTGTCCGTGCTGGATTTAAAATAGAGGAATGAGACAAGCCGCCACTCCAACCGGCGCCAAAAGCCACAAGCCGCTCACCACCTCCCAGCGTCTTAGCGTCTCAGCATGCACAACACGCACCACTCGCAGCACATTTCAAGCGCTCCAAAACTCAACCCAGGTGACGCCTGGATCTCGCCAGAAACCTAAGGACACATCTCCACAACCCAACATTCACTCCGAGGGCCATGGAGACTTGCGAATCAGACTAATCAGACTCAGGCTTGGATCTGCGTCCCTGGGGCCTTAGGGTCGCGACGAGGGTGCACGCTTCCATGCCGCTATCAAGGCCGCTCAGACGAAAGCACCCACAGCGAATGAATGGATGCCTATCCCAGTAGGCTTGGTTGGACGTTGCTCGAAATGAGGTCCCAGCTCCAACTTGCTCTTCCATGTTAAAGGGCGACAACAACGAAGACGAGGACCAGCTATCCTACATTGCAAAATGACTACATTGACTACTGTACATGTGAGAGGCACGCACTCCGTACCAATTCGAATCGCACTCCTGCATCAGCAGCGCGGTGGGAACCAGGCCATCGTTAGTGTTCAGCGGCAAGGACCTAGGTTTGCAGAAGTTACCGACTCAGCAGGTTGCTAGACAGCCGTGTGGATCACACCGTACTGTCTTGAGCACGCAACGCGGTTCCTCTGAAAGAACGGAGATTGAAGAGCTTCCTGCGACCGCTTCCCTCTTCTGATAGAGGCTGCATGAAATCATACTTCCGCGCAAGTCAAAGTCCCAAAGAGCCCAAGTCTCCCAAGTCGCTGCTTGTCGCTCTAGACTATTAAGGACGATGTCGAAGACTCGACTGCACAAGGGCGCCCAGTAGTCACTTCGGAAGCTTGCGCCTGCTCACTTCAGGCCCTGATGGCTGGTCAATCCTGGGCACCATATTCACGCCACTTTCGAGTCGTTGCTTGGAAGCAAAGCTCCAGGTTTCCGGCTGTCGTCGAAGGCGCGTGTTCAATTGCAGACAAAACACGGTCTCGGCAATCGAACTGAACTCGCGTTGATCAGAGTCTGGTGACAAGCTGGCATACTCAGGCTCTGGCACCTGCTGCCATGAAACTTTCCACCTCGAAATCACTATCTGCCAAACATCGTTCGGAAGTCTATTGGCTGCTTTCACAGTAGCTGCACTATCATCGCAGATTTGCAGCGGACTTGTAGTGCAGCCTGGCAGCAGTGATCTCCAGGCTGTTTGGGGGTCTGGCTGTCGCGGTGGACGGGAAATCGAGCCTCACGACAGCTATCTAACAGACTACATTCAAACGCTGTCTGCTGCACAACATTTTGGACTGCAACCTGCAACTACAGCAACCCAAATCCAGAACACGCCTGACTTTGGAGCGGCTTGTTCCACGTCAATGCCCCTTGTTGTCATGTTTCACCAAACAACCACGTAACGACGGCCACCAAGCACCAACAACCACCAAGCCAACACCACCAAGCCAACGCCGCCCAGCCAACGCCGCCAACGCCACCAAGACTAACATTAACATCCACAACAACAGCAGCGGCTGTGGCGGCAGCAGCAGCAGCAGCAGCACCACCACCACCACCACCACAAGCACCACAAGCTCACAAGCACCACAAGCACCACAAGCACCACAAGCCCCACAAGCACTACAAGCACCACAAGCACCACAAGCACCACAAGCACCACAAGCACCACAAACACCACAAGCACCACAACCACCACAAGCACCACAACCACCACAACAACCGCAACAACCGCAACAACCGCAACCACCACGACAACGGCAACAACCACAACAACCACAACAACCGCAACAACCACGACAACCGCAACAACCACAACAACCGCAACAACCACGACAACCACAACAACCACAACAACCACAACAACGGCAACAACCGCAACAACCACAACCAACAAAAACCACAACAACCACGTCTCCGTCTCCATCTCCGTCTCTGTCTTTGTCTCTGTCTCTCGTACATCAACGAAGACCACACACCAGCGACACCACCGCAAACAGCAGCAGAAACGGCACCAGCAACATTACTGACGGCAGCCAGTCATATCAGCAACGAGTTGCACAAGAAGCAAATGCGCAAGCAGCACCGATGGCGGCGGCGGCGGCGGCAGCGGCGGCAACAGCAGCAGCAGCAGCAGCAGCACCAGCAGCACCAGCAGCACCAGCAACACCAGCAACACCAGCAACCGGAGCAAAGCGATGTTTGCAGTTTGATGCTTTTCTGCATCCGCTTGCACCACACTCAGTCTCTGAGGATGCAGATGTCTAGAGTAAAAATCCGCAGTCACGTCTTTGCGCACACGAGCGAACGGTACTTGTGCCCATGTCGATTTGGCACACCTTGAAGAAGAACGGTCGCAGGTCGCATGTGCTTGCGCGGCAAGCTTTTCCGCTCACCAGGGGCAAAGGTGGGAAAGCCAACCACCACCTTGTAAGGTTTGGAAATGAACCACTGCTGAGGCATTCCCATACAATGCAAGGCCATCCAAGATCACGTTCTGTGGATTTCTCGAGCTGCTCAATGAAGGCTGATCCAGCAGCTCGGTTTTTCCTGGACCTGCGCTTTCAGCCTGGGTGGTAGCATCATCGCGTCTCCTGTGCAGTCGGGATCCGCGTTCCAAGAAGCGGAACTGCAGGACCTAGATGGGCATCGCTGAAGACTTCAGACGTCGGCAAAAGGGGAAAGAAGTGCACCCCCGGCACCGCATAGCACACTCAAGCATTGAGCCTCCACCTTCCTTCGATGCCAAAGAAGGAGCACAAAAAACAAATGGAAAACATTCGGAAACATACTGAAAATCATACTAAAAGCACTGAACTCCACGCATTCTGCAAGGATGCCCTATATGCCCAAACTCACCGCGAGAAGCTGCGGAATGACCATGGACTCCATCGGGCTGCGGCAAGGGAGGCCAGCTCGCCTCAGCACTCGGGCTGCAGTTGGCAGGTTTCTCTTGGTAAAAGCTCGTAAAAGCTCGAAAAAGTTAAAAAGGATCTCGAAGAGATCTTCTGAGTCACTATCTCGACGAAGTTCCTCCGAGGCAAACTGCAGTGCCCCACTATCCTGCGAAACCGCGATCCGGACCTGAGCAGCCATCCACAAGCCAACGGAAGCAAATGAAAGAACGGATGGCTGTGGAGTGCATTTCCCAGGTTCGCTGCAACCTCACGGTCTGATCTCAAAGTCTCTGAAGCAAACTGCAATGCTGCACCTGCCGGGCATGATGAAGCCAAGAGAAGCTAAGCGGAAGTGGGTGTGATCTGTCGTGTTTTGTCTTCGAGTCTTCGATCCAAGAAAGGATCTACGCTTCGCGCCTCTGCAGGCGAGAACGACTAGCATGTCTGCACGGCGGTTGAGCAGCGACCGCGCTACGAAGCGCATAGCGCCAAGGTTCTGCGTAACGGCAGCAGCAACCACCTGTCACCAAAATCTGAAAGCTAACGCTTACACGCTGTGCTGTACCTAAAGAGAGGTGTAGCGCAGCAGTGCAAGGCCTCGATGTCTTCTTGCATGGTCTCCCCGACACCTTGCCAACAGCCCGTCTTGGTTGGGAGGGTGCTTCTTGCCCACATTGGCCCACATTTTCCCACCTGTGCTCCTGCCTTCAGCTGTGGCCCCCGGCTCTCTAAAGCCCGCCAATCCAGGCTGACTGCTGCGAGAACCACGTCCCGGTCATTCCGCAACACATCAGCCTCGGACATGGAGGCGAAGAACTACTGTAGGATGTGCCATGACGTGGCTGCATGGAAAATCTGAGCAATGGATGGCTCCATATGAGCCCCATTGTATCTTCTAGTCATCGAGAACGGGCTGGAGGATCTCAAACAAAATGAAGCCATGCGCGATTGTCAGTTCTGATTCTCCAAGCTTGTTTGGACTCCGGTTGTCTACGGGAACCGGTGGCTAAGCTTGGCCCCAAGCTTCTTGGCAACTGTCTTTCCCTTCCTCTCTGTCCTTCAAAGCCTGCGTTGCCTGTCCCTCAGATCTCTGCTCTCTACACACAAGCACCTTCCTACCAGTAGCAGTAGGGCCTACGGCATAACTCTCAATTGCTTGTTGGGTATTTGGACGATTGTCAGAAGACTTAGCTCATGAGATCAGGCTTGAAAGCTGTGAAGAGGTGGCTCCAGTCCCAGGTCCACCACCTGACAGCTCAGGTGGCACAGATAGGGTCAGATGTCGTCAGATGTGGTCAGGTCCGGTGACTGCGTTTCCTTGCCCTCGCCTTCGAGCGGCGAGCTTCACAAGCTCCGAATCGTGCCGCAGGCTGGGCTCCGCATACTGCAGGGCCAGACCATTTTGCTGGACAGCCACAGCTACGACCTGACGCGTGCAAGAGTGCGAAAGCGCATGAGCTCTGCCTAACTCTGCTTTAAGCTCCACTATGCTCCCCAAAAAATGGGAGAGATGAGCCCGAGTCCGTGCCTTGCAACAGCCACGCAGCGAGCTCGAAGCGAAGCGGAGGGCAGTGCCGTCTGCGGCAACAGCCACAAGCACAACACTTCGGTCTGCCTGAGGCATATGCCAGACACATCAAACATCAGACATATGACATATCCCTCCAATCCCTCCAATCCCTCCAATCCCTCCAATCCCTCCAATCCCTCCAATCCCTCCAATCCCTCCATTCCCTCCAATCCCTCCAATCACATTATTGTCACTATTGCAGATTCTCGGCACGGTCCTGACAGAACCTTTTTCTGAAGCACTAGCCCAGCTTCATAGCTGCTACTTTCTACAAGTAGCGAATGCCTAATTTCGGGGAAGGGCATGGAAAGAGCATGCAAAACAAGTTTCAGACAAACATTGCAGGAAGAAGCTGGCAACCGTTTCCGTCTACATGCTGACTTGCACGCACGACGGCCTACGACGAAACTTGACAGTCGTAACCAAACACGTTATTGTGATAAATGAGCTCCTACATTGTTACATGGCCTGTAGATCCTCCGTCGTCAGCTCCAACATCTGGCCATGCTGCTGCAATGCCACCTGTACCACCTGACACCAGGTGACTGCGGTTGAAAACTTGACCTTGGGGAAATGCATGCGCTTCGGATATGGTGCTTCCGACCTCTTTGTCGCCCAGCCGACCCGTGTGCGGCAAGGCATTGGCATCTATGTGGACAGCAGCCAGGGCAATGTGGCGGTTGTCTTTGATGGCCTGTGCAAACCAAGCGCATGTTGGGTAAGTGCCTGTGTGATGAGGCACAACTTGTGCGTGGCATGGAGTTTCGTGAGTCTCGCCAAGATTGATTGCTTTCGTGTTGTACCAGGCCTCAGCATGTAAGTGTAGATAGCATGGGGCTTCAAGGTTGCAGGGTTCATGGGCTGTGGTTGAAGCATGCCTTTCTCCCAGTGAGCCGCAGGGAGTTAGGATGTTTGTTCTTCTTTCCTGGATATCTGTAGCCATTTGAATTTCGACCCTCCCCAGCACAAATGCCCCGACCTTCTCCTCAAAGAACCAGGCCCAGTCAGCGAAGAGGAAGCGCCCTGGTGGGGACTGAATCAGAGGATATGGTTACTCCAAACACCACGCAGCAGCTCGGTCACAAACGGCAATGCATGTGCATGCAGGCCACTGGCCGCAGTGAGAACGAGGGTTTGGTCCTCTTGCAAACAGTTTGAACAGATGGTTCAGTTCAAGCTAGGCTTCACACTTGGACGCTTCACTTCGGGCGAACAGCCGACGGAGAAAGTTAAATGTCGAAAGGTGGAATGACACCATCAAAACGGGAAGTATGCAAAGCAGAAACGTAAAAGCAGCACAGAAATTCGAAACAAAGCAACTGTCTTAACACTAAACTGCACACAACCCAAAAAGGCAAAAGGTGTTACACCAGCGAAGACCCCAAACGGCGTGTTCCCCAAACTGGCTTTGCCCCCCAAGAAGGAAGCCCTGAATAGACTGTGGGAATGACAAAGACCGCTCCTATGTGTTTACCCCTGCTACCAGCTGGGAGTTGGAAGTCAGGCAGTGTTCCCTTTTGGCCAGTCTAGCACAGACACTTACGACTCACTTGCCTGACGGCAGCCCCGTGGAATCAAGAGGGTTGCCGTTCTGGCCAGAACGACGAGGCGTCACTACACGTTGGAGGCCAGGCAAGCATGACAACTTCCGGTCTTGGTCAGTACATAACAGACATACGTGACAGCAACCCTGGCTTGCCGAGTCATGCGCACACACACACACACCCACGCGCGCGCGCGCGCGCGTCATGTGTGTCACGCATGCGCCCCCTGCACGCGCGCTGTCTCCTTCCACTTTTGAGGGGTGGATATTGGGCAAACATCAGTCCTGCTGCAGACCCTCCGAGGCAAACCTTAGTAGCACGATGAAGCACAAAGATGCACAAAGCACTTGCAAACCCAAAAAGATGTGCTCAAGCACCAGATCAGCTGGGCAGCTGCAACGCGCGCCCATTCCTGACCACAGCCGTGAGGACCAGGTCGCGGTGCTCGCGGAGGGCCTCTGCGACGCCCGAATCTTCGAAGCGGAGCTTCGAGAGACAAGAGCACTGGCACAAAATGTGAAAACAACAAATCAGAACACGAAGCCACTTGAGCATGCAGCCTCAGATGCGAAGGCCAGAGCCATTGCATTTTGCAGGACAGCTTCTCGAACGACTCGCTGATCAGCCCGTAGCGTTTCATCAGCAAACCTTCCGACATGCAACACATGCGACAGGATTCTGCTGGCACTCCTTGCTTTGCGAAGCTGCAAGCTGCAACGGCTATGGCAGCTACTGGAGCGCAAGGCCATTCTCGCGGACAGCTCGCAGCACCGTCGATGCTTGCCGTCGCAACTTCTCCGGAGCAAGTTGAAGCACCAGGCCATTAAGGGCAACCTAGATTGCTTGCACACTCAGGAGTCACAGCAGCTTGATGCTTGCCGCTCACAAGATTTCGCCATGGCACAGCACGATCCATGAATTGCATGTCAGAACGGAAACCGTCCGAGATGTATGTACCAGCCCGCCATTCCAGTCCTAGATGGGCAGGACTTGTTCAGCACTGTTCAGCGCGAGCAAAATACACAGACTTGCCTCCGGTCCTATAGCAGTTTCAGCTACATCTCTGTCTTCAACCACTTCTGAACCTCCGGAGCAGCAGTCGATAGTTTTTGAAGTAAATTTGGAAATGCTGGCACCGTACTTGGAACCGAGTGGCAGCTGAAAACGCGAAGCCAGTCAATGCTTCCGGACATGTCCGTTGCAGCAGCTTCGATGACAGAACGATTCCGCTTCATCTCAACTGATGCCTCAGGCATTCAGTGCCCAGGCAATTGGGTTTGTCGATGTTTTCACTGCGCAAGTCGCTCTGCAAACAATATGGTTCGCCAGTTCAACTTAGACTCCCTACTAAGTACTACTAAGTATTAATAAAGACCAAGAGGTCGAGGATGGCGTCACAAAATGCCCAAAGCAGCTCAATCGCAGGGCAGGGCAGGAAAAGCTTCAAGAGCTCGAGAGGGGCCAACTCTGCCGGTCACACGCATGTTCTTTCGCTCAGAACTGTATAAGAATATACCGCAGCAGCAGATGCATCAGAGCTGCAAATCGTACTGCTGCTGCATCTTGGCTCACGGCCTTCAATACCTCAGCACTGCACTTTTAATCGGAGATGCGTGGAGCCATTTTCAGAAACCGAGGCGATCACGACATCCACGTCTCCTTGAAGGGACGCCGAGCAAAACTGCAAGGCCACACCGCACTTCGCAACCGCGGCCAAAGCCAGCGCCTTGTCGCAGCGCCTTTGGAGATGCAACATGAAGGAGATTGAACAGGGAGTTTAATTGCCAGGGGGTAGCTACCATGGCTCGAAAAGAGTCGAAAAGCAGCCCGACCCGGAGCCGAGGCACAACCGTCTCGAGGCGTACTCCAAAGCAGCTCCGTCTGAAGAGATGGCTGCTAGGACCAGAGCGCGATCATCCTGGCAATGCACGTGTCGGATTACTTGTGATGCTTTTACATTCGCGGGAGGCCACTCCTGCAGCTTCTCAGTGGCATGCTTCAGACGGCAACCTTCACATTGAACCGCTGAAAGGACCACCTGCATCATCTTTAGAACGATGTTTTGAACTTTGCTTTGCTTGCTGATTGCTATGTCTGTATCGCAGGTCAGGCCTCGCGATCGGATTTCAGGTTCTCGGCGAGACGCTTGTCATGCAGGAACTGAATCAAGTCTCGGGCATAATGTTGACAGTTGCCTTACACGTCCGCTTTCTTCACCAATCGCCCGCTGCCACTGCTCCACAGATAAACATACACACAATCCGACGAGGTGCGGATTTATGACGTTTGGCAAAAAGAGCAACCCCATTTTCAATCCCCCTCAGTTGCGGGCAAGCCCCCACAGAGCTCCGTAAATAGAAACAAATACAGCTAGAATACATCCGGGTTAAAAACAGCACAGCAAAGAGAGATACAAACAAAGCTTTACAAATAACAGAGTCAATACTTCTAAAAGTGTAGTCAAAGCAACATAAATAACAACCATGACTTCGAACGACATAACTGCCTTTACTAGGGGTTTCTCTGGCTTGGGGTTTGCGTGATTATCATTAAAGCACCGATAACGTTGTAAAAAGAGAGTGGCTCTCTCAGCAACTGAAGTCCTGCATCAAAGAGCAGCGGCGGCAAGACGGGCGAGGCAGGCTTGTTGCCAACTACGCTTCATTTTGTCCAGTGTCCAGATTGGACGAGGGCGAAACGTACTGGCAACTGCTTGTTGGTTGGCGAGGTTAGATAGGGATGTGCGGAATGCTAGGTGCACAGGATCGGATGTAGTGCCCAAAATTACTTGGTAAAGGGTGCAGCCGCTGGGTAAAGCACGAGGAAGAGAACTCACGCTACGCAAAGGATCCCTGCAAAATGACAGCACAGCATGACGCGAATGCTGCACATAAACTGTTCTCGAAACGCTCACACGCAACTCTGCATGACAGGTTGCTGCAACAGACATGTTCCACTTGCTGCGATGGTGACTGCTGGCAAATGCTGCACCCGGAATGCTCCGCTTGCAACTGCTGCATGATGGATTGCTGTACTCAACACGCTCTACTTACTGCACGAAACATTGAGGATGAAGACTCCGAAATGCTCCGCTGTAGTGTTCACAAGGTTGGTCGGATACTCCATAGATCAAAACCAACAATGGCGATGAAACAGCGCATAACTTGAAATGCCGCTTTTCTAAAGACAATCACATAGCAGGTTCGTCAAAAGAGTGTCCTCTCTTTGGCTCGACTTCACAACTTCTCAGCATTGTCTTCGTTTGATGGAAGTCCACTGCCCCATCCCCTGATTTCTGCAATGCATCACGTCGTTGGTGTCGCATGTAAAGCGATGTTCCCCATACACGCACACACACACACAGAGGCACAGGCATACACACACACACACACACAGAGACAGAGTGATGGTCTGTGATGATCCACTGCGGTTTGCATCCATGGTGCTGTTGATCAAGCAATATGGTCGCCAAACCATGGCCAAAGGGCCACAAATCCAATCGACCAGGTCTTGAAGTGTTACAACCTCCATGGTGACAAATACAAGTGCAGAACTCACAGTAGGGGAGGAAAGAGCTGAAAACAAACTGAGGCTAAGATTGCATCATAAGGTGCTGCGTTTCAGCATGCTGCATGTCATCGGGTTGTTAGTATCTCCGTATCTGCAATTTGGCAGGGAGTGGAAAAGACCTGCCTGGCATCGGAAGGGCTGATTCTTGGGCAGCACACTTTCTCGAGACAGAGTGTTGGGTCAGATTGGATTGACATGCTCACAGTACGCCCCCGTCGTTTTGAGTTGTTCGGCAGGTTTGGGTGAGACATTTTGACGCTCTCCTCCCATAGGAAAACCAAGGCGGCGTGTGTCCCGCGACCAAACTCTTTGCACATTTGCATCTTGCTAGACCCGACGCAGGAAGTGGCGGCATGTGCATACAGTGCATATTGCTGGTCGGCTTCGCAATCTGTGATGGTGTGTGGTGTCAGCCAAACTCACATCTCACAGAGAGGCTTCTTGAAATTCTTAGGGAAGCTGCAGCCCTGCAAGCGCAAGCGCCTGGCCGACGAGGTCAACTTGGCAGTGCTGCAAGCTTGGCTTCCGTGGCTCGCCTCTTCGACAGAGGGAGTCTCTGAATTTCAAATTTGTTGCATTTCTTACATGCCTTGTTCTGAAAAAATACAAAATCGTTGGCCGAATGGCTTCAGAATGGCTTCAAATACGGTGCTTGCTGCTCTTCTCTTTGCTCTCGGCTTCTCTCCCGCCTGTGGCGCGATGACTTCTCCCAAAAGCACAGAGCGTGTCGAGCTCGCCGTACATCAGCTCCAGCTTGTCGTTGTACTTCTCAGTGCAAATGGCAAGGCCACCTTCCAATCGGATGCTACAGCGGGATTCATTGCCAGGACGGCAACATGGCAACATACATCGCTGTGGCAAGGTGGGCCTTCGACTTCCAGGAACATAAACGCATGGTAAAACAGCAATGTCAAGTACCTTGTGCCAGATCTTCCAGAGTGACAAGCGCAGACGTCCAGGGAACTAAGCCAGCTACCAGCCATTGCAGCAAGCAACTGGTAGCAGTGCAGCCGAGATGCTGTCCTTCGCTGAATTTCGAGCGCCACTCCGAATAGGAAGTGATTGCAGCGTGGGGGTTTACTTGCAGTAGATCCTCAGCTCTTGCCTGCAGTCCACAGCACCCGACGATGCTGAGAGGAGTACTCAGAGAACTGCAAGGTTGTCTTGAAGTCGGCAGCAGCAGCAGCAGCAGCACAAGCAGAGGCACAAGCAGAGGCACAAACAGCTCAGTCTCGCCTACCGGTTTTGCGGTAATCCGGCAATCTACGCTCACAAAGCTGAAAGCGACTTTCGCCTTGCAAAAGAGCCATTTAGTCCTACTGGCCTCCTTCAGCGTCACATATAGTGGCCAATCGAACCCACTCGAGATTAGGGTCGCATCTGGATCCTCTTGCTGAGCCACGCAGACCTCCCTGCAGAACACGCCTCACAACAATGTTCAACAAGATCAGAGCATCACTGCCTTTAGAAAAATGGAGTGCACAGCAATGTGGCAAGCATGACAACATGTCCGGATCATACTCGTGTGTCAAAGTGCTGTTGGTCCAGCTGTCCCTATTGGCCCGGGATAAGCAGGCATTGTCCACCAAAGGCTGCGCCGTCCTTCATAAGATGCGCACGGACAACGAATTCCAAACAGCAACTGGCCACTGGCCACCGCGGGGACCACCATAGATCAGTACGAGAATTACAAGAACAAGATGGAACCAGTTCGGTGAGTCCGCTCCTGCAAGGGCCCGTGTCCACAACCGATGCGGCCCACCGCTGAATGCTCTCCATGGCGACCAGGACACATCAAGCTTTCGCTCACTGTGAGCTTCACGCATGGACCAGACGTGCTTCAGGGCGCCTACACTGAAGCTACACTGAAAGTTGCAATGACCTGACATTTGCGACTTTCGCTCGCTGCCGCAATGCCGTAGCTTGGCTGCGCGTTGCACGGTGGAGATGCGAAGTCGAGTTTCAACAGTGGCCAAGGCAATGCCCATGCCTTCCAACTGTCAACCTGAGACAACGGCATGTACCCATCGCCAACCTGCTTGAGCGTAGCATTGTCCTCGTATGGGTTTGGATCGCAGGCTGATCCATCAGGAGCCAACAAGACAAAAGCTGTCCGAAGTTGTCCTGGAACATCTCGAAGGTCCCCGTTGGGTCTTCGAGAGACAAAATGTCCCCCAGCAGGCATGCCTCCGGAGTTACGAAACAGCAGCCCGTAATTGCGAATCTGCATGACACGAAACCAGACCTACTAAGTTACTTGCTACCTGCCCACCACGGATACTTGATGCGATCTTTCGTGCATCGTTGCCTGTGTCACAGTGAAATGGATGATCAAGACCTGTCCAGCGAGACCAACTTTTGAAAAGCTCTGGCCGCCAAAGACCATCTGATGGAAGCACCGTTTCCCGCAGAAGAAGTCTTGGCGGAAGCTGCTGGAAGATCATGTCGTTTACGTCTCCGACCTGGCTATACATAGAGCATGGAAGCCACAAAGAAACCAGCACGGTAGGAGTGTCACAGCTGTGTGGACAAGCCGGCTGCACAATGCTCCGGGAGGTCCCAATCTGAAGCGTGCTGACCTCAAGACTTGGCTTTCGGAAAATCTATGGCGCTCCGGGTTTGGAAAGGGCCTCCAGAGCTCCTGGAAGTCGCCAGGACACCTGGAAGAAACAATTCTGCACAGTTCGATGCGCGACTGTTTCTACGCTGTTCAAGGTTTTGATCACTTGGGAAAACACCAAAGGGCCGCTGGAGTCGGCAGCCACCTCTCACCGGCATCATCGCGCACATCATGATGCGCAAGAAAGGAAGAGAAGAAAGGATGTAAGAAAGAGGGCGCCCTCTCCATTGTCGTTCGGACGTTTGGACATGTTTGACATATCTTTACGATTCTTTACACGTGGACCTCATTTCCCATCTGGCCAAGATCAAAGGTCACCAGCTCGAACTCGGCCAGTCCTCCACCTTAGCATGAAATGAGTTGCGAGCACGTGTGAGCATTTGCGACTTGTCACAGCTGTGCACCATGTGCACGCGGGCCGAAAGCCCCGATTGTCGGTCAAATCATCAGCACTCTTGTGAACTTTCCTCCGGCGCTTTGCTCAATGGTGCCTCACCATCCGAAGCCCTCTATGACAGCGCTGCACAATGTGCACGCGCAAACCTGGTATCCACCTCTCGACCACCCCCTATGTCTGACTTTCTCCGTATGTGATTCAAAAGTGATTCAAGCGTATGACGCATGCAAAACTCTGGGGTTGGGGCCGTTGGCCAGCTTGACCTTAACTTTTCAGTCTCAGGTCGACAGCCATCTACGCTGACACTCCACCGATGACGCTCTGTGGATGTCTGTGGCATCCGTAGCATCTCGTAATCTGAAACTACAGCAGCATGTTGCAGCATGTTGGGCGGCACCTCTTGCATCAACAAAATCAAGCCCGCACAGAGTGCTTCTCTAGAGCAGCACATGTTACTACGAGCCCGAGGCATTTCGGATGTCTCTCTGGAAGATGACCTGTGCCTTGCGCAAGACTCGCAAAGGCAATTGAAAGCTTCACAAAGGTTGCATGCCCCACGTCGGATAATAGGGATTCGAGCCAAGCCAAGAGACGCAGTCGAAGGGACTCATACAAGCCGGCACTATGCTTCGGGTCACTCAAAAAGATGGTCGTTCAGAGTTTCTCGATGGCGACGTGGTGGCAGCTGGTACGGATACAGAAAGTGAATGGCCGCAACATCGAGTGCTGTTGTACACGGCCAGATTAGCATCCCCTGTAGCACTGCCTTGATGGCGACGTTCTCCAGCACGAGCACCTGGAGCATCGCAGTGGCCAGATTCCAAGTCAGTCAGACGCTGCCGGGTCACGACCGCCAACCCTTGGTGCCCTGGTCCCGTGCGTGCGGTGAGGCAGCCGATGCTGATGCGCTCACACACGTGGTTGCCTTGCTGTGCAGTCGCTACGACCACACGGCATGTAGCATCATGTAGCTAAGGGTCAGACTCCGTCAACAGTCTCACAGACCTCCACAGCCTGCAAGCGGCAGAGGCTCAAGATGGCAATTGCCCGTGGCCACAGCTTGCAAGCCGCTTGCCTGAAAATCCCAGCCACTGGGGCTCTGCGCAATCAGGACGAGCTTGCTCGCCTCAATCATTCCGCTTGGTTGCTAATCCCTTGTCTCGCAGCTAAGCATGAACATGTGGTAGTGGTACTGCGCCCATTCTTCTGTCGACCGGTCCTTTGAATGACCCGAGCGCGTCCAAACTAAAACAGCCGCAGGATCCTCCCCGAGAAAGTCTGAAAAAGGCCCCCAGCTGGGGGGGGGGGAGGGGGGGGGCGGGGAGGCTGAGGCCTTGCAAGTGACGGGATGACATCAAAGACCGCTGATGCTGTGGTCACCAGCCGCTGAAACATGTTTTCGAGCTTTGCACTGGCTCGGCTCCCGCCCGTGCGTTCCCCAAAACAAAAACGGTTTGCAACTGCTAAAAGAAGGCTTCATTCAAAAGGCTGCATCAAGGGCCGATCAAGGGCCGATCAAGGCTCTCGTGCATCTCTTGTCTTTGGGACTCTTGTTTGCAACGTTTACATGACATGCCTCGAGACAGCTTGTTGCAGTGTCCACGATGCCTTCAAGTTCGGTTTCACAGCATGCTTTTCACTGGGCAAGGGCGCCTTGAGCAGTCCCAAGCGTAGATGAGTTGATGCAAAGTTCGTAGGACATGGTAGTTCAGGAGGCAAAAGGGACTTATGCCAAAGCCAACGGCAAGGGATGTGAGAATCTGGCTGAAGGCCGGTTTACCGTCCCATCTCAGTCATGTAAGCCAGGCTCAAATGGTGCCGTCATGGGAGCAGAATGTATGTCCACCTTACGAACTTTCAAATCCAGGTGGTCGTGTTGCTTTAGTCAAGAAAGCAGAGATACCAGGCATTTTGCGACAGAGGTAGGCCAAACCATGCGGAGGTGGTGGTGAGGTGCGGCCTACCGGCATTGTTACAGTGTTCAGCCGGGTCTGAACAACGCGGGCTTCCGCGGACAACAGCCTACGTGCAGCGCTACCTCATTCAGATCGGCATGGCCCGAAGAACCTAGTGTCTATGGATACCAAAGATCTTCTCGCAGTCGACCAATTTCAGAATGGTCAAGGTGGTGGTGAAGTTCCATGCGAAAGAGGGTCCGATTCGCAGAAGACAAAGGACCTGAGTAGCCGAAGATTGCTTGAGATGCGTGAGTGACTGCGGACGGGACCGCTGTTGCTGTGAAAACTCCACATCGCTGAGCACAGTGGTGGCGCATGTTTACCTCATGTTGGAGAATCGGCGCGGAGAAATCTAGAGATCATGGTTCCCAGACCCTATCGCACACAAGGAAGCCTGAAGTTTGCACAAGAAGATGCCACAGCGTTAGGGCTTGCCAGAAAGCAAGGTGCAGAACTTTCAAGGTTTGGTGCTTGCTTTTTTGTAGGCATGATGTCACGGAGTTGTTGGGCGTTTCATGATCGCCTCAGTTCTCGATGCAACAAGTGCTGGCGATGTGCTCGACAGGATGTTGGGCATCAAGTGGACCTTGCTGCAGTAGAGGTTTTGGGAGATGGTCATGCCATCGTGTCTGCCGAAGAGCCCCCAACCAAGAATGGCTATCGCCTGAACCGAATGCAAAGGTCTCTTCGTTCAGAAGAGCAAGAGAAGCAAACTTCACAGCGGCAAACGAAACCGTGGCAAGAGTCGCAGGTGGTTTGTGCAGACATGTTCAAACCGTTCAACTGGAACCTCATTTTGGACAGTAAGCCGTGGGTTGCCAAGCGTTGCCTGAGCGTTTTTGCCATAACCGTGAAACACGAGCGGCATGATCAGCATGCCTCCGAGAGTGTTCTTTCCTTTTTCCAGTTGTATGGCGATGTCAACATCTGCGGCGAGACCGATCGAATCCTGCATGCAATTGGCCAATGGCCTGCTTTAGAGTGTAGAGATGACAATGTTGAAACAGCTGAGTCGAGTGGCTTGAAAGTTTGGAAGCAGAATGGCATGTTCTATGATGTTCATAAGTATTTGGCTGCCTGAGTCCACTATCCAACGGGAGGCGGGTAGATCGCATGTGGGAAAATCCATCAGCTTTGAGCTCACGAAGTGGTTGGATGTCTCTCAACATGTGCCCGCAACTCATCACGCTTGTGAGTTTGCATTGGATGTGGCTTCGTTCTCGCACGGGAGATACTCGCAAGAGGCTGGTCACGAGAGCTCAACAGGAGCTGATGGGAAGTTCAACTCCGAGGCAGTCCGCACTATGCGAGAGCTGCTCTTTAAGAAGATGTTGGTGAAAGCGTGCTTGTGTTGCTCATGCTGGAAGGGCCTGGCCCCAGAGGTTGCACCATCAAGGGCGTGTGCAACATGAGTGCTCCAGCCTGTACTGAGGCTAAGGAACGCGGCTTCAAGAATTTGCTAGTCCATGCTTGTGCAAGGGTTTTTTACGGACCACGGAAAATGCTTGTGCAGGCCCTCTTCCAGAACAGAAAGCGCGCCGTTAGGCACGGAGTGGCGGTTTGTGCTCCTAGGAATACACCCCCCCCTCCCCAATAATCTCGGGAAAATCCCTCCACTCCCGGAACGAAGTTTCCTTTCACTACCGCTACCGAGATCCTCATGAGCACCACCCGGACATGGCAGAAATTGTGAGCGTGCGCCCTGTGATCAAGAGAAGGTTGTGGAGACGCGTGAACATCTTAGGCCAGCTTGATTTTGTTCCATAGATTCTCCGCAGTATGTGCTGCAACGCGCTTTGTGCAATTGAAGATGTGCAGCGGGTCTTTCTGTCGATTGAGGTGGCTTCAAGATATCTTTCCTGTGCACCACCTCTGGGCGGAAGCAAAGAAGAAAAACAGACGCCTCCTGATGATCAACAAGCTGCACCGGATCCTCCTGCGGATCCGCCAGCGGCCCAGATGGCAGTCCTAGGCATCGGCTCGTTGGCAAGCAGATGCCACCTGCGATTCTTCGGAAGCACCCTGATGAAGTCCGAGGGCAGGCGGCTCAGATGCACCCGTTGTGGCCACCAATTTTCTCAGGGCGCATTCCAAACCGGTTGTTACGAAAATGCCGGGCGAGCTAACTTGAGGACCATCATTAGCTGCGAGTGAAAGAAGTGGATTGCCCCAACGCATGGTGGTCCCCTTGTCTGGGGGGACCGAAACAATGACCAAATCAATCTGCTCGATGCCCTCCCCCCAATGCTTGCACCATTACCTATCGACAATCAGATAAAGACAAGGCCATCTGTGACCCACCAGGAGCATGTTTGCAAAGCACAGCGTTTTTGTTCCGATTATTCTGCATACTGCAAAAACTGTGCTTCATTTATTGTCACAAAGTTCCCAGAGCTGACAGCGCCCGCGACAAAGACAACTGCATGAAGTGGAGTCCTGCTTACATCGCTTCTGGCCGTACAGCTGAGCAGCGCTTGCTTAGCCATGAGGCCATTGCTACCGTTGTCACTTGATGACTCCAGCTGTCCATGTGAGGCTTGCCATACAGATGGTTCACTCGTGCAGTTTGCAAGAGCTGCATCCAATCACTCTCGATGCTTGCCTCCTGACTTTCGACTCTATTTTCGCTGAACCTCTTAGATGTTACAGTGGATAAATATATTTGTGTGGCTTCACTCGTCCTCATTTGCACTTTAGGCATCGACTTCTTCCCTTTGAAGGGCCGATCAAGGGCAGCTACTGTACGAGTAGAGATCCCCTGGTCACTTCACAAGGAAAACGTCGGGTGCGCAAATGGTGACATGCCGACATCACGCTGAAAGCCGTTGAAAATCGAGTACTAAAGCAAGGTCTCCCTCAGACTGCTGAGCACTCAACTGCATTTGCTGGCACAAAGGAAATCTGGAGCACCTCATTCCAGAATTGCGACCCAACGAACCCACAAGTATCGGCCAGGGCAAAGCTAGCCCTGCGCCCACTCTAAGCAGCACGCGCCGCCGACAGCACCCGCACGCGTGGGGCCCGATCCCAAGCGAACTTCGGGACTCTGCATCGCCTCAGCCCGTTCTGCTCACATTAGAAACAGTGCGGCTGCTTTCTACCATGTCAAGGCTGCTAAGGCGTTCGTCTTCACCGAACTCTCAATCCGGACCTGTTTGTTATGCCGCCGTGCCTGTGGGTCTTTGCATGCAAGATACCGCAAGTGCACAAAGGGCCCGACCGTCTCGAACTGCCACCTTCGTCGCAGAATTTCGTAAGTGTCAGCATGCATTCATGTGGTCACGCAGTCACGCTGCGCTGATTCAGCTGGGTCACCCTCGGTACACTCCGGCGCTTACTGGCCTTGGCATGCAAGCAAGTATCGACAACACCACTAAAGCAGACCAACATTGCCGCCAAAAGTGTATGCTGAGCGCCCGGCGCTGTCTGATCCTCGGCCTTTGGGATACGGAAACGTCTCTGTGGCTCAATCTGAAGAAACATGAACAAACTACGCAGTCGCCGCTCCGGCCCCGACTGACCACATCTCGGCAAGCCAAATGTTCCTTGCACGCGTGACAACTCAAAGCCGCCCTTGTGCCAGTGCACCGACCCCTTGATCATGGAATCATTGGTGAAAAGGTAAGAATGCACTAAGAATCGGCAAAGATGTGTAAGGGTATGCTTAAGCACAGCCTTACGGCCTCCTAACAAAGCTGCGGAATCCGAGCACTGAACCCAGTGATACGTGAGATCGTTTTACTGTCATCGCTGTACATTGCTGCCATCCTTGTTGTTGTACCAGGGGCCCGTCCCTTTCGGTCTCCGCACCGATGAAGAAGCTGAAACTGTGTAAGTGCCAGTGCCAGTGTAAGATAGTGTAAGAGTAAGTGTTTTCTTGCCTCCTTTCCGAGAACGGTCCCCCATCCAAAGTGCAGCCGCATGGCTCAAAAGAAATCGGCACTGTCGGGGGATAGATCATAGCGAGGCGCACCGTGAGAAGCGATCCACCTCGGAAGTGAACTGCGGGCCCACAAGAGCGCGCATGCTGCATGCATGTCCAATGCACAGACCGAAAACTTCACAGCAAGCAGACATTTTGGATTTAAGAGCATCAAGACTAAGAAAGGCCGTCGAAACGGTGACTGAAACCTCAAAGGGCTCCGTGGTCCCTCCAGACGGGCTTCAAGCCCTTGCAGGCAAGGCTTCCTGGGGGCTTCCAAATGCTTCCAAGACAAGGCTCTGCCTGAAGATGCAACCCATGAAGACATATGAAGACCCACCAATCACCGTGAATCACCGTGAATCACCGTGAATCACCATTGTCTGGTCAAGTTCCGAGGTCAAGGCAAGGCCAGACATCCTGCATTGCCGCTGGGTCTGTCCGGACAGTACATGTTGCAGCCTTGGCCCATGAACCGCCCCGAGCGACAAAGAGAGCCATCCCATCCCAAGACCCGATGCCACAAAGAGAGCTGTGAACCATGACGCCTCATCCGAACGAGGAGGGTTGATTAACGGAAGTTGAATGAGAAATGAGCAAAGCCTTGCTTGAAGGTCTGCGGCACAACCGTCCAGCATCTAGCCAGATACCCTGTTCCGAACAGAAAACCCTATTTGATCTGTTCCTGATTGGGCAAAGGTTGAAGAGCAGCCGCACAGTCAAATGCAAGGTATTTCTTCAGAGATTGTCCTCCCAGCTGCATGGCGCGGCAAGCCGTTCTGCACGGCAACAGCGACAAGAAGGAGCACCAACGTGCAAGCGCAAGCACCGCCCCCGTTCTTCAGCAGCCCTTGCAAGCTCATTCGCATCAGGATACTCCGAGAGCAGCTCAGCAAGGGCAAAGTCAGTTCCGAGGTGTGTCTTCACTTCGCACGTCAGAGATCGTAGCGAAGAAAACAGATTGTCCTCCCAGCTGCATTGGCGCCGGCCGTTTTGCACGGCAACAGCGACAAGAAGGAGCACCAACGTACAAGCGCAAGCACCACCCCCGTTCTTCAGGAGCCCTTGCAAGTTCATTCGCATCACGATACTCCGAGAGCAGCTCAGCAAGGGCAAAGTCAGTTCCGAGGTGTGTCTTCACTTCGCACGTCAGAGATCGTAGCGAAGAAAACAGATTGTCCTCCCAGCTGCATTGGCGCGGCAAGCCGTTCTGCACAGCAACAGCGACAAGAAGGAGCACCAACGTGCAAGCTCAAGCACCACACCCGTTCTTCAGCAGCCCTTTGCAAGTCCATTCGCATCAGGATACTCCGAGAGCAGCTCAGCAAGGGCAAAGTCAGTTCCGAGGTGTGTCTTCACTTCGCACGTCAGAGATCGTAGCGAAGAAAACAGATTGTCCTCCCAGCTGCATTGGCGCGGGCCGTTTTGCACGGCAACAGCGACAAGAAGGAGCACCAACGTGCAAGCGCAAGCACCACCCCCGTTCTTCAGGAGCCCTTGCAAGTTCATTCGCATCACGATACTCCGAGAGCAGCTCAGCAAGGGCAAAGTCAGTTCCGAGGTGTGTCTTCACTCCGCACGTCAGAGATCGTAGCGAAGAAAACAGATTGTCCTCCCAGCTGCATTGGCGCGGCAAGCCGTTCTGCACGGCAACAGCGACAAGAAGGAGCACCAACGTGCAAGCGCAAGCACCACCCCCGTTCTTCAGCAGCCCTTGCAAGTTCATTCGCATCAGGATACTCCGAGAGCAGCTCAGCAAGGGCAAAGTCAGTTCCGAGGTGTGTCTTCACTTCGCACGTCAGAGATCGTAGCGAAGAAAACCCATTGTCCTCCCAGCTGCCATGGCGCGGCAAGCCGTTTTGCAGGGCAACAGCGCCAAGAAGGAGCACCACGGCAACAGCGACAAGAAGGAGCACCAACGTGCAAGCTCAAGCACCACACCCGTTCTTCAGCAGCCCTTGCAAGTTCATTCGCATCAGGATACTCCGAGAGCAGCTCAGCAAGGGCAAAGTCAGTTCCGAGGAGTGTCTTCACTTCGCACGTCAGAGATCGTAGCGAAGAAAACAGATTGTCCTCCCAGCTGCGTTGGCGAGGCAAGCCGTTTTGCACGGCAACAGCGACAAAGATTCTCCGAGAGCAGCTCAGCAAGGGCAAAGTCAGTTCCGAGGTGTCTCTGTACACTGCTGTAGACATAGATGCCAGCAACTGAGCTCAGAACCCATGTGGTGGTGGTTGCCGTCCTGTTCAAGGGTATCGGTATTGGTCAGCTTTCTTGCATTGTGAGCATGTGTCTTGGATAGGAGTCGGACGTAGCGCTGATGTTGGAAGCCAAGATGGTACTTGTGGAGGTTGTGGTTTCCAAGACCTCTGCTTTGCTGCTGGAACTTCAGGAATCGAAGTACCATGACCGGGGCCTGGAGGGTGACCCTGCAGGACAGCACACCTTGGCAGGAGCACCTGAGGCAATATATATGTATATATATATATATATATACATATGCAATATTCAGAATAGACAGCTGTGCCACTGGCCCAAACCGTTCCAAGCCAGTTCCGAGCCGCAGGCTGCGGGACCGGTGCAACCGCCGGGCTGGTCACAACAAACGGACCTTAGCATGAGATCTGTGTTTGCCCATCCTGGCAGTATGTTGCGTGCTGTATTTTGCTCGAACTCTGCTTGCGTTCTGCTTCTCCGGCTTTGGGATGCCTACTAGCTCAGCTTCAGACAGGTATCGCTGCTGTTGACGGCGAAAAGGAACCGGGGTGGCAATGTAAGCCTGAAACCGGTGTGCACCCAGAGAATCACAAAGGTACTGAAGAGTCTTTGATTGAGTTATAGAGACTCGGGCGCATGAGCAAGGTATGCACTCATAAGACTTCAACAAAAAAACCTGCAAAATCGGACGACTGAACCATACATCGAAAACTAGAACGGCCCAACCGGAAACCAGAGCTGAATCGGAAACCAAAAATGAAAAATCGGAAACAAAGACTCACTTCTTAACAAGGTTTCTGGTTCGCACTTTGTGTGTCGTAGTACTGATTCCGCGGCGGTTTCTGACTCGCAGTTGCTGATTCGTAGTTTCTGATTCGAAGGCTGGCTTCTGATTTTGTGCGTCAGCAGCACGCCCAATGTTGCGCTTATCCCCTGCATGGCCTGATGCGATCACCAGCCCGTGCTGCAGTGCTGAACGCAACCTTGACTTGCACTTCCGCAGTGAATCCGGACCTGCAAATGGAGCGTGGCCACTCATTTTACAGGCAAAGGAGTGTGCCCTGAAAGGAGCCATAGGCTGGCCTTGGCTGCTCCGTGCTGAGGGGCAGAACCTACCAAGACTGCACATGTTCTACATACTCCATTCCTTTCGACATGAAACGTGGATTTCAGCTGTTCACCTGCAACAGGGGAAATGAAAAACTTTTGTGTCTCTTGGCAGCGGCTGCAAGCCAGGCACGGGAGGCACGTGGTACGAGCATCAGGTGGAATGCTGGCACGAATTACCGATTTGGGGAACTCACACTACTGTGGGCTGTTGAGACTTGCGTCGGACTTGTTGACCTTAAAACCATGCTCGGTTCGAGACCTGACTTTGGCGCTACCATCCCACTTGAGGCACTCAACTCGCGCACATGTCACACTGACGTGTTGCACTAAGATCAGCATGATGCCGCGCCTCAAAATACAGCAAGCCTCTCGTCAAGCTTGGTTCATCTACAAAAATGTCATCGCCGACTCCTGCCAAGCTACAGTAGACATTCAACACCCAATTCAACACCCAACCAGCACCATGCACTACTCGGGCTGTGTGCTGCAGAGGAGCGCGAGCTCCAACAAGTGTTGTCTCACTTTGGGACTCAGTTTTAATAGATGGAACGGATGCAGGACACGGCTGCCTGAAGGTGCCCCACTTCACCACTCCCTGCACCCCTGCACATCCCTTCGGGCCACCGCGTGTACA
The DNA here is from genome assembly GCA_905221605.1 of Symbiodinium natans. Lineage (NCBI taxonomy): Eukaryota > Dinophyceae > Suessiales > Symbiodiniaceae > Symbiodinium > Symbiodinium natans. The sequence continues at coordinate 147,191 of CAJNDS010000170.1, forward strand.
AGGCAGGGACTCATCTGTGCCCACATGCCGCACATGTATGGCTGTTATTCACCTTCAGTGAAGTCTTCATTTTGACAAGTGACAAGGAACCCCGGAAAAGTGTTTCATGACTTCTCACCATGCCTCGCCAAAAGCGAAAATTGTCTTTGGCTGACGTTTTTGTCTCAGAGGTCCTCCACCTATCAGCGTGGACGAGAGCTGGAACTGCGTTGGTGTGGAAGGAAGTTCTTGAGGTGTCAGGACATCCTTGGATCAATGGAGCTGGCCGCAAACTTCAAGCACGATGCAGCACGCTGGATTCCTGGAACAAACTGCTGAACTGAAAAAACTTGTCGGTGTAAGCGTCGGCTTCGAGCGTATATAGAGCTCCAGCGAGCATACCCTTGGGCACCTGACGCTCTACTGGCCAACAGCTGCAGGAAGATACTCGCAGGATTTGCAGACTCGCCTTGAACGTGATGTCCAAGGTGTCACCTCAGGCCACTTCCATGCGACCGGCCACTGAGGCACCTTCTTAGGTGACACGAGGTATCACCAAGTCCATTGCTGGAAGCCGTGCACCGCGACAGAGCTTGTGTAAAGGTCGCATCAGGCTGTGCCGAGTCCTGTCCTGCCATATGAGAAGGACTTGAATCGAGTGTCTAATATCACCATCTCGCACGCTTTCCAGGCCTACAAAGCGAATTCCACCACACTGCGTGCTGAAGCCGAAGTTATATGCCATCGGTGCTGAAATGCGAATCGCTTCGGCCTTTGAAGGACACATAGCAAGGGACACCGCTTCTAAGAACATCTGAAGGCTTCCTCTACCTGCAGCCCTTCATTCGTCTTTCAGCTGGGTAGCATCTACCGAAGGTCGGAAGATGATGCGAATAGCATTGCTCAGGGAGCTCCCAACCTGGCACAGTGCAACAAAAACATACAAAAACCCTCCATACCTTCCAATCGCGCTTCCTGAATCACAAGTTGAGGCCCTGACGGCTCCACCCAAGCGAGTGGAAGGGGAGGCCAGCATGATCTGCACATCCGCGAATGTCTGCACAGGGCTGGCTGCCACCTAAGCCAGATCGTGGCAGAGCCTTTGTCCGACTCCCGAAAGCTCGCAGCTTGCAAAGCTTACTTCCGGAACACTGCGCACCTGCGCCGATGAGACACCATCGACCTGTCTGCAAGCAAAGTTAGTGCAGCCCGCAAGAACGCACCGACTTCACATGACTTCACAAAACTTCCAACACAACTTGCACAGCACCAGCCTCCAGCGTCCACACGTTAAATTCTGGATTGATCAGAGGATTGAGAGCCTCGGCAACAAGAGCGTCTGCAAGCGCAAAGCTGGCCAAAGGCGCTGCAGACTCTGCGAAGCCTCCACACGCAGCACGTACGTATTGTTGCGAGGGAGTGCTGCCTGCACTTTGAGCAAATCACACCGCAACATCGCAATGTCACACTGACCGCCCCCCAGTGTCTAAAACTTAGTCTAAAACTATGCCAGTCAATACTTCGTATAAAAACCTTGGACCTTTGACCTTTACTGTGTTGGTTTCGGCCATGGCTTTAGACATTCCGCATGAGCAGTGCTGTTTCTTTCAAGAATCATGGCCTCCCAGGCAAGAACCGCAACATGATCACGCCCTTCACATGAAAGCCTTAGCGCAGCAGCAGCACTGACGTATATTGAAGTACGCAAGTTACATTCAACTCGATGAAACTTCACTGCACTGGCATTCTTCTCAGAAGCGGTTCTACAGCGATCGTCGAGCTCAAGCGATATGGACACTGCATGTATATCACGCAAAGAAGCTCAGACAGCCAGCCGACGCCGAGGACAACCAGATTCTCTACATTCTGCAAATGGTACAACGAAGCGTTACATCAGTCTCTCAAGGAGCCTAAATTGCCATCCTTCGTGTGTACGATCTGTGCTGAGCTACATGAAACCACGTTCCATTGTCTACCTACAGCTGGCAGATGCTGATGGCATCTGGCGGTCGGGTCTCAGCGCACCAAAAACTCAATGATGCGCGCTGCTTATCCTCGTGCCACGTTTCGCCCGCGAACTGTGGACATGCTGCCTTCCAGGCGGCCAATACGCATGCGCACTGACCTCAGAACCTTGCTCTGGCTCCAGCCTCGTCCACCGGCACCGAGACCCAGTGACACTCCAGCACCCGTGCCGCCACTTCTGATGATACCTTCCTCGGCTGTGGTCGCTCTTCCTGCTGATTCAGTCCAATGCGAATACGGGCATATTGCGTCTATGCCAGGCAGGAAACGCTCACCATTTGTCGTGCCTGTACCAGGGAAAGAACAAGAGTGAACTGCACTGGAGTGCACCAATGTGCACCCAAGTGAACTGTGCTAAACAAGATGCAAAAGGTTGAAAGCATGGCGGGTGTGCTCGACTCCGCTGGTCGCCGACGAGATGCAGCCGCTCCTGTGCTTCATCCAGCTCTGAATTAGCATGAAAAAGCGCACCAGAAACACAAACCCGTCACGCTGAGCATCTTGCCCCCTTGATCCCCCTTGCCCTTTCCGGAACACTGAGTATGTCAGAAACTGATGGCTGAATTGCTCCAGCTGTGCAAAAAGTAGCTGCAGAATGGTACATCATGAAGTGGGGGGAGGGGGGTGGGGGGGAGGGGGGGTTTGCTTATCCATAGCTTATCCTCCATTAAGCATGAGAAGCTGGAATTGCAGAGGATAAGCATAGGATAAGCAAAGGATTTGTACAGGATAAGACAAGTCCAGGATAAGCGTAGGATAAGCAAGTTATTCCTTTTGGAACTGATTGCCATTGGGCAGGCTGCAAAACAACTTTTATGAGCATGAGTGTTGTTCAAAGAGATGCTGTGAAATAGCCCACAAAGAGAGAACCGATAAGCAAAGAGATGCTCTGCAATAGCCCACAAGAGACAACCGACAAGCCTTCAAAGACGGGTCACACGTCAAGAGCCGTGCGCTGACTACATCAAAAGCAAAGGCCAATGTTTTGGGGTTTAGGGTCTCGGGTTTAGGGTCAAAAGGGTTTAGGGCAAAGGGTAAAGAAGCCGATAAGCACAGATGAGCCAGGAGAATCCCGCAGGATAAGGTCAGGATAAACCCAAGATAAGGGAGAATCCCCTTAGTGGGCAAGGATTTCAGGCATGAGCGCAGGATAAGCCCAGGATAAGCCCAGGATAAGCTCAGGATAAGGGAGAATCCCCTGAGCGGGCAGGGGCTTCAGGGATGAGCACAGGATAAGCCCAGGATAAGCCCAGGATAAGCCTAGGATAAGCCCAGGATAAGGGAGAATCCCCTAAGTGGGCAAGGATTTCTGGGATAAGCACAGGATAAGCCCAGGATAAGCCCAGGATAAGCCTAGGATAAGCCGAGGATAAGCCCAGGATAAGGGAGAATCCCCTATGTGGGCAAGGATTTCAGGGATAAGCACAGGATAAGCCCAGGATAAGCCCAGGATAAGCCTAGGATAAGCCCAGGATAAGCCCAGGATAAGGGAGAATCCCCTTAGTGGGCAAGGATTTCAGGGATAAGTGCAGGATAACCAGGATAAGCCTACGATAAGCCCAGGATAAGCCCAGGATAAGGGAGAATCCCGTTAGTGGGCAAGGATTTCAGGGGTGAACCCAGGGTAAGCCCAGGCTAAGACCAGGATGAGGGAGAACCCCCTTTTGAGCAAGGATTTTCAGGGGTGAGCCCAGTAAACAGGTTGTTGGGGCTTAAGGTCAAGTGTCTCGGGGTTTGCTGCTTGTAAGGGCTTAGGGCTGAGGGTTGAGCGTTTCGGGGAAACCCCGGAATGAAATCAGCGGCATAGTCTCATCCCTAAGCCTGAAACCCTAAACCATTTCGACGCATTCAACCTTCAACAGTTAAACCCTGAACTTTCCAAAGTGTAAACCCAGAACTCCTTTCAAGACTCATCGGTGTTCATTCGCAACTCCATTTTTCATCTTCCAAATGAGTTTTTTGTGTGTCTCAGATGTCCATATGGATTCACAATGGAGAGATTTCAGACCACAAAGTTCTCGTCGAAGCTTCATGGATTATACCAGGATTAGCTAAGGATTAACCAAGGATTTCCAAGTATGCCAAAAGTGATTAATGTAGCATAAGCTATGGATAAGCAAACCCCCCTCCCCCCCACCCCCCTCCCCCCACTTCATGAGTACAAGTGGGCCTGCATCTCCGAGTAGTCCTCGAAAGGGGGGAAGGCAAATCGCATGCAATGGCGAGTCAACGGTGTCCACATGTGCTGCGCCATCCGCATGTTCTTCGACCTGTGACCTATTCTGACCTGCTCCGGGCGGGGGAGGGGGGAGGCAGTTTGCGCCATTGTGCCGCTTGTGCCTTGGTTTCCACCACCTTGCAGCGGTAGTAAGCCTCGCAGCGATCCTGTCCAACTGGCGGCTCTGTCACCGTTGTTGGCTGAAAGAACATGCACCTTGTCGTACATTCGTACCATCAAGAAATCGGCAGCCATTGACCTTAGCTCCAGAATATGAAGAACCACTTCAGACATAACGTCTTCCTCGCCTGCGAACAAGCACAATATTTGCAGTGCCATGGCACGCAATCTGCACCAGGGCTAAACAGGAACCCAGTTGGATGACGATGGGCACCTTGCGAGGGATCTATCACATCGATCTCACATCGACCTTGCGTCCTCGACTTCAGACGAGGAGCCAAGCTGATCTGGCGGCCAATTCCAGAAGAGTCCACAATAAGACGCAAGCCGTACATGTAAACGGCATCCCTGACATCTGTGACAGACAACTGCTGCAGGCTTTGGCAGGCATGGACACCTGATTGCCTGGTTTCAACACCGCCCACAGTACGCTTCTTGCTACGCTTCTGCACAAAGCCGGTGCCATCATCAACCTCGAGGGGCGGATGCGGCAGAAATGGCTTTTTCTGAAGAGTCGCCTTGTGCAAGGTTTTTGCACAAGAACTGCCTTGATCTGCCTCCCTGTAGGTGGCTGACACGCTTCACACTCATCTTTGGCTCACAGCTGTTGCTCCAGCTGAAGTCGCAGCTCCAAAAGAAGTTCACCTCAGCACAACTGCTGGGCTGACCCTGGCTGTCACAGCAGCATGCAAACGGAAGCTGCTAGCCTTGCACAACTTGCGCACAAGCCACTGCAATGACGCAGCCGGTGTTTGCGACATCCTGAGGCGCATCACTGCTTCCAGACAGGCCATACGATGGGCATGTGCAACCACCAGTCCTCCAGCTTCAGTGGCGGGTCCGCAAGTTCGAGAAGTTGAAGGAGCGTGATGTGCTTGTGAAGGTCGCTGGAATCTGGCACAGGCATTTGTCGATGCAGCACCAGCTGAATATTCCAGATTACAGAAACGTGCAAAATATGCAGGTTTGTTGCACGCACCTGGAGAAGAGCCGGCAACATGAAATTTGGCACCCTCAGCAAGCAGATCAAGATACCAAGCTTCAAGACGCTCTGCATTTGCAAGCTCCAAATTGGCAGCCCCAACCGCCCGGTGTGGACATTTGTGCAGCTTGCCCTCCCTGCTAACAGGGATAGGGGCACTCTCCAAATCGATGAGTTCATGGGGTTTCGGAGGGCTCAGGAACAGGTTTAGCTACATGTAATTGTTAAGTGCCCGGCTATGTGCATGGCTATGCTGTGTGCATTGATGTAGTACCAACAACAGACGTCGAAATGTCGGCTTTGGCAATCCAGGCATTGCGGTAATTCGGCAGCAGGTTAGTCAGGTTTTGCAGTCTGGTCATGCAATCTAGCAACATCGTCAGGCTTCGCATCAGCACCCGACTGAGGGCCCGTCAATACTGGGAAAGCCAATCCCCGCCACGATCATGAGCACCGCTTCCCTTACCAAACCATGGTTAACACGGTGTTGTTGGTGCACAAGTGCACAACGCATAGCAATTCGAGCCAAAGCCACTCCAGACCCAGCATGTCCTGGCAAGAGTTACATGGCAATCAGCACATCTTGTTTCATGATGACCTTCGTGTTCCAATGTGTTCTATCATCTGCAGTTGCACCATGTTGTAATATCTTGTATGACATCTCTTCGCTCTCAATAGCCCTGGCCTCAACAACCACCCCGGCGGGAGGATTCGCGATGTTGTGATCTCCCAAGCTGGGGCACCAAGTTTTTACCTGCACGCGGAAGGCCGTTCCGGGAAGCTACCGCATCCTCCACTGGTTCTCTGGGTCGAAGACCAGAATGCAGCCCCTTGCTCCGCTCCGATGCTGTCAGGGGCTCTAGACCTGGTGCAAGTCAGCCAGCCTGGCAGTGGTTGTCAGAACCACATGTTCCGTGATCTCCTTAGTTTGGGAAGACTCTATACAGGTGTTTGGGCTCGTGTGGAATATGCGCAAGACCTGGCACACCTCTTTGCCCATGAGTGCCTTAAACCCGCAGTGACGCTGCATCCTGCTTAAGCTGCGATAACCAACTACCTGGAAAACTGGCTTTAAATTTGCTGGTTTTGCTGAGACACCACATGGGCATTGCTGCGGGGTGTCCCAGTCAACGCACGTGCCCAGCCTCAAAAACAACCGCTTCGGAGTTGAGGGTGCACGAAAGCTGCGTGCGTGTCTGGCGGCCATGTCGTTTTGCTGTCAAGGTGCGTCTGTCCCTGGCATCAGGGTGTTTCCCAACTTACGCAGTACCATGACACACTATCTTCATCTACCCTGCACACCAACCGTGAAAGCAGCAACACGTTGCAGCTACTTGCGAACACATGCCACGCAAACATGTCCACCTTGCTACAGTGCGTCAACATGCGACAAGCTCAGCACACCTTCATCGTGATTTTGCGGGTCATGACGAAGGCCCCAGAAGGCTCAATGACCGGATGTCTGAGGTCGATTGCATCGAAAGCCTCCAGGTGTTCCAGCACTGGCAGAGAGGAATCTGCCCGTGGCTGCCACCACGCAACACTGGGACTTTCTCGGTACATTTTTGGAGGCCTTTCCGTCCTTGCTGAAGCTTTTTGCTTCGAACTTGGTGATGACAGCACCGAAGCCCGGCTCCTGTGACAGCTGCGCTCGTCTCAGCACCCAAACCTCTGGGAAATGCTGTGTTTACCCCAAGCAACCTTTGACAACCTCGGCAACACTGCTCCTGGAATGTATGTCGGCCCTCGATATGAAACACGACGATTTGAATGTAGAGAACGACCTGACGCATCCGGCCAAAATACATCAACTTATGCAACGTGGCAATAAAAAAACTCTGCGAGATCCCCGACAGCAGAATCGGGACGCCCCCGACAGCACCAAAAAGTTGCAAAAGTTTTTGAAAAGTGAGATGTTGGCTTGCTGAGACAGAGGGTGTTGTGTCTACTGGGTGTGGGTTCCCTCCAGGTTGACATGGCTGGCTATACACACAGATGCAGAAACACACATACCCACGCACACACAGAGATCCAACAACACGCTCACATACACACACGCACACACACACACACACACAGAGAAATCCAAAAGCAAGGTAACATGCATTCTGGTGTGCCCTGCGTTTGTTGGCATGCATTGGGGCGTGCGCAAGCTCAAAAAGTGCAAAACAAAACTAGGTTTTAGACTACTTCGGGTTTTGGGAACCAGGAAGAAACAGCACAGATTCCTCCACGGGCGGGCGCATTTTATCGATGTTGAGTGTTTCGCCTAGGCGGGAGCCTTGTTTTGAAAGTCACGAAAACACAACAGTTGTGTACAGTACTTCAGGGTACTTCCTGGGGCTTGCATGTGTCGGGCCCCAAACCTCAAACGGCGCTTGGCTCCGGAGTCGTCCGGTAGCCCGTGCTGATGCTAAGTTGAAAGCGGGACTCGCACGTGTGTCTAACAGTCTAACACCTATAGTTAGCCATGGACAGCGGCTTGCCTTCGCGATTTTCATTATATGCTGCACCGCGCTTTTTGTTGTGCCCTTCCAGCCCCTGTTATGCTGAGGGCATTTTTCTTATGCTGAAGGTGTTTCTTGTGTCTGGGGGCCCCTGCATAACAACTTGCAGGGCTTAAGGAGCTCCCGGTCATAAGGACCTTTTCCTGAACCTATACCGCAGGTTTTAAGGTTTAGGGTAGGCTTGTCTTTGAGTTGCGTGTGTGTGTGTGTGTGGGTGTTTCAGGTAGGGATGTCTGTTGTCTTTGACGACGTCCCCAAAGCAAAAGCTTGATGCTTGTGCAATCGAGCCCGGCCTGTAAAATTTGGTTTGGCTTGGCTTGGTTTGGGTTTGGCTTTGTCATATAGTGGGGAGTTTGGTGCTGAGTGAAACCCTGCAGCCGACACATGGGTGCTACCAGGAATGGACGTTCCCAAGCCCCCCCCCCCGTCTTACCAAAAACCACTCACTAGACCATTTCGCACAAACTACAGATCGTCTACAGATTGTGTCAGCATCACGTGTGACACCGATAGCTTTAGAGCCTGGGAAGTTGGAAGTTTGGGTTCTTGCCGGGCTTTCGCTGTTCCAGGGCTTGCTGGGGAAGTAGCTAGGTTCGAAATACTGACATTCATTTTGCCATGTTAGCTTAAGCTGGGACTCTGGTTTGCAACGCAATTACTGTAAAGTAGGTGAGTGCAACCACTTAAATGTGGCGGGGAGTGTCCAACTTAACTTGGCTGCATAGAAAACAGTCCCTAGCGCTGACTGCAGCATCGCACAAGAAAGCTGCAGAGCCGCTGCAGATTCGGTACTCGGGTGAAGGGGTCTCAGCGTTTCTCCGGCTTAAGGCTTGCTGTCACTCTCAGGACATCAGGGATCGCCAATCAGTTGACAGCACCCGTAAGCGCGACGCCTTCAACCAAAGAGTCAGCATCTTCCCCAAGCAAGCTAGCTACTTCTGACACTTCACAAGCAATGTCATTGTCAATTCATTCTCGCCTGCCTGTGCCGACCACTCGCGCTTTACGTGTCTCTCGCCCCGTTTCGTCACATGCAGCGCTAAAGTCAAATGCTCATCCCCACCAAAATATGCAAAACAAAATACCCAAGTCATTATTGACACTATGAGTGCGTCGTTTTGCTGACATGGAGGGGGCGCGCTGTAGTTTTGCTGTCGTGGTGGGATGGCGTTCTTTTTGCTGTCGTGGCGGGAGCACGTTTTTGTTTTGCTGTCGTGGCGCCGGCTCACCACTCGCAGGCTTGCCGGATCTTGCCAGGGGCTTCCCGCGGTGGCGTAGGGCACGTCTGTTGTTTTGCTGTCGTGGCGACGGTGCGCTTGGGCATGTTTAGCTGTCTGGTCGCGGGGATGGGTTCGCACCTCGCTTACTGGGGCTTGCCGGGGGGCCCAACTGTGAGCGCCACCACAGCGAGAAGGACAAGACATGACAATACAGGCCAGGAAACAATCACGGGTTTCCATGGGTACATGCACGCGACGCAGAAACTGCTGGGTTGATGTGCAGTCAAGCAGCCAGGGTGACTATACCCCAGTACAGATATCCCAGATTTGCATCCTGGATTCGTACAACCTGGAGCAGGATTGCCGTGAAGCAATGGCTTGCATCCCCCAACCATGGCAATTTCACAGATGCAACTGCGAGTGGCTCTGTTGGTGTGGTAAGCACCTCATGCACATCACCATCAAAAAAACAAGCAGATTCTATCCGTTGCAAGACACTTCGGAAAAACTTGTGATAGGACGGACCCTCGCAATTCAGCGGAGTTACATATTTTGTTCCAGTCCCACGTAGTGCTCCTGCCCCACGATCATGCTTGTGTGAACGTGTTCACTGGGAAGCTGGGAAGCCCGTGAACTCGCCTATTCTGAGAAGGTCGAGGTCCATCGTCGTCCTGTCTGGTGCGAAATGAGATGCCACAGGAGTCTGCATATGCTCTCCTCATCCACTACGCGCTGCAACTCAGTGCCAGCCATGGCATCCAGCTGTCATTTCATGGTCTCATGATGCTGTGTCGCTGCGGCCCAATAAGTACTAGACCCTCGACACGAACCAAGACACTCATCCTGGAAACAAATTGCTGTCTTGGGTGAAAGGTCTGCGGTTTGTCTATGCATGCAACCTTGGACAAGTCGGACATGGCACTAAAGGTCCTTCTTTCCTTCTACGCGAGACCACAAGGCTACAATAAACCGGGCTATCCTTCTGAGCACAGACGTGCCATTGCAGACATAGAACAAGCGCTTCTACAACATCGGCAGCAGCACGACCCAGTGCAAGGAATGCGAGCGCTCGTGTACTGATCCTGTAGATCTACAGAATCTGCAGTAGGGCGCTTGCAAGTCGGGCAGCTGCGAATAGTTGCCCGACAAGGAAGCCTTGAGCACATCAAAGCTGAAATGGTTGAGTCCTTTGCAAACCGCCTCCCAAGGTCCTGGATGGCCATGGGTGGTCTTATCCGGTCCTATCGAGTCCTATCGGGTCCTATCTGGTCCTATCTGACACATGAAGTTCGGTCCGCATGTGCTGAGGGCATGACATCCAGCAGGAAGACGTAATACAGGTCAACGATCATTTGCGACAGGCAGTGCAGCTTCAGCTTCATCCCCTCAACAGACCGTGCGCACGAAGGCATTGCAGGACAAGTGGGTCTCACCAAATGTAGTGTCTTCTAGCACACATCCCTCCGGAAATACGAAACATTCCCTTCGGATATATATGAATATGAAAACCATTTTACCGCCCGAGTGCACAGCAGAACCTCGAGCTACACCAAACTAGGCAGAACTAATTTCGCTTCTGAAATAGGTACTGGAAGCCCAGTAAGCGTGGTGGAATGAGTGGATAGTACCAGTTTCTTACGCTTAGCACAGCTATCCGAGCGCAGGTGCCGCTTCTCGGGTTAGGCATGACTTTGATAGCAAATGGCTACGCAGTTTACTCATGTATAAAACATAAAGAGACAGAATCTCACTTAGCAATCGGTCGCAGGGTTCAGGCTTCACGGAAGCACTGCAAGAAACATGATATAAGTAGCCAAATTTGTGGGCTTTGAAGAATTTTGTCCGCAGCTGAACTTACACGAACTGAAATGCGTGGAACAACATCAGCATGGAACGACATCGAACGATGCCTCAGGGCCACGGAGGCGCGCCCTGCTGGGACCGCTGGGAAGAGCCAGGCTCCCAGGCAGCGTGAAGGCCAGGATGGTGGAGCTGTCCCTGCAGCAAGGCACTGATGCCTCTGCCATTTCTGTAAAAAGCATGAACCGTCAAAAAGAAAAAGTTATTTGATGCGGTGATCTGGCTTTGTGGACGCAGCCTGAGCGGACGCGGATCGAAGGACCAAGTGATCTCGGGAGGGAGGCGCTCGAAGTGCTGCAAAGGCTCCTGCTTGCAAAGGCAACATTCGGGGCAACACTGAGTTCGAGACAATCGGCCGAAATGAGTCGGGTTTCTGTGTAGGCTGTCATACTCCACTCCAACGTCAGTAGAGTCGGAAAATACAGTGATGGGAGGCCCGCGGCTGTCAGCCCTTTGCAAGATCCATTGAAGGATGTGTTTCCAAAAATGGCAAACCTACGCTCCTGAACAGCAAATCCTGGCACCACAGATGGAGTATCCACCTGACGGATTCAGAGTACATGTCTGCCTCCAGCATCCTCCAACAGTGAGTGTGCCCAAGCCTCTGTGGCATCTGGATAGCTCAACGGATCCTGATAGGTGCCGAACTTCCAAGAGCCTGCGGCTACAATGCACGATCACGCGTGGATGTCTGACGATGTCTGACGTCTAGCTTGACTGAGGCAACTGCCTGCCGCGACAGCATTGGGTGGATTGGTGCAGTGGAAAAAGAACGAGTACGTGCCAGCGAGGAGCGCCCTGAACACAAGCCAAGCAAAAATAATTTTGCAAGCAACCCGACACAAGGCTGATACATGTCACACATCCTGCAGGTTCAAGACATGAAAGAATTGGAGACGAGGCCTCGAGGACACAATGCGAAGAAGGAGTTCGCCCGAGAATAGGCTCTGCACGGAGCAAGTGTAGCCATCTGCGCAAGCAGGTCTGCGAAACTGAGTTACAGTGCATTATCGAACGGGCTTCGGCCGCTCAACTTCTGCTGACACGCTGCATCCACGTTCAAAAGGCTCCTGTGCCTTTTGGCTTGCTGGAGTCCGAGCCTACATACATACGTACACACACGGATGGACGGTGGCCAAAACTAGAAGACCTGGGCAGAATCGTCAAAAAACACAATGACAAGATTGATTCGCTTGGTGATCATCCTGGGCTTCGTCCGTGCTTGGGAGTTTTGGAGGGGAGGGGTCACCGAAAACTTTTTGAAGCTCTCCGAGGCAAAGTTTGTTCCTCTGTCGCCGTGGTGTTTGCTTGTTGTGGAAATTGCACCCTCTACTGCCACAACCACTCATCTCCAGGTGACTTTTGGAAACGACACTGGCAATAGCGTTTGAACACGATGGCCTGTTGTGCCAGGGCAGCTGCACTCCAATCGTCTTGTTGCCACGCCGCCCTGCAGGGATCACTCCCAAACAAGTGGGGCCATCTGACGCAATCAGTAGGGTCTCCTCTATCCCGGCATATAACGGCGGAGTATGCACGATGCTGACACACTAACAGCTCGCCTCCCTCTGCGACGACCCAGCAAGCAGACGGAACATGCCCGGAACAGTCTGCACTTCGCCGGCCAAACCGAATCAAACCCCATACCTTTTTTCAAGCGCAGTAGGAGTAGGATGCCTCGAAGATGAAACCGCCTCCGGCAAAAATCGGTGTTGTGATGGTCAGCTGAGCTCTAACCTCAGCACATCTACTCCCAGAGCATACTCGGAGCCTGCTTGCAAGCTCCCGGCAATCTACCTGCAACCATCCTGCAAGCATCCTGCAAGCATCCTGCAAGCATCCTGCAACCTTGACAGAAATTGGATCAAACTTAAAGGCTGACATTGTTCTTCGCGAGAACCCAATTCGACCTTTCGTGCACTTCATGCATGTCATCTCACTTTCACTAGAACCGCCCTTGGAGGCCTGGAAGCCCCTAATTCAAACTGTTGTAAGGCTGCGGGATTCGATTACCCAAAGACCCTGAGCATGTCCATTCATGTCCAAGAGACGCCGTGCCGCTCTCCAACTCGTCCCGTCACGTAGTCCACCCATGCCCCTCGTACCTGAGGCTCTGTTGCTCTTCCAGCTCTGCTGGAAGCACTAGAAACCTGATTCTGCTGATAAGTCACTGCACTCAGGGAAGGTCCTGGAAGCAAAGCCTGACTTCAGACAGTCTGGCATTGTTTGGCATTGTTTGGCATGAACCAGAAAACATGTCTACCACCCGCTCCCGCAGACAAGTCGCCACGACAGCGGCACCGATTATCGAACTCTGTGGCTATGCTGGGATTGTACTGCACCCAAAAGGCCAGCATAACCAGCTAGCACATGCGGTGCACCCAAAATGGGGGAATGAACCTCTGTGGCCAAAGAACTGCCAGCGGTCGCTGCCCAGCACTAGCAGTTTCGCTCCAGTTGCCGAGCTCGAGAAGGAAGTCGGCTCCTGCGAATGAATATAAGCAAAGACTGTAGGCTCAAGCAGTCATGATGTTGGCTGTACATAAAGGAGTTGCCCAGTAGGCCTGTTGTAGGCCATCGGGGCACGCGAACAGGCACCCGAAAGCCATAAATCTCGCCGCTGGCAAAAGCCAAAGGCCTACAGGCCGCAAACCTATGAGACATAAAGCCATGCATGGCGCTTTCTGTCGCTTGCTGCTACTTGCAGAGCTCTTGCATACAAGAAGCACAGTCCATGAAAGAAAGATGTCGTCGGAAACGACAGGTACTGCCTCAGCCGACATCCTTGCTGGATGTTCCAAGCTTCTAAAGACCTAAAGGGCTCGCCGAGGCTAGTGGTGAGAGAATGGTGGTTCTGTCACTTCTGTTTGCAAGAGAGGGCATAGCAAAGCCCGATCCAAGCCATGTTCTGCAGCATCAGGATTGGAAGTGGGCCAAGCAAGAAGTCCCAATTCGAAGTGAAGCTGCTGGCATTCCCAACAGCCAAGTATTGCACGTCGTTTGCAGCGTGGATGTCAAAACCCAAACAGCACGCGCAGACATGTTGCCAGAGCTTGAGCGAAACATGTGAGCAACTGCCAAAACCGGCTGGTGGTGCTAATGGACGCACATGAGGGGTGTCGCTTTCAAGTGTTCCCATCGTTTTACAGGGTTTAGCATTAGTCATCCACGTTTGATGTCTGCAGGTGTCGCTTTGGGAAAAATCAAGGCTATAGCACACCCAACGGCTCATGAACTTAGGGGTGTCGCTTTTCAAGTGTTCCCATCGCTTTACAGGGTTTTGGGCATTCGTGTCCACCCCTTACTTGATTGGCTGGTGGTTTTGGCGCTTGCTCACGTGTCCCCGCAGTGCTTCTGAGTTTGAGCTGTTGCTCCTTTAGTTTTTGAGTCCTTCTAGCCCTTCCACGCGCCGATCTGCTGTCGGAGGAATGCTTTTTTGACTGCTTCAACTTGTTGTGGATTCCCCTGAAAACTGTGAGCCGATCCATGCAGCCTTCGACGCCCCACCCACTACGTCCAAGGCCCAGCTCAGCGACGCGCCCACGCTTCGTCCACGGCCACCAAATCGCGCCACAGTCCACAACCAAGCACATACCAAGCACCCATGGCCATGACCCCGTCTGTGCCCGTCCCATGCGACAGTACTGAAGCATCATCACCATCACCACCATCAGCATCATCACCACCAGAAGACGAGCTTTTGAATCCTTTAACTTTTTTCATGCAGCTGAGGTTGACATGGGATCGTTGTGGATCATCGTGGATCATCGCGGATCCTGTTCAGCGTCGGCCGATCATTGCCCCGAGGGGGCCTCTTTGCATGCCAGATCCGGTGGCAATCCGAATGTCGACGTTATCGACCCCCTGAAGATGACAAGGAACAGGAATGACTGGAATGACACTATGAGGGACGAGAAAAGACCCAAGGCGGGTCCGAACTCAGCCAGTCCGAGTCTTACTCTTCGTGCATCCTTTCGCAAGTCCTGAAAAGCTTCCGGGCCATACTCTTCATGAAAACCAGAGCTTTGTGTCAAGCGGCCCCACCGGGCAGAGCGGCTGTGGATCCAAATGCGGCATCCTGCACGACGTCAGATGCATCTGCGTGCTTGTGAACGCACACCCATGAAGCTCACACTGGGCCACTGGGCTCCAACAGTGCCTGCCAGAATCCACTTGCCACCACTGCCGGCTCCCAGATCCAGCCCAGCGGAGCAGTCAGCCGCATAGGAACAGACAAGTCAAACCTCGATGACACGACAGCCGTGCAAAACGCAAAGCAACATCATCCAGCCCAACGATCTTGCAATCGTGCACGAATGGCTTGCGAACGTTTGCAGACCAGATGCGGAACTTGAATCGGAATAACTGTGACATAAGCCGTATTCAGCCTTGCTAGAGATCACAGCAAGATGCAGCCCATACCTCATGACATGTCATCAGGAGGCTCTGTCAGTGCTTAGCCAGGTGACGTTATGTAGAAAGGTAGAAGCTCTCCTCAAGCGGCCATTCGCCAGAACATTTGGACTGCATACACCGTTACCAAGAATGCTCACATCGAAGGTCCCGGCCCCATCTCAGAACTGGAGCAGGCAGCTCAGAAGAGGACAGGCCCCACATCTTACCTGAGAAATTCTGCACTTGCAGAACATACCAAGAGCAACAAAGCATCGGCTGCCTGGATCTCCATCGGCAGACGCGTCAAGCCATGCAGCACCTCCTGAACTCTCCTGACAACACACAGCGAAACACTAAGACTCTCGCTGACAACTCTTCTCAAGACCACAGGACAACCAACACATTTCACATGCCTCCACCACTAGGCTGCTGCTGTCTCGAGTCCTGACAACGATAGAAGCAGCAGTAAAGACGGTCAAACATGCTGCTGAAGTGCACCTCGTTGTCGGATTGTGGGCGCACGTGCATGTGCCACATCACTTTCAAATTCCGCAAATTTTTCGTATGGGAGCAACAAAGAATTCAATATCGGCAAGGAGTTGTCCTCACCATCCACAGCAGCTGATCCTGCAAGTAGCGACAACTCAAAGCCTCCTGACTCTCCCCAATGTAAGAACACAAAATGCACAAGCTCCTGTAGCAGCAGCGACGCAAAAAGTTTCAGTGATTTTCAGTGCCACTGCGACAGTGATAACACTAGGTCCTCCTGCGAGCTCTGGCTTGCCGGATTCTGCACCGTGATGCCGAAAGCATACGAGAGCCCCTTGCCAGTAGCATCACAAACAAATGTCACTTGCTCTGCCCTTCTCGGCCCTGCTCTGCACTCCAGCCTGCTGGATTGGGCGCCCAAGTGTGATTTGCACCTTTGAGAACACTCTCAAGCAGAGAAAACAAGAAAAAAGAACGACCAGTACTTGTGGTTTGCCCACGCTATTGCTGTAGAGACACATAGCGACATGCGAAAACGTCGCCCAACCCGAGGGTTCAGGCACGCAGCTTCATGACTCGAACTCCGGAGTTGGCGACGCGAGTCTGCGTATACGCGATATGTGCCCGCGCGCTAGGATCACAAAAACCCTAAACCCTAAAACCCTAAACCCTAAACCCTCAAAAACTACAACCCCTAAACCCTAAACCCCCTAAACCCTAAAACCTACAACTTCTAAAACCTTAACCCTACACCCTAACACCTACAACCCCTAAACCCCAAACCCTAAAACCCTTAAACCCTCAACCCTCAACCCTCAACCCACCGGATCACAAAAACCCTACACCCCAAACCCTGAGACCCTAAACCCTCAACCCTAAACCTCCATTTTTAACCCCAAACCCTGGGCAGACCATACGTGCAACCAATGAGTGTGGGCAAACCATACGTGCTGTGGGTAAGAAAAGTAGGTGGTCAGATATGCAGAGCCTCCTGCATTCACATCAACGTCCAACACTTCTCAAAACTCCCGCGCTCCATCAAGGACTGCTCTAAGGCTCCAAGGGGGCCACTCTTGGCGGTGAAGCGAACGAAGTGCATCCCTGCAGAATCGCCCAGGCAGGATCTTGCGGCATCATCAAGCTCCGACTCCTGAACTCTCAAGACTGCAGCGGCCCCCTTTTTGGCAACATACCACGCGCTTCGGACCAGTCAACCTGAGAGGCAAGCAATCCGAGACCCTCTGTGCGCAAGACGAAACGGTGAGTGCAAAAACTTGGCCACGTCATGCCACGCCACTTCTCTTTTGGTAGGTGTTCTGGACCTGGGGTTTGGCCACACTCGGCTTGACCTGAGCCATTGTGCTGCTCAAGGGCTTTGGCAACCGAACGACTTGTGCTGAGTTCGGATCCCGAATGAACTCGCAAGCAGCTTGCAGTTGCCTCACTTGCGGGAAGTTTGGCCACTGTGACAGTAGCCCATGCTCGTGAATGTTAAGTTTGGTACTTGAGTTCTCGCGCAATGTCATCCCCAGATCTGCCTCCATCATTCACCTACGCGCTGGCTTCACAAGGTGCTCTGGATGCTGGGCCACTTTATGCACAAACAATGTCATACCTCTGCATCGGACATGATGTGGTAGCACAGTGTCGCTGTCGTTGAACATTTAAAGCGTAGTGTTCAAGAACACATTGCCACCGTCACCACGCACACACGCATCGTATTGATCACGCGTGTTGAAGTACGCAAATCCGGGGTTAATGAAAAGTCAGCTTTCGAGCACGTCCCTCTCGCACGAGGGGCAGATATCATAGCGCATGCTACAAGTTCACCATCATTCTTACACTTTTGATCAAATTGCCATCGTAATTTTTGAAACATCATATCATATGTGCGTCATTTGAGGTTCTGCTTTCTGTGACAGCATCTGGTGTCAGAGTTGCCGCCGGGATCCTTCCGCTACTACGACGCATGCTGCACTGTTGCACACCCTCGCAAAGATGAAGACAGATGCAACTGCCAGGTTGAACATGAAGTTTTTGTCCTGAAAGCGTATGGCTTTTGGTTGAAAATGGCGTTTTGTCTTAAAGTGTACGGTTTGTGGTTGAACACGCAGTTTGCTTTCCTCAAAGTGTGTGGTTTTGAAGTTGAAAATGTATGTTTTACAACAACCGATGGTCTTGGCAGAAATAAAAGCTTTACACTCCTTTCGAAATTGATTGTGTTTTGGACAGAAATCTATACAACTTTGCCAACAGGCTACACAAGGCTACCCTCTAGGCACTTGCCAACAAGCTATATAAGGCTAGGTGGCTACGCTCTCGGTACTTCAGCCTGCACGGGCCTGTGGGAATCCACTACCTTCTGGGCACGTCTAGGACCTTCAAGCTTGAAGGGCCTTGCTTTCGGCTGTTTGGCAAACGAACTTACGCTACAAGGTTTACACTCAAAAGAATAATCTTTTACACAAAAAATTGCAGTAGAAATCATTTGCACGTCGTTTCAAGTGTACTTTACACAAACGTGTAAATTTACATGAAAATGATCTTTCGGGCAGGCGTCGGCACATCTGCGTCTGACCACTGATGGCAAGGGCGCATCGCGTTGCAGGTAGTCTGCATATGTCGTGCGATACTCCAGATCTTGACAGCGTAGTGTTCAAGAGCACATTGCCACCGTCACCACGCCGATCTCGCTTCCCCACACACTTGAAGTACGCACTTCCGGGTTAATGAAAAAGTCAGCTTTCGAGCACATCGCTCTTGTCCGTGGAGGGGCAGATATCATAGCGTATGCTACAAATTCATGTTCCAGAAAAAATACCAATTTTTACAAATATAGTCAAATTAGAATAGTTATTTTTGAGAGAAACATGATTTTATTTGTGTATCATAACATACACACCTGACTCCAATTTGCATGTATCCAGTACCTGCACCAGCTCGTCACCCTCAACCGCAGCAATGCGTGGGTTCTCATTGTTCCAAATGGCGAAAGGGCTTCCGGGGGCAGCCTCAGCTTTCTCAGAATGCACCTCCCGGGGCTCGTAGGCTCGTCGTTTGAGGTTCGAGCAACCACTTTGTGCAGAACACGGCGGCCAGTCTGCTTCAGGACCTCTGAAAAACTGTTAAAGACTCTCGACTGGATGGCTTTCAAACTGGGCGCAGGACGTCTGGATCCCAAAAGAAGCCCCACTTCTCGTCCTCATGTGAGCGAGACCTGACTATCTATCACGTGAGCTCAGGGACATCACGGCATCACGAGCAACATCTGGGCATCCAGCAGCCTCACCAGGAAAGTGGTGCCCTGAGGTCCACTTCTCAGCCGCTTTGCCGGTGGATCCAGACCAACACCGACAGAGTCTTTAGCTTTGGTCAGCTCGCGAAACTTGCGAATGACTGTCTGCGCCTTGCGACACGCGTGGATTTTGTCAAGAGCAGATAAAGAAGAACTACTGAGGATTCAAGAACACAGAACATCAAACAAATCATTTCTGCTCGGATCTGCTCATTCTGCTCTACTGCAGTGATCCCCAGCCTTCTTGCGGCAAATCTCTGCCGTGTCACCCACTTGGTAGAGGGCCGTGCCAAGACCGAAGCCGCTTGCACCGGCCTGGCCACTTAATTGGCGCTTTCGTTCTGCATTGCACGCATTTGCACGCTTGCCTCCAGGTACGCCGCCATGTTTCCCGTGGACACACCTCCTTTAAACAAACCGGAAACGAAACAGCCGCTCAGCGAATGTAAGCGACCCCCACAAAGAGCCTAACTCTTACTGGCCATTCACCAAGTTGCCAACAGGCATGAGGCATGTCGTCTTCGGCAGCACTGCTCTCCAGGCCCGGATTATGTTTGGCGGCAGCTGCTCGCCGGGAAAGGCCTTGGAACATTCGAGCTTGGCGGCAGATACTCCGGCCGATGGCGGCAGCTTCAGGACAGGACTCTTAGAATTCCTATGAATTCCTAGAACTCTTAGATTCGAAAGCGCCTTCAGTGCATCTGCACCAGCCCTCAGCGCGGCAAATGCCTCTGTGGGCGTGCACACGCCCGGGAAGCTGATGAGACCAAGCTCCTGCACAGGCAACTCCGTTTTGTATCCCGTGTCCATAACCATGCTATGGTTGTCACTCCGCTAGGAGGAACTGGCATCCCAACTCCTTCGTCCTTCGGATCACGAGCTCGTCCATGTTGGGACTGACGATGAGCTTGCCACCCACTGCGTGGACTTCATCAACCTACGGCATACAGTGCGCAAGGTTCATTCCTGCTTCCTCAAGTGTCGAGATACCTCTAGGCTGAGCAAAGAAGCCCACCTCGCTGGCACTCAAGACGGTGCCCGCGCCCACGATGGTATCGGGTAGTTGCTCAACCAGCAAGGCAATGCTTTCCAAAGCCTGTGGTGACAAAAGAACTCAAACATCGAAAAGATTCCCGGCAAACCACGGCAAGTAAATGCCCTCTTACGCTCACAGGAAAATTGCATTGAATCTGTTGAACCCAGAGCTAGACCTAAAAAGCACAGAGGTCTGTCCTGCGGCGAGTTCAAAGGAACCTCCAGGATCGTCCTGAAACACTGGGAATCGCAGTCAGAAAGTCTAGGCACATGCGTGCACATGTTTTACAGAAGCGCTATAAAGGGCGACCGAAGGCGGCCAAGGGTCAAGCCACTCTCTGCCAAGGCTTTTCCGATCTGCCCCGCTTCTGATGGTTTAGTGCCACGCAAGATCGCCACGAGCGGGCACAAACCCAGCGCCGCTGCCCAGCACGCCTCTCAAGGGCGGCGACAAGCGGTTCGTACATTTTGTACGGGCGACTATCGAGGTGACTTCGCAAGCTCTCGAATCCACGCTGGGCATGCCTGCGCGTCCATGCCCCATGCCGTGGACATGATAAGACATGTACGTTCTAGTTGTATGTCCAGACATTACACCATTAGATTCGCTGATTGATGGTTAAACAATGTTGAACATACATGCCTACAAAATTGCACATATACATATATATATATATAAGTATATGAATACATCTATGTATATATATATATATGCTGATATGCTCATTTGCGCATTTCCTTGCTGGTCATAGTCTTGGGGTCCAGAAGCTGCTTAGCTGCCACATGAGGGCCCTGTAGCCGCGTCTCATCAGCACACAAAAAGATTGCACATCATTGTGCTACGATCACGGCTTGAACCAACGACAATCAACTCTTGCCGCATCTTCTGATGTGCCCATGGACAAGGATTCCACGTCAGCCTGGACGACACCAAATCTCTCAATGACAACAGACTCCGGAGTGTCACCATTCCTTTCAAGAGCACAATTCTAAAAAAAAAAACATGTTTAGATGCTTCAATGATATCCAATCAGTCCTGTAGATAGTCTCTGGCAGTTCCTGGGCAGCGCAGCTGGAGCTGAAGCTAAAGCCGGGCGGCGCCTCTTGCCAGGGCCAAGCAAAGCATGCTCATAGCTTTTCATGGTGAACAAAGCTGCGAAATTGCAGCTTTGTAGGCCTCGACCTCGACTGTTGCCTCACTAACTGTCTGTCCCACCGTGAGGAACCTCAGCTTGCATGCAAGGGCTCCGAACCTCCAATCTCAGAAAAACGCAAGGACAAGTGTTAAAAGGTGCTGCAGTTCTGTTGCGAATCAAGCTGAGAAGCACTTGCAGCAAGTGGGCCTCGCCGACAACCACACTTCCAGGTAAAACCTCCCAGCACTGAGGTGTTGCAAGGGTTGCAAGGAAGACTGAGCGAAAAACTGAAAGCCATGGAAAGCAACCAGCCTGCGCAAAAGGCAGGGTTCCCGCTGTGCTGAGGGATCGTTGCAGCTCTTGCGCAACCACCTTCTAGCAGAATCAGAAAGAGCATCGAGGAGACCCAAAGTGCATCCCAGAACATCCCATGAATATCATACTAACGTAGACCCCAATCCAAAAGCGCTTCAGAAGTCCAAAGGCAACGATTGTTTTGCGTTTTGCGAACGCAGGCGCCCGCTTCCGAAAGCGACGACAGCTTCGGATGTCGCGATCCCTAGCTTGTCACTAGGTCCCTCATCTTCATGCGGTTTGGGCCGGCAGAGGCCAGACACACCGGCAAAGTCAAGGCAGAAAGAGGATGATAGCCAATTTAGTAAACCCTACAAGCCAAGATTCCAGCTTGAATCGTGCACGCAGGCCCTGTGGGAGCTGTGCCCCGACCTTGTCCTCGCAATGCAACTTCGCAATGCGTCTTCACCAAATTCGGAGTCGCAATGTCGTTCGGCTTCGCAGTGCGTCTTCGCCTCCGAACGCGGCTTCGCAATGAATCTTCTCCTTCGAATGCATCTTCGCCACCCCCTAGCGGCTTCTCCCTTTAAGCACTAGCGCAGCTTTGCAAAGCGTCTTCAGCTTCAGGTCGCTTCACACCCTCGTTCCTGCAACCGCAATGCATACATATGCATGCATATATGTGCATATATATATATATATATGTGCTCGATTTATCACATGTTACAATGACCAACATCCACTACATCCCCTACATCCCACCCACGTATCTTGCACGGTGCTTAGAAAGTGTGCATCCAACGGTTCTCGCAGCGACCCTACAATGACCAGTGTACGGAAGAATGAGGCCACGACATGTGCACAAATGAGCGTTAGAGTCAGCAGTCGAAGCATGGCAAGTGCCCAAAAAGGCAGGTCAACATCTTAACTTTTGGCAAGTGCTAAATACGTCAATCAGTCTCAGTGCGCTAACGTGAACCACATTCACACATGCTTTGTCTTGACAACGGAGAAAAACCTCCACTACTCATCAAGCATACACTTGTGTCAGCTGAAAAGATACAGCTGACAAGATGCAGCGTTGTACCACCACAACCGTGCGTGGCCATGTTGTCTACAACTACTTTGAACAAGTTGGCACTGACGAGCCAAACACGCAGCAGCATCATGACTCACACCCATGCACTCCCATAGGAATGCTTAATGAACTCGACCGGTCTGTGACTAGGAAAGCAGGTGCGCAGTGAGGCAGGTCGCTTTGCCTGCCTGCACATACACGCATGCTAAAGTGCTCTCAAGAAGCCTGATGCATTGGGGGCATGTTCTTTATCTTTCTTGGACGACTGGAGCTGGAGGCTGGTTGTCGCTTTGTCCTCTTCCGGCTCCTGACAAGGCTGAGATCGAGTTGAAGCAGAAGTGTTTTTTGTGAAGCAGCTCAAGAAGGAGCATTTCCACACTCTGACCCATGACATGTCTGCCCAAACATGACATGCGAGCAGCCGCTGCCTTGGGGTGTTTTCAAGCAGCCACCAGCCGAACAAGGAGTAGCGAGAATGCGGTCCATGTACAGCTTCCACGCTATGGAGACGAGGAACTTCAAAAACCACCAGCGTGTTAAACTCGGGCACATGCTGCACAGGCAAGCCTCACGGAGTGTGCTCTTGGGGTTTGGATGATTTTGGACGTGCCTCCCACTTCGATATGAATGGATGGCAAAGATGGTTGCCCATCCCATTGAAAACTACAAAATGACAAAAAACAAAGTTCCTTCAAAAGTTGCCTTACATCCGTGCTCCCACATTTTGCCCCCCTCCCAGGACTACTCTCACAAGGTCTCATGTGTTGAGAACATGCCAAGCCTGCAGCATAATTTCTTGAGTGGTCTGTTCTCGTTGATGCTCAAGTATACAAGCGATGCGGAGAGATCTCTCTCAAAAAAACATAAGAAGAACTTTGACGTAAACTTGACTGGTGCCACAGCCTCCCGCAATCCAGTACATATCTCTCGCCAATCTTTGCGTCATCGATATAGAAACTGCTTGAGAAATCCCAATTGAAAACCGAACAGAATCCCGATGAGAAACCCTGATGTCCGATAGAATCCCGAAATCAAACTTGGTAATCTGTTCGACAACGTTGCCGTAAAGTCAACTTTTGTCACCAGTACCAATCAAGGTGCATCCCATCGAAAGCAAAGTAGCCATACGTAGACATTTGGCAGAGTTCTGTATCTATTCGTTTGGTTTCTATAGTTTGTGATTTTCTGCGTTCTGTGGTTGATGCTTAGTTTTACATTGTCACACAAATTCCCCAGCGTCAATTCTCTAATTGTGTAGACTGTATCGGTGTTTTCGATATTTGTCTGTTTTACTCGGTCTTCGTCTCTGTGTCTCTAGGTCTCCATTTCTCGGCTGCTCTACTTCTCTACCTCTCCTCGACTTCTCTACCTCTCAACTTCTCGGTTTATCTATTGCAGTGTTTGCACTTTTATCCTTTCTTGTGTTGGTTGCTGCTAGCCTTCTTGACGGTATGACAATCAACATGCATGCGCTGACTTGCAGCAGTATCATGTTGATCCAAGATCACAGAGATCTAGAAGCTAAGCTTCAGGATTCCGCCACCCCCCCCCCCGGCCGATTCAAGATCCAAGATCTTGATTCTTTTGTCCTTTCCGGGGTGGGGGAGGCGGGGGCCAAGGAGTGGGGTGGCGGGCTAGGAAATCGATTTCTACGTCCCTTCAACCAAGCATCTCGGGTTCGCTAGGTCCGTGAAGTTCCCGCCGAAGGATGGCTGCCAGCCCTTCAAAGCACAAAGTGGCACGTGGAGATGCGTGGCGAACTGAACTGGCAGATGCAACAGGATCAAAAACATGATGTGCATCACGTGCAGTGGAAACCCGATCCTTGTTCAGATAGTATGCGGCCGCCACCCATCGTCGATATGGCAACTGCTCCGATGCTTCGCCTTGCGCTGCCACGGCTTGCCGCACCGCCGCCAAGTCCCCAGCCTCTAAGGCATCCTGCCAGTTCCAAACAATCTGAAGATAAAAACCTGATAGAAGCCACGAACCCGAATTGCGGAGACACGAGTCACGCTCTCCACTTGGAGCGCCACGCACCACATGACTCGCGGAAGTTACAATGACAATGCGCTTGCTTCCTTCCTTGCTTCCTTCCTTCCTTCCTTCCTCCCTCCCTCCCTTCCTTCCTTCCTTCCTTGGGTTAGTTCGGGCATGTGAAGGCAAAAGCCGCCTTGTAGGAGAGATTGCAAGGGCCGAAGTCAGTCTGCAAAGGGGTACTTGTTACCGTGGCTGGGGCTTCTGGATCTGCTGTTAACGAGGCGGATGAACCGGCGTTGCATCTCTGCACACTTCAGTTTGGAAGATCACCTTAAGTCGCGGTTACAGGAACAACAACATGCCGATACAGTTGTCTTGCCAGAGATTCGCTTGGCAAGGAGGACAGTTGCTTCGAGGTAGGCGGCTGGATGCGGCTGGAACATTTGTAAACGGTGTGGATCCTGGAAACAGATTCTCTGGAGGCACCATCTGCACATCCAAGAGGCTTGATTGCGCCTAGCGGTCAGCTGCGGTATGCCACTAGAGCCCCTGGACGAGTGGTACATGTCAGGCTACTAGATCTACTAGGTCCTGGCCATCATGTGGACATAGTTGGCTTCTACCGTGGGCTTGGAAAACACAAAACGCCGACAAACAAAGCATCGTAGACATGATGTCTGGACGGCTACGTTTCGTCCATTGCCACAGCTGCCGAAACGAAACATTCCGCTGTTGGGGTGTGATGGTAAGCACGCCTGCTACTCTTTCAATGGCTGCGTTGGTGACGGGGTACCCTTTGTAGCTGCCAGGCGGTGCGGGAGTCTTGCTTTTGCCAACAGACGTTGCACCTTGGGACCTTGGGTGTAAGCATGAGCCTGTGTTTTCATTGTTTGACAAAGCTGCCCTGGAGAAGTCGCTGCGCGGGCTTGATGGCAATGCAGCAGCACTCCGAACACTTGTCTCGGACTGCTTGCGAAAGAGCATTCCGGCGGAGGATATACTGACCAGGATTCATGCGACCTCTGACGGCACATCACGAGTCTCCGATCCTGGTCGTACTTTTGAGCATTGGGTTGCGTGGTGACGTAAGCATGATGGCGCACGGCAGCATGAATTGACCGACCGTGCAGCGCTCAAGCTGGTCGGAGAAAGGCCCAAGAGCCTGGATCGTGATGAGGCCTTTGGAGGTGTGGGCAGCGTACCACATTGCACAACATGATTTATCGCAAACTTCTTGATGTATGCTATCTCAAAAGCCAGCTAGCTGCATCCGCTGGACGCCTATTCTCCCTGGCTGGTCCAAAGCTTGATCGGCAACAGGATGCAATCGAGTTTGTCGCTCTTTTTGTACAGAAGTCACAACTCATGTAGAGGTCAATGCGAAGCACGAGCTTTTGATATGAACTGCTAAGGAGCATGGATATGGGACGCATTCATACACCAGTGTCTCTTTGCTTACAAGCGAAGATTTGCAGAGCATCTTGGAATGGGAGATGCAAGATTCAATACATTCTATGAAGTACATGGTGGTGTTGTTGCGTTAGCTCCAGCGTTATTCGCAAAGACCTGAAGCCACAGTGAAGAATATGCAGCCACTTTCGATTGTTCCAGGACAGGGTGCGGGTCGTCTTTTCTTCGCACCGGATGCTTTCTTTTTAACTCTCTCTCTCCCTCTCTCCCTCTCTCGCTCGCTTCTTATTTTATTCTGCTTCTTTCTTCTGCTGCACGCACGGTCACCCGAGACACTTCAAAGATCCCAAAGGAAGGTATGACCCTCTCTTTTTCGGACTCGCTCTCCCTCCACATTGATGTGATGCTTGTCAAATTTGCTTCTGATGCTACCCATGGTCCTTCGCTGCTCATCAAACCTTCATTTTGAACCCCTTTCCACTGGCCTCCAGCTGCGAGGCACGCTGCTTCTCAGAAGCTTTCCAGGCTTTCCACGTTTCCACGGCAGTATTTAACTTGCAGCTTCCAAAGGCCTGCCGTACCTGCAAAGAGGCACTTAGTCTCACCTACAGGGAGAAGTTTATTGGTTTTTGCATGATTTTTGCCAGATTTTGCCTGGTTGACTTCCTCTGCAGTGTAGGCTTCGGGCACAAGATCATCATGTGCGGCAATATGATCCTCACCTTCATAGCGAGCAGCCGAGAAGTTCGGCAGAGTGTCTGGAAGAAGCCTCGCAAGGTTTCTCCTTCATGACTAATTTTGCGACTACACATGACTAACTTAGCAACACACTTTTGCAGTCACAAGACATCTTCTGAGGGCTGCCAACAGTAGAAACATGCCGTGCATTCCGCCGTGGAGGAAGGCTTCCTTTTTAGTGCTAATGATCTGTGTTTGAATGGGAACTTACAGCATTCCCAGACTTCCATCGCGACAAATTGGCTTTCAAGGGGACTTAGTTGCCGAAAGTATTGCTGTTTACAAGGGAGATGTTTCTGGGAAGGCGTTTTCAAACAAAGGCGTGTTTTGGATTTCACCCTCTGTTTGCCCTGCAATCAATACCTTGCAAATACCAAGCAGGAGAGATTCAAAAACACAAAGAGATAGAGAAAAAGATAGAAAGAGAGAGAAAGAGAAACAGAAAGAGCGGATCTCGTGTTCGCGAACGCGTGTCTGCACCCTCTATCAGCTGGATTTTGGGGTGTGGACTCACGGCTCTGGCATAGACCCCTATGCGGGCGACAGACCCCTATCCCTATCAGATAGGTCGCTATGCCTAAAACCCCTAAGCCCTAACCCCTATACCCTAAACCCTAAAGACCCCTAAACCATCCTAAACCCTAAAACAAACTAAACCCTAAAAACCCGTACGCCCTAAACCCAAGAAGCCCCCAAACCATAAACCCTTGTCCCTAAAAAACCTAAACCCTAAACCCTACAACCCCTGAACCCTAAACGCTAGACACCCCTAAACCCTAAAAACCACTGAGCCCTAAACCCAAAGTAAAAGTCCCTGCACCCTAAACCCTAAAAATCCCAAAACACGAAACCCGTGTAGCTGAAAACACCCTGACCCTAACCCCTAAAAACCCCTCAACCCTAAACCCGGGAAAGAATATTTAAAAAAAAAAACTCAACCCTAAAATGCCCTAAACCCTAAAACCCCCTGAGCCCTAAACCTTAAAAATCCCCAAACCCTAAACCCTCAACCAAAAAAAAAACCTAAACCCTAAGCCGTAAAACCCCTAAACCCTAGACCCGAAAAAACCCTAAACCCTAAATCCTAAAATCCCACGCCCTGAACTCTAAAGAAAAGCTTTAACCCTAAACCCTAAATCCTAAAAAACCCTCGACCCTAAACCCTAACAACCCCTCTAAACCATAAACCCTAAACCCCAAAAAACCCTAAGCCTGGGCCTAAGCCCTGAAAAACCCGAATCCCTAAACCCAAAAAGGAACCCACCATAAAAGATCCCTAAACCCTAAACCTGAAAAATAACTGAGCCCTAAACACAAAACATATACATAACCCCTAAAAAAACCCCAAGCCCTAAACCCTTAGAAAACTCTAAACCCTAGGAAACCCTACACCCTAAACCCTCAAAACCCCTGAACCCTAAAGACCCTGCTCCAAACCCTAAACCTAAAAATCCCTAAGCCCTAAACCCTAAAATACCCTAAACCCTAAAGACCCCTAAACCATCCTAAACCCTAAAACAAACTAAACCCTAAAAACCCGTACGCCCTAAACCCAAAAAGCCCCCAAACCATAAACCCTTGTCCCTAAAAAACCTAGACCCTAAACCCTACAAACCCCTGAACCCAAAACCCTAGAAACCCCTAAACCCTAAAACCACTGAGCCCTAAACCCAAAGTAAAAATCCCTGCACCCTAAACCCTAAAAATCCAAAAACCCGAAACCCGTGTCCAACCCTAACCCCAAAAACCCCTCAACCCTAAACCAAAATACCCTAAAACTCCCTAAGCGTAAACCTTCAAAATTTCCAAACCCTAAACCCTAAAAGCCCCAAACCCTAAACCCTAAAAAAAACCCTAAACCCTAAGCCTAAGCCGTAAAGCCCCTAAACCTTAGACCCTAAAAACCCTAGACCCTAAACCCTAAAATCCCAAGCCCTGAACTCTAAAATAGACCTTAACCCTAAACCCTAAACCCTAAAAAACCCTCGACCCTAAACCCTAGCAACCCCTCTGAACCATGAACCCTAAACCCCAAAAAAACCCTAAGCCTGAGCCTAAGCCCTAAAAAACCCTTAATCCCTAAACCCTAAAAGGAACACACCATAAAGGATCCCTAAACCCTAAACTTGAAAAAAAAAAAAACCTGAGCCCTAAACCCAGAAAAAACACTAAACCCTAAAAACCCCTGAGCCCTAAACCCAAAAACCCCTGGACCCAAAAAACCCTTCAACTTCAAACCCCGAAATCCCTAAACCACAACCCCTAGCCCGAAACCCTAATAAATCCAAAACCCTAAAGTACTCAAACCCTAAAGACCCCTAAACCCTAAGCCCTAAACCCAAAAGACCCCTAAGCCCTCGGACACGGTCTATTTTCAGTGCAACAGGGGCCTATTGAAAATGCATAGGGGCCTATGCGGCATAGGGGGGTAGTATAGGTAGGGATAGGGTCTATAAGTGGTCTATACATAGGGGTCTATGGCAAAAGGGAAGACCCCTGAGCATAGGGATCTATAGGAAAGAAGACAGGGCCTATGCATAGGGGTCTATTGACGCTTGATGCCTCTCATAGACGGCTACTTGGCAGACCTATCTTCCCCCCCAACCCCATCTCCCTCCCAAAAATCCCGAAACGTCCTTCTAACACACGGCGGAGTGCACACTCTGCATGCCTCTGCGTGCCATTGTGTGCACCTGCATGTGCCGGCTGCCTGCATGTGCCTGAGCGTGCCTGCGTGTCCTCGTTTCTTTTATCTGCGAATTTGCGTGTGTCTGCATGTCTGCGAGTTTGCCTGTGTCTGCCTGTCTGCCTGTCTGTGTGTTTGCCTGTCTGTGTGTCTCATGTCTGGGTGTCTGGGTGTCTGGGTGGCTCTGTGTCTTTGCGTCTCTGCATGTCTGTGTGTCTTTGTCTGTGTGTCGGCGTCTCCGGGCCTCTGTGTCTCTGTGTGTGCCTGTGTGCGTGTGTGCCCGTGTGCGCGACTGATCATGTTAACGGCCTTGCCAGCACCCGTGATGCGCCGAGCAGAATCTCGTCTCCTTCTACATCCGCTACCCAGAAGCGGTGCCGTACGCGATCTGCATAGTCCTCAAATGGTCTGAATCCCACAGATTGCCGAGTCACGACACGACATGACAAACAAATAACAAAGGACAGGCAAAGACGCAAAGACTCGCCAACATATTGAGGTGTATTTCCGTATTCTCCAACTTCTTCGAAGCGACCAGGTCGTCACAGCCGCCTTCTCCAGCTCGTTCCCAGCCATGCAGATCGTGCAAAGATTCGCAAACGGCCTCTGCCACATGCTCTGGCAGGAAACCAGGGATTTTGGCCTTAGTCGTGAAATTTGCAACTCTCCCAGACTTGCGACAAGGGGCAGACGTGGCTGGACTAGACAACGATGACAGACAACAATGTGTCATTGTGGTCGAGGCGCGAAGCCGCCACCAGACTTCAGAAGCTCAGGCAAATTTCGTTCGGCGCAGGTCACCCACGACGAGACGGCAGCATCATCATCCAGCCAACGCCGAGCTGCCTCCATGCCATCACCTGGCATCCTGACTCCCAAGTACGGGCCTTGTACACTCTGCATCTACATATATATATATATATGTTTATATGTTTGTATATGCTGCAATCCCACAGGCTACAGCCAGAAAGGCGGAATTCGATCTGGTTTGGCCGTGAACTAAACGTCGTGCACGGACAACACATCTGAACATGGACTCAGCAAGTCTCACAAGCAGATTCTGAAACGCCAGGGGTGAATTGCAACGCCTGCAGTAACAGAAGCACCGTTTGCCATAGCTGCCACACAGCTTGTGTCTATTTCTTTCCAGACAGCGAGGGCTGCGAAAACTTAGGGCCGAGCTTTGAAGAAAGCACATAAGAACAGCAACTTCGTACTAAAACCGACCTCTCTGACGACTATCCGCTTAAGGATTCAGACTCCCCGCTTTGACCAGTTGTTTTCCTCCCGCGCGCTTCTGCTCAACCACTTCCGAAGCGAAAGGTCCCGAGTCCTTCATGTTTGCCACGCCTTTACCTGGAAGCTTCAGTGCAGTGCCACTACTAAGCAAAGACAAGAAAAGACATGTTTGGTGCGCCAGTAAGCTCCAGGCGTGTCACCTCGCAAGCAAACTGCACTCAAGGCAAGAAAACAGAGTTGGCGCCTGCTACAACGTTGTTGCCTGCATCCGCATCGTCCAGCAAGCTTACGAGCTTTTCATCCTTTCGTGCAACTGTTCTCAAACAGATTCAATATATTCAAACCTCCTTACACAAACCGACTGGAAGCCTCCAGATCTTCCTGGCCACTTTGGCCACTTCCTGCGACCGTCGCAGCCGGGGCTGGCCTCTGCTGCCAAAAGCGTCTGCCGCTGCCTTGCTGCCCGAGGATTGCCGAGGCGATCTGAGGTGGTAGCTGCAAAGCCGCAGACGGTACACCTTTGCATATCACCGTGCAGAGCACCTTTAAGAAAATCACGAAAATCTGTTCGGCGTCAAATCTTCTGAGGTTGTGACCCTGGGCCTCCAGTTCTGCCTCTGCCGCTGCCTGTCACAGCACGTCACATCTCTTCACTGCCGTACTCTACCCTAATGTTGAAGTGAGCTCTGTAATGCAGGTGCTAGTGCCAGAAACGTTTTCGGTTGGGATTCACTCACGGTTTCCATTATGTTAGGTCGTCTAGGGCCTCGTGTCCTATTTCGGGCCGGGTCGTAATCCAAAAAGCGTTGCTTCCGAAAGATTGGTCTTGAGCGATGCTGTACGGCTGAGCCGAAAGAGCCTCAGAAGAGCCCCAAAACAAACCCAGGAGAGGGTAAGAAATGACTTGTAGAGACCTAGAAATGGCCCCATCCACCCCCGCACAACCTTTACTATTGCGATACGTGTGTGGCGAACTTTTGTTCAGACCCAACGCCAGAACAAATCCTGCAGGGGGTTCGTAAACGCACCTCAACATTAGCCTCAACATTACTCAATTCAGTACGGACTCAGCTGACAGGGGCAGCAGAGGCAGGATGCAAGAGAGTGAGGCAACTGGGCCAACACCAAAAGCGAAAGAATGCGCTTGAGATCGCTTGAGTGCATACGAGGCCTTCTCCGCCTCCTGCGCTGCATGCTCTGCGGACACCGCTATTGTGGAATCTGCAGCAGGGACGCACATAGGATCAAACACGAAGTAAACACACGGGGAGCACAGCACAAAATCTCCAAGCATCAGCATGAAAAGATGAACTTTCAGGCCTTGCAGAGCCGACGCTGCCACTGCTGGCAGTGGAACAGATGAAGAGAAGGCCGCTGTCACTGTCGCCACTGATGGCTCCACCGCACTTCCACTGCCGGGGCTTGCCACCGTGGCCCGTGCACCGGGTTCGCTGGTAGCATGTGGTGGGAAGTGGCTCTGCTGATTCGGGTGTGCGCTGGGGGCAGAGTGTGCTTCGGCAGCGCTTCGTGATTTGATGCCGCCACCTTCCTTCTGATTCTCTGATCCGCGGAGCGCCCGGGACTCAGAGCGATTCAGCCTGGCCTGCAGGTCCTCGATCTCCTGCTTCATCTGCATCTCGTTGTTTGTCAGCAAGCGCACCTGTGGAGCTGTATATAAACATTTCAAGAGAAGCCATCTCCGAAACTTGAACTCTTCATGGTGCCTCCTTCTCAAGGCTGCTTAGCTTCTGCGATGCGACCTGGGGCCAAAAACAGGATGCTACCATAAAAAGTGACTACACAATATGAAATGATTCGTGCGCATTGGGGACGATTCCGGAATATTCAACTCAAGATACTTTGATCTGATGCTCATGACCGTCGTATGGCTTGTCGGCACGTTCCTTGAGGTCAATTTGTTAGACGTATCAGCTGTCACCGCGGGGCATGACGGTTTATATATGATTGATTCCTTAACTCATTAAGAAAGCCTGCACTTCCGAGACGAAAAGGGCTAAACTTGCAGAGCATTCAAGACGGTAATAGGTCCCTTCTTGGCTTGGCAAGTGGCGCTGTTGATTAGGATGGGTAGTTGGAGCACACGTTCAGTGAGGATTAAAGTACTGCAGATCTACATCAACATTCTGCAGCGCAACGGACTGGAACTGTCGTCAAGGCACACCGAGTGAGGCCACGGCCCAGCGCTCTTGGAGAGCTTCTTGAGAAGCTGAGAGGCCTGCATGGCACATTTTGGTCTTGTTGGTGCATTCCGACTGCACCACGCCAGCCTGCAGATTGTGCACCGGAGCTTGTGGCAGCCAATTGGGGTACCTGGGCAGCATCCAATAACATATTCGTTCCATGACACGCAATTGCGAGCAAAGACTCGTCAACATGAAGAGGAAGAAACAAACTCGGTGATGCCTTGATGGAATCACCTGTTTCGCATCGATGACATCTAATGCTGGTGTCAAACGTCTCCTGTCCGCAAACAAGTCCACAAACAATACACGTTTTAGCAAGCAAGATTTACGTATTTGCCGTTCACGGTTCAAAGCCAGGCATTAAACCGCTTCCAGCCTGTGCATCAAATCCACCTTGCTGGAATGTGTGCAGAACTCTGCCACCATCCTGACACGAGATTGAAGGCGGCAGCTTGCGATTTCCTTCATTTCCGCAATCCTCTTCTGCTGTGCTTGACCCATGCTCACACAAAACAAAACACAGCAACATTCTTATTGGCTCATGACAGCGCAGCTTCTTGGAGAAAAACAAACGGACTATGACCATGCCACAGCAACATCACTCGAGAAAACGACCAAAACTTGCTGCAAGCTGGCCATGTTCGTGCTAGCATCAATCCGTACTAATCAACAAAATGCTGGCCTCATCGACACACACCACACGAACCGCCTCAGAATCAGCGCGGCTAAACATGGGTGACTCTGCGATGGTCATGCCCCAAGAAGCTCAAGGGCACCACGTAAGTTGCAAATGACGGCTGTGCCGAACAAGCTGTGCGTACCTCTGCTGCACGATGCTGCACGTGCATTTCCCAACGCCCCAAAACTTTTTCCAACACCAACAGGGATCCGCGCGATGCAATGGGAAGCTTCACCAACCCAGGCAGAAACCTGACCAACAACAAGGCTCCCTCTTGAAAGTGCTTTAAGCTCAGCCCTGACATCTTCTGCAATCTTCTGCAATCACTCTGCTCACGTGCAGAAAGAAACAAAAGGCGCGGACGCAATTTCCAGGCCCGAACCTCACCACTCCTCTGGAAACCTTGGGTTGCATACTGACTAAACCGGAACCATGGGAAATGCACTAAGGCAACGGCCAAAGTCGAACACGCCGGAAGCAGTAGATGCGCAAGTAGGACAATAATCTGGCTGCAACATAGCACAGTACTCTGGCTGCAAATACAAGCTTCGTCCCTTCCGATTCTAATTGTATGCATCAACGCATGCGTCAACATCACACGTGCACACTGAGCTAGCTCTCAACCAGCGAGCCTTCTTCATTGCTGACAGTTGCGACGCTCCGCGCGACCCTGAAAGGAATGGCACTGCCGTTGCGACACTCTGCATTCAAACCTCAAAACATGCATGTGAAGGCAGCCTGCAACGGCAGGATTGAGCGGACGTGCTTTTGAACAGCAGAGCCGTGAGCACACATCAATCCGCACGCGACTGATTCGAAAAGCAACCTTTGTTTGGGTTGACCTCAAAAAGAGCATTCCATGAACAAACGCAAATAATCCTGTGTCTTTTGACAGGTTCGTTCGACATTGCTGTGGTTACGACACGGTTGCTTCACGTTCATTCGCAAGATTCTGAACTCCGTTGTTGTTCAAGTACAAGCATTTTCACAAAAACGAAAATCTTCAAACAAAACAGTCACCAAAAGATACGAAACCGGGACACTGTGGAAATGCACTTTGTAAGCATTCATAACATTTCATGCTGCTAAGCCCAACGTGGTGCGCACGAGGGGCTGCATCCGGGGACCCTTCGGCGAAGGGGGCTTCGAAGCCTTCCGAAGCCTTCGAAGCTGAAGGGTGAAGGGGGGGGTTGGGAGGGGGGTTGGGGGCAGGTGGGGGGGGGGTTGGGGGGGGGTTGGGGGGGGGGGTTGGGGGGGTTGGGGGTTTGGGGGGGGGGGGGGGGTGGGGGGAGGGTTGAAGGGAGGAAGGTGAACGTTTCAAAGGGGGGGACGAAAATTAAGAACCCCCCCTTCCTTACCCCTTAACCCTCCCTTGTAAAAAAAACAAAAACAAGAAACAAGGGGAGGGGGAATTTAAACTAATTATCTATTTTGTCTTTTCGAATAAGGAACATAACAAACAAAAACAAGAAGGGAGGTGGAATTGAGCCAATTCTCTACCTTTCTGATTCTCGAATAATGAACACAAGAAACAAAAGCTAAAAACGAGAGGGGTGGAATTTAGAATAAATATCTACTTTTCTATTTGCGAATACGAAGGGCTGCGCCCCCTCCAACCCCCCGCTTTGTGGGAACAGCAAACAGGGGGGGGGGTGGGGTTGCGCCCCCCCCAACCCCCCGGCTTTTTTGAAAACATCAAAAACAGCAAACGAAAGGGGTGGAATTTAAACTAATTCTCTACTTCTCTGCTCATTCGAACAATGACACATTATAGACCATGTCATCCATAACGTATTTACAAATCACTCCACATCCGTGACGATAAGACATCGAACAACAACACTTCGGGCAATCACGCTTTTCATTCTTGTTGCACGGCACAGCCGAGTCAGGGGAATATTCAAAGTAGGACGGACACATGGAGTGTCGCACGGTAGCACTTAGAGTGCTCGCATCACACTGAGAATGTAATGCCACATGACTCGAGGGCACAACTGATACACGCATATCACCCCACAGCACCCCACAAAACGGGGCGGCGGGCGGGTTGGGCGGGAGAAAAAATTTGCTTCAGGTTGCAAGAGCCTAAATCTTGCCCGAGCAAAACTCACATGAACAGCAAATTTTTCCAAAACCACTTGACATATAAGACATCATTCAAAAAATTGCGGAAAACGTTATGGACCAGAAGCAACATGCTTTGTTTGACATGTTTCTATAAAACACTGTCACGCCAGCATGAACGTATGCTTATTGACCATGTCATCCATAATGTATGTACAAATCACTCCACATCTGTGAATATAAGACATCGAACAACAACACTTCAGGCAATCACGCTCTTCATGTTTGTTGCGCAGCACAGCCGAGTCAGGGGAATGTTCAAAGCAGGACGGACACATGGAGTGTCGCACGGTAGCACTTAGAGTGCTCGCATCACACTAACAGTGCAACGCCGCATGACTCGAGCGCACAACCGATGCACGCATATCACCCCATAGCAAAACGGGGCGGGCTGGGCGGGAGAAAAAAATTTGCTTCAGGTCGCAAGTGAGCCCAAATCTTGCCCGAGCAAAACTGACATGCTCACATGTGCAGCAAATCTTTCCAAAACCACTTGACAAATAAGACATCATTCAAAAAATTGCGGAAAACGTTATGGACCAAAAGCAACATGCTTTTGTTTGACATGTTTCTAGAACACTGTCACGCAAGCATGAACGTATGCTTATAGACCATGTCATCCCTAACGTAACAAAAATCACTCCACATCCGTGAATATAAGACATCGAACAACAACACTTCAGGCAATCACGCTCTTCATTTTTGTTGCACGGCACAGCCGAATCAGGGGAATATTCAAAGTAGGACGTGTCGCGCGGTAGCACTTAGAGTGCTCGCATCACACTGAGAGTGTAACGCCACATGACTCGGGCGTACAACTGATGCACGCATATCACCCCGCTCGACTGTGCTAAGTTGAAGCAAGAGTTTTATCCGACAGGAAACAGGTCACACTGTCCACCACGACATTGGGAAGGAAACTCAACTCATCCCACCTCCTGCGCGAAGGCGGGTCTGCTAAGTTGCTATGGCTCGGCACTCTGTGGAACTGTGGCAAGCAAGGATTGGCCTCATCTGCCAGCTCCAAATGAAGCAACAGTTCTCTCCAACTGGCATCACGCGAGCAGCCATTTATGCACGAACTCAAGGCCAGAATGGGGGTCGACGAAGAAGAAGAAACACCGTAGTCCCCCAATCGAAGACTTCCACAGAATGCGGGCCATAACCACAGCATAGCGCTCGGTCTGTCCAATGATGCGCTTACTGCCCGATGCTCAATTAATTACTCACACTGCACTCAGGCACAACAGCACCAAAAGTTCGTACAACGTGAGTGCGCAGATCAATGAGCACTCCACCGACAGAGGCCTTAAAGGTTTCACCGCTCGGCTCACATGCTCCATCCGTGAAGACCAGCACTGGCGACGAACACGGTGAAGTTACAGTACAATGGACCTTACGGAACTTCACGTGTGACAACCGTGCCCTTAGCCAGCACCTCATCAGCTTGTTCACAATCGACGCTGCTCTGTCCGACTTGTTCCCTGCAGTGACCCAAGACCAGCCTCCAAGCGTCTCAGTACCTGTGCCAAACAGTTTCTTCTGGTCAAAACCAAAAAGATCCATCACTGCATGAACCACTTGGTCCGTTTTGCCCGAAGACCGGAATTCGTCACAGCAGCAAGTCGCCAACACCTTACTGCCTGAACTTCCCATTCAGGCAACGCACACTGCATGACCTCATGTGTATGTATCTGGAGAAGAGAAGGCGAACCACCTGCCCCGAAAACCCTTTGGGTTAGGGTATCCGGTTCCACAACGCACTTTCCCTCTCCTTTCACGGGTGCTGCTCTGAGCAACGGTTGGCTGTCTAAGAGAGGAGATCCCATAGCGTTTGGCCAACACACACTGCATGACCCAACCTTTTCCCGAATGCTCTGCAGAAGGATTCCCGTTTTAAAGTTGGTCTGGGAGGTTACCCAACGTCGTTGCGTTGTGTCCGCAAAGCGTCCGCAAAGCGTCCGCAGAGCGTTCGCAAGCGTCCGCAAGCGTCCGCAAATAAGCGTTCGCAAGCGTCCGCGAGTGGCGTAACGCGTGCTGTTGAGGGGTCGAAGTCCACAGGACGCGCGCCGACGCGGCGTTCCGTGGCGTTCCGAATCCGTCAAGCTAAAAGGGACAATTCCACAGGACGCGCGCCGACGCGGCGTCAAGCTAAGGGGGAATGACGCGGCGCTCCGTCGCGTTCCAAATCCGTCAAGCTAAGGGGGAAGGAATTCCACAGGGCGCGCGCCGTCGCGGCGTTCTGTAGCGTTCCGAATCCGTCAAGCTAAGGGGAAATCCACAGGATGCGCGCCGACGCGGCGTTCTGTGGCGTTCCGAATCCGTCAAGCCAAGGGGAATCCCAGGACGCGCTTGGCGTTCCGCGGCGTTCCGACTCCGTCAAGCTAAGGGGGGAATCCACAGGACGCGCGCCGACGCGGCGTTCCGTCGCGTTCACAAGACTTTTATTACGACAGCCAGCCTAAGGCAAACTCACAGCGAGCCTGTTCTTTTGACTGGTGGCGCAACGGCTGAGCAATGCAAAGCAAAGAAGCTGAGCAGCAAAGCTGTTGCTGGAGCCCCAAAAAGACTGCCAGGAAAAAGGGGAGTCTCGCTGCGCAACCACCAATTGAAACGGTGAGACGAGCCTGTTATGCACTGTTCAGAGCTGTGAACATCTCTTGCTACGAATGTCTGGCCTCAGATTGCTTTGCTTCATTGTGTATCTGCAGTTACACCTGGTGGACGAATGGCAGTTCGCATCCCAAGCTGGACAGATAACACAGGAGCTGAGTCAGTCAGCAACAAGCTGTTACATCTTCGCACCCCTTGGGGGTGTTTGCTCAAAGACAGCGCTTTTAAGCTGCTTTTCGGGTCTTGAATGGATACCTCATTTTCAGGCCCCAGGAATCAATTAGCTGATTGGTTGTCCAGATGGAATGGTCATGATGCCTTGCCCGCTGCGATTCTGGAACAATTCCGCATTCGTCTGGATTTGAGACAGCTTTGGTTTCGGGAACACTGTACCTCCCTTTGTCCTGTGGAGGTGGACCTAGGCTGGGATTTACCCAGCTCCGGCTCTTCGAGTTTCAGGACAACGACGATTCGCCAGATCCAGCAGCTCAATGAGCCTCATTTGGAATGTGGAATGATGCTTTTTACGGCCTCCCCAAACTTTTCGGGGACATGCCATGCGATGGAATCCTTACGGCCTCCCCATGCTTTGCGGGGACATGCCAGAGTTTACACCAATGCAGCCAAAACTGAAGGAAAGCAACACTATTGGCGGAGAGTTTTCGCTTTACCTGTGCCGGGTCCGCAACCCTAAGCCAGACTCTCTTGAAGGAAAGAACAACTTAACAGATTTTCTTCTGGCGAATAGGGAGACGTCTGACCTCAAGCAGCTTCGCTCCAACAGGAATGACTGTGCCCGTAGGGGAACGGACGAAACGCATGTGCTCGTCGACGCAGTCGAACACTTCCTTAAAATAATGCGGGTCCAGGCTGCGGTTGGTGGCCGGGGGGCAATGAATGTCTTTGTAAAGAACTCCGACCCATGGCCTCACAAGACCTGCCACCTTGTGCAAATCCCGCTTGTGCACATTCTTCGGATCGGCCAGCAACTTCTGGACATGGAGATGCAGTTTCAAGTTTTCTGCGCGGAATTGAAAAGCAACCTGCGCGAACCAGCCAATCCATACCACCTGAGGTCCCAGACAAAGCAGCACACAAAAAGCAAGGATGAGAGATGCTGTGGCATCCAACGTGGAAGCATCCTGGGTGACGAAGAAATCGTCCACATACAGCATCAGGGGGAGTGCCGAATGAAAACCAACAGATGTTGAGCGCGTACGAAGAAGAACCCAAGGCGGGCCCACCAAGGTGCTGAAAAGCACGCTCCAAATGAGCAAACGTGATGAAAATAATGCTGACCATCACACTGCACCCCGAGGAGACTTTGTCCAGCTCGGACACCTGGCGGCACGGCCCGTACTAGCTGGAGGGCATGGCACTTGTACTGAGCGCACTTCACTGTTGCAAAGAGTTGACACGCTGCACGGGTGGGAGAGGTAGGCATACTCAGTAATGGGGCAATTATGCAAAGGCCTAACCTTTGCTGCGTTCACGCTCTTACTAGCAGACAAAGGCCAGTGCAATGCGCAAAGCACTTCCTTGGCGTTCTCGCTCCCTGATTTGGCAAAGTTCCAAAAGGGGACGCCGTGCCACAACAGGCGCAAGAATTCTGACTGGATCCTCTCCGTGGTGTGGAAAAGAAGACAGAAGGTTTGCACCCAAGAGCTGTTTGCGCAAATCCAACATGGAGTAGAAAGTTAGTAAGCTAGCAAAAAAGTTGCAAGTCACCAAGATCAGTTGGTGGAGACATTGGAACATGTGGCGATCAAAAGTAAGGCACTTGTGCTTAAGAAACACTTTTGCCTTGGGTGGAAAGAAAGTCTGGATTCTAGGGCAAATAAAAGAGAAAGGGGACTACCAGGGAGCCTCTACCATTTGCTCAATGAAGGGAAAGGCAACAAGTGCGAATTTATTTTCACTAAACCTTTAACTTTGCGGTGCATGTGAAGATCCATTGCACCCAGTCAGAATCCATGGTGCGTCACTTCCGTTCTATGTTTTCTACCGAGTTGTTTAGTTTAATATCTGTTGGGAACGCCCGTTTCCTTCCGCAAGCACGGAATTTTGAGTTTCTTGCGCATATGTGCAGTGCAGATAGCTTCGGCAAAAGGTATCTGCATCTGCAACAAAGACTGTTCCAACTTCAGGAAACTGAGCAGAGGATTGTACAATCACCTGCACTTGTAGAAGATTCAAAGATCGAAATGCAGTCGCACCTCAGATCAGTGGGAACAGCTTGGCACCTGGTTGGGTTAATAAGGTACCATTTTTCTGTACACCACTTGACGAATGTACCTCTTACGCTCGCCTTCGTCTCTTCCGTTTGCGCACTATTTCATTGTTCTGGCCAGCTGAGAATGTGCTGCTGCCAGGCGGAAGCCAGAACTTTAATGGGCAGCAAATAATCCTTCTCACCCTCCAATGCTGGATTAAGGCAGCTTGTGGCCTTGCATCCAGCCAATATCGGCCTCCATGAAAGACACCCCTTGCAACCGATCAAGGTTCACTGAGCTTTTCCGTAACCCCTTTGGCTCAAGGTCGCGTTTGCTCGAGGTGGTTAAGCCACCAGTGAACCGTAGGAAGGGTGGAAGGCCGTTGCTAAAGGTTTGACCTTGCTTGGAACCCTACTCGTAGTTAGCGGCCCCCTTTGAGGCTGCCGCGATACTTTGTCGACCACCATTCCTCGGGTTCGAGTCGTAGCTTCGACCTGGACCAAACAGTCACTTGCGTTTCTCGTGAATCCGACCTGGAGATTTATTTGCTCCCGATGCTTTATTTCTCCACAGTAACACTTCAGGTGCCGGTGTGCTTTTTCAACTCTGCACTTATGCTTGGGTACTGAAGTGGATGCAAGCCTTCATGTCAAAGTGGTTGGGACCCACACATGCTTTGAACGTTACTTTGCATTCTTGCAAGGCTACCCAGCTTTAGAAGCTTCGGGCCCTTAGGGCCATCATTTTGGACTCGGTTGCTTTATGTGGTCGAGATGATGTTTGGCTTGTTGCTTTGGCTTCTCTGCAAGAAATGGAGGACTTTGCTGCGCAACGCAAGCTGAACTTCCAGCTCGCCCCATCTAAACCAGTTTCTAAAGCCTTGCTTTTGACAACATCTGCCTTCAGGACAGTTGGAGCTGATAAAGAAGCCGAGGCTCCTGCTAAGACTCCAGACACCGGGAGCTTGCCAGTCCAGCTTGGGTGATGCTAACAAGTTCAAGTTTTTGCTTTTAAGACAGGCATTACAGGCATTGTACATGTTCAAGTGTGGAAGATTGTGGCTGATCAGTGATGTTTTTGTCATGTTTTGGATCAGCTTGCATAGGTTTGTTTTGCTTCGGAGTGATTGGGAATCCGTGTGATCCCATCCTCGATGGTTTATGCCTCGTTGATTTCCAAGGAAATCATACGAGTGTGTTTTTGCCCAATACGCTATTTAAAGTGAGTGTGCAGTGTGTAGGAACTTCGTTCTGAAGCTGAGTTTAAGCTCACAAGAGAGAATTCGTTTAGTTTGTGCACTTCGTGACTTTTGGCTCAAGTGGCTCTGACTGTGAAAAAGAGAGAGTTGTCCGCACTTGTGTGAGAGGTCAGGGTTTCGTGCTCAAGGGAAAAGGTGCCAGAGGGACCTTCGGTTTTTCACGTGGTAGCG
Source organism: Symbiodinium natans (assembly GCA_905221605.1). Taxonomy (NCBI): domain Eukaryota; class Dinophyceae; order Suessiales; family Symbiodiniaceae; genus Symbiodinium; species Symbiodinium natans. The sequence goes on from CAJNDS010000170.1 coordinate 189,199, forward strand.
GAGCTTGTGCCTTGTGGTACGAGCCCGTGTATGGTCTTTGGTTGTCTGTCAGGACTCTGTGAGTGCCTGGAGGCAAGTTTGGGTTTGGAGCCCAGACTGCCAGTGGACCGGAATCTCTTGTACTCGGACCGTGTAAGTGAGTACCGGGAAGCCTATCCTGTGAGGAGGCGGATCCGGACTCATCAGGCTTGGAAGCAGTTGGTTCAGCGGCTGTTGAGGCACTTTGGAGCCCGGGCAAGGTGGTTTGTCTGGAACTGGATTGGTTGTGACCGATCTTGGAGGAATACGGTGCTTGGTAGAGTAGAACTAAGGTTCTTCAGGAGCCTGGACCATCTGGTGTTGGTGAGAGAATTTTCGCCAGAAGACGTTGTGGAGAGACTGCAGGCTGGAGCCTGAGTTCAGGAACTATGTTGAATACATCCCCACGACATACCAGTGGAGCTCATGTGAGGAGTCCAAGAGGTGGACGAGAGCGTGGAAGCTCTGTGCCCATCATGGATGCTGAGACAAGGCGAAGGGTAGACCCTTTTCCGGGTTTGGGAAATCCCAACCCACTGTGGGTGCAAGGTTTGGCACAAGGAAGCCAACCTGTGTATGGCCCAGTGCCCAGAGGTCGAACTCCCGCCAGAAGCCCTCATGGGGTAGCTACTGGAGCACCCCAACAGACAATGGGAGGCCCTTCGTTTCCCCCTGGTTTGCCTCAGCAAGCGGTAGGAAGTCCTTCGTTACCACCAGGACTATCCACTGGACCTCCTCAACCTGTGGTGACACCATCACAAACATCACCCGACGTGCAAGGGTTGACGAGACAAGTGCGAGAATTGGAAAGCATGATGCAGCAACTGGTTGTGCAGCAACAGCAGTTTATGCAAACGATGACTTCGTCCATGGTGCAGCAACAGCAGCAGCATCAGCAGTGGATGATACAGCAGCATCAGCAACAGCAGCCACAGCAACAGCAACAGGTGAATCCCCCCTTACCTCAGGATGGTGTTCCTGAGAACATGCCCAGTTCTTCTTCGGGATGTCAAGGTGCATCGCCAGTGGGTACTCCTGCGAAGGGGACCCAGCTTTTTCGGATGGCGAGCCCAAGTCCCCCACTGAGACCTCCACCTCTGGAGCAAGAAAGGGAAAGGGATGTGTTTGCTCGATCGGACAAATGGTTGCCCAGTTTGCCGACCATTGACTTTTCGTCTTGGAAGGATCGCATCTCTGAAGCTCTTGGATTCTTGACCTGGATGGAGAAGCTGACCAGTTGGGTTGGTTTGGGTTCAGAAGTGTTTCCCAATGAGCTCATGCATGCGGTGAAGACTCAAGAAGAGTCTCGGCTGAAACAGGATCGACTTACTGTGGAGCAACAGAAGAGGTCGACGAGGCTGATGCACATCCTGCGACAGACTTTTGCAAATCATGAGAAGAGTTCTCTGATTTTGCAGACATATGTTGAAAGTGAGAGCACTTATCAACAATCTGGTTTTGTGGCTTTGAGATTGCTGGCGAAGGAGTTTTGCCTGAAGTCGCGAGCTGAATGCCTGTTCTTTCGGTCGCAGCTGGTGAATCAAACCGTGAAAGCACCCAGTATTCCGGAGATCATTCGAAAGATTGAGCATGAGTTGAACAAGTACACCAAGCTGCTCAATAGTCTTGATCCCGATGTGCATGCTGGTGGTTTGCAGATCCAAGAAGCGGATTCGGTTATGGTTTTGCTGCGCAGTTTGCCAGATCGGTGTAGAAGCCATTGCTTGTTGCATGGCGATAGTGAATCGTTTGAAGATCTGAAAAGAGTTGCTCTGAAGTTTGAGGTGCAACAAAGGGTGTGGTCAGAAGCCCCTGGCACGAAGCTTCAACCTTTTCGAGATCCCAATGAGGGAAAGGGCAACGAAGGAAAACCAAAAGGCAAAGGAAAGGAACAGAAAGGCAAGCGCGAATCAAGCAAAGGTGCTGGCAAACGAGCTTCAAGCCAGAACAAGAAGGATGTGGAGTGCTATGTGTGTGGTGGAAAGGGACATTATGCCCGCGATTGCTGGTATAAGGAGGGAGATTCAGGCAAGAAGCCCAATTCCCCCAATGCTAAGGCGAAAGCCAAGGCAAAAGGAGATCCCAAGAAGAAGCCCGAAAAGGGAAAGCCCAAAGGAAAAGGCAAAGGAAAGGGGAAGACAGTTGCTGAAGTCTCCCAAGAGGGTGAGTCGAGTGACTACCAGCTAACTGGAGGTGAATGGAATGAACCTGAGTCAGAGGCCCGAGTGGAATCTGTGTTGCAACCTCTGGAAGGATTGCTCGATGAAGTGAGAAAAGAGTGGATTCCCCGGAGTACTGATGAGATAGATTGGTCATGGGAAGTTGAGACGAGAGTCCGGATTGCCGAGTTGGAGCATCGGATCTCTACCGATTTATCTCAGATGTTGCCATCTAAGTCAGTTCGGTCTTTGATGAAACCTCCGATGAATCAAGTCAAAAGCATGGAAAAGGATGATGCAAGCAAATGGTGGTTGATTGACTCAGGAGCATCGGTGACTGTGATTGCGAAAAGATACTTGGATGAGTTCCAGATCTTGGATCGGAAGGCGTTGGGACCTAATGAGAGGTACTCAGCAGCCAACGATACCCCGGTGAATGTCTTCGAGCGAGTTCGCATCCGAGCCTTGCTGCCTATGTATGAAGGAAAGCAGTATCTTGGTTTGACATCGGTGTGTGTGACTGGAGTTGTAGCAGATGTGGCTCACAACATCTTGAGCACCGAGCAGATGGTGAATACTGGTTGGGAAGTGAAGTTCACTCGAAGAGAGATTTCGCTGCGACACGAGAAGAAAGGAGTCATGGGATATGGAGTATCCTGGGCTGGATGTCCTTGGATCTACCTGCAAGGTGATGCTGGAAAGCGAAAGAAAGTAACCTTTGGAAGAACTGAGGTTCGACCCATGGATGTGGATGATGGCCAACGACCGATGGAGGTTGATCAGATGCAGTCAGTGCAGTCAATGACCAAGAAAAAGCAAGAAGAAATGGAGCTGCATCGGATGCGAGGCCACATTCCTTTTTCGTCCGAATGTCCTCATTGTCGGATGACAAGAGGAACAACCCAGCATCGTCGGACCAAGGATGCTCAAGACCGACCCGTGGCGTTGCAAGCAGATTTCTGCTTCATCAACCTGGTAACTGGTACTTTTGCGAAAGACCAGCCGACGGCTCCCAACATGAAAGTACTGGTCATGACTGAAATGTCAACCAGAATGATTGGATGTCTGTTGGTAGGGACCAATGCTGACAATACCTCCAGCTGGATTCGTTATTGGATGAATGCTTTCGGACTGGACATTGCAGGGTCTGCTGTACTGTTGAGGACAGACAGCGAGACAGCGGTGAGCGCCCTCATCAAGAGAGCCAATCTGGGGATTAGGATTGTGACCCAAAGAGCACCTCCGCAGGGACATGAAGCGGTTGGTGGTGTGGAAAGGGCAGTGAGAACACTCAAGGAGTTGTTCAGCACGGTGAGGTTGGATCTACGAGCGCAGGGCTTTGACTTGAAAAGAAGTCCTCGAGCGTTTGAGTTTGGTCTGATTTACTGTGCTGCAATGCACAATCACCATGCAGCTGCCTTTGATGGGAAGAAATCACCCCAGGAGTTGGTACTACAGAGATCCCTCCATGAGTGTGGATCGTCGTTGATAGGTGCTACAGTTCTGGCTGAGCTACCGGATTCGATGAAAACCACGGCGCTCTCCCGGTTTGTGGAAGCAGCCTATGTGTACCCTGAAGTTGGTGGCTTGACTCATGTTGTGAGTGCCATGGTGGATGGTTGTCCAAAACACTTTCGAGCAAAGTCCATCAAGCACATCGTTCCGTTGAAGATTGGGTTGGAGCATTGTCAACATTTGCTCAAGGAGCATGATCCATCGGATACATTGGCTCCCCCGATTCTGAAGGAGAAAGAGGATGGTGTGCCCGATCGGATTGAAGGTGAAGCGGACAAGGCCTTTGAGGGCCGAGTGTCTGATGGACCGACCACCGACATGAGCAAAGTTGGACCTCCAGCTGCATGGGTGAAGGAACATGGTGGCACAGCGAACTGTCCTGCGTGTGGTCCAAAAAGAGGAAAAGCCAACCACAATGCTGAATGCCGAAAACGGTATGATGATTGGTTGAAAGCTCAACGACAACGGTTGGAATCGAAAGAACCAACAGAGGAAACTCCAAAAATGGACCAGAGAAGCTCAAAGGATGCGGGGGTGATGGAGTCTGGAAGTGAGCCTTCACTCCTGAAACGCCCGAAGATCACCTATGAGAGTCGACCAGATCCCAAGTTGGAGGAGAAGCAAAGCGTCCCAACACCTGCGACAGAAGTTGTGGATGTTGACATGGAGGATTTTGAGGATCCAAGTTTGCCTTACCAAGGGATTCCAGATGAGGCAATGGAACCTGGATACTTCGAAGGAGAAACTCCCGCTGAGGATGAAGCGATCCCAATGGAGGAAGAAAAACCTCAAATGGATGTGGATTCAGTTCCAAATGAGTCCAGTCGAGTTCCCCGGCGTTTAGAGAGTTTAACTTCAGATGTGAACTCAGTTCCAGATGAGTCCAATCGAGTTCCCCGGCTGATCAATCGTATTTATTTAGACCCAAGACTCGATGTGCCTCAAGGTCCTATTAAAATGGTAAGCAGTGACGAGAGTCCGAAGTTGGTACATGTGACCAATTCGATTCTGCTCAACAAGAATAGCACTTTCCCGGAGTCCATGAAGGTGTGTGGATCCCAAGTTTGGCTGGCAAGACCCACGAGTGTTCTGTCTGAGATAGATGGATGTCCATTAGATGTGGATAAAACAGTGGAAGGCCGGCGAACTGAGCTGCAGAGTATGACTGCTCACAAAGCAGGGAGAGTGGTTGGAGCAGACGAGGCTCAGAAGTTTGCTCGTCAGCATGGGATAAAGATCATCCCAACCCGATGGGTCATAGGCCCAAAGGTGGTGAATGGCAAGGAAGCTGTGAGAGCTCGGTGTGTGGTGCAAGACATCGCAAAGGGGAGCACAGCATCATCTTTAGGACTGAGTGCTACGACTCCTTCTTTAGAAGCGTTACGGACGCTTTTGGCCATTGCTTCGGTAGATGCTATGGATATCGCAACTTTGGATGTTAGCACTGCATTCTTGCATTCCCCCCTTCCGAAAGGATCGAAGGCGATTATCCAATTGCCCAAGGATGTTTCCGCCTGCAAGGACTATTATGTCCCGGTGTTTATGATTCTGGATCAAGCCATGAATGGTTTGAGAGTTGCCGCCAAAGCTTGGAACTTGAAGCTGGCGACAGTTGTGAAGAAAGTTGGGTTGAAGCAATGCCCAACGGAACCTTCCGTCTTCGAGGGCACTGTGAGAGGGAAAAGATTCCTCATGTTGTGCTATGTGGACGATTTGATTCTGTGTGGCACTAGAGATGCCATTCGGTTGGTGACCGACACCCTGAACGGAGAGTTGAAGATCAAGGAAACGGGTCGAATCACTTCCACTGGTGGAAAGATCACCTTTTTGGGGCGAGAGATTGAGAGACAAGGGAGTCATCTCAGGATGCGAGTGCCCCCGGCATACTTAGATGCCCTGTTCGAGACAGAGTTCTGTAAGGACCTGAAGGTGGTTACTGCTCCTCCGGACATCGTGAAAACGGTCGAGAAGGGCAGAGCAAGTGGTTCGGATCCTGAGTTGAGTGACACTGCAGCTGCGAGGTACAGAGCAGTACTTGGCCGGATTGCATGGTGGGGTCAGTCGAGACCTGACCTGAGTAGGTGGATGTCCATTCTTTCGCAAGGACAGTCCAAGCCAACAGCATGCTTTGAGCAAGCATTGCGACAAGTGATTAGGTTCCTAAAGGGACAATACCATGCATGGCAGTACTTTGGCCCTGATGGGAATGTACCGGACAGTGGGCCGGCGCAGCTGGAAGTGTATGCGGATGCCAGTTGGGCACCCCAAGCGTCGTTAGGACGAAGATCTGTGTCGGGCATAGCCATCTTTTATAGAGGATGCCTGATCAAGGGAATCTCTCGAGTTCAAGGGTGTGTATCGCTGAGTTCTTGTGAAGCCGAGTTGAGAGCCATCTTGACTGCGGTACAGGAGAGTGAGGGACTTGCGACTTTGATCGGTCAGTTGGCCGAGTCAGATGTCACGATCCGATTGCACACTGACAGTTCCTCAGCGAGAGCGGTTTTGCTAAACCGTGGGTTGAGTAGGCGAGTTCGCCACTTAGACATCGCTGTCTGCTATCTTCAGGAGCGGATACAGGAAGCTCAGACCTTGAAGGTCATTTGGTGCCCGACAGCGGGAATGATCGCTGACGTTCTTACAAAGTGCTTGAGTCAAGTGACATTCTGTCAGCACCAGCAAGCTATGGGTATATACCCTGGTGAAGATGTGCAGCAGGTGTGGAGGATCTGTGGAATCCGACCAAGGGTTGGAGTTCAGGCATGCCAGTGTGCCGAGGCAACTGGATGCAGTGTGGAGCAAGTTGGATCGTTGAAAAGTGTGAAAAAGTGTGGCGAAGTTTTTGAAAATTTCCACCTTAGAAGTCCCGAAACCCTTCGTGAAGACTCTTCCCCTGAGGTTCAAGAAATGGATTTATGGTCCAACCGCAAAAGCTTTGGTTCAAGCACCACGGAAGCTAGCCCTAGCCTGGAGCCTGTACCTTTGGTGAAGGACAGGAAAATGGCAGCTGAAGACAGCAGGAAGGGTGAGCAGGGTGCTGAGATGAAAAGCCCCTTTTGGTGTAAGGTTTGCAAATGGTTGTTCAGATCCGAGCATGCTGCCGGGTTGAGCTGGGATGAAAGTGGCAAGCCCAAGTGCGAAAAGTGCAAACAGACTGTGACAGTCTCTGGCACGGATGCAAGCCATGCATTCCATCTCCGAGAGGCAGAGAAGGAGCGCCGAGCTGCTGGAAAAAGGGGTGATAAAGGTGAAAGCCGAGGCTCAGGCCAAGCTGCACCGAAACCCAAGGCCATGCCGAAGGTGATTGAACGGATGGTCGACGTGTTTCCGGAGCTGGCGGATCCAGAGCCGCCGAAGTGGTTCGGTGATGTGTCATGGAGTATCTGCCGGCGCGGAACTCCAGTGGATGAGCTAGAGCTCAAGGACGTGGTAGGCACGCTATCCGACAAGGATATGTTGCGCTATCAAAGCTCATACGAGAAGCTGGTGAAGCCCATCCAGGAGGTGTGTGAGCTACAGGAGAAACCCACGAAGATCTTCGGAATCTTGGATGTCCGTGGACAGATTGGTGGCAAGGCCATCATCTGGGAGATGGCAGTGAATGAAGGAGGACTGTACATGGAAGTACCGCCGGGAACGTGTGGCCTGGCGATGTTGAGCTTCGTGAGGTACTTGAAGAGAAAAGGGATAGTCCCTGTTTTGCTTCTGGGTGAACACCAGGACCTCGGAGTCTTGCGGATGGTGGATCTGTTGTGCATGCTACCCATTTTGGGAGCAGAGAGGATCATGGAGGATGAAGCTGAGAGCTCGTATTATCCCCCATGGGTGTTGCGCTGGAAGAGAAGTGCAAAGGAAGGATCCTTGGTGTTTAAGGAACTGGTGGAGCGAGTGCGAGTGATTTCGATGTTGTCGTGTGATACACTTCGGATTCACGAGCCGGAGCTGAGGGAGAGACCAGTCCCCAAGTGGTCGTTTGTGGCCTACAGCCACTACAGATCCGTGATGGAGTCTGTTGCAGGATTCTTGGAGGACCTGGAGAAAAAGAAAGAGGAGATCACCGACACGCAGAGGGCGGCAAGCTGGAAGAAGGTGGTTGCGAGTGAGACTCGAAGCGGTGTTGTGTGGATCTGCAAGTGTAAGTGGCACTTGCCGACCGACTATGTGGTGAGGTTCAACTTGACGTTGCCTGCCGACATGTGGCAGCAAGCCTTTGGGATCATGGGTGAGAATGTTGGGAAACTCGAGAAGGAGGAAAAGGACCTGAAGCGGATCCTCAAGGCTGCAGCGGAACAGCAAGACCGAGAGTTCGAGGAAGCTGAGCGAAAGCGCAAGCGCATCGCCGACCTGTCAGCTGCCGAGGAAGAAGCTGCTAAGAGAGCAAAGCTGGAAGGCGAAGCGGTTCGCTCGCCTGTGTCAGTTGTACCATCTGAGTTGGATGCAGCAGCTATCGCGCAGATTGCTGAGCGTGTGAAGGCAAGCTTTAGTGTTGCCGATTTGGAGCTGATGTTGGAAGAGAAGAAGAGAAAGGTTGGAGACCAGCCAACTGAGAGGCCTGCGGAGACGCCAGCTGAGCCTAGCCGATCTTCGCAGGAGGTGATGATGGAAACGAGGACGGCTGAGTTGGCGGAGATGAAGGAAGCCGCCAAGGAGCGCCGCGCCAAGTTGATGGAGTCAACTGGAGCTGGCGAGAAGAAGGGCGAAGAGGATGAAGAATGAACTGAGATGCTAAGTGATCTCAGTGGTTGGGTGGGTGAGTGAAACCCGCAGCCATTTTTTTTGGAAGCCATGGCCGCGTTGCCGCCATGGAGCGCCCGCGATTTTTCTGGTTAGTGTGAGCCCTTGTTTCAGTGCATGAGAAGTTTGCAAAGAGGAGGCAAAATGATGATGAAACTCAACGAGGGACTCTATAGCCCCTTCTGCAAGGCGTCTGATTGCCACCTCTGAAGACGTTTTTGGCTGATGGTACGCTGGAAGAAGCGAAACTATGAAGCCAATCTTTTCCTGAAGGATCAGCTAGCCGATGCTAGTTGGTGAGTTTGGTGACCTGGAAGATGCGAGACTGAGGAGGAGTACCACGACAAGGTCGAGTGCTGAGTGGGAAACATCTGAAGCTTGCATTAATTCGTTTTCACGTGTTTGTCACCACGAACTCTTGGATTCGTTCCAAGACAACCCTGCCCCAGTGCAGGTGGATGCAAGTTTAATTCGTTTTTCACGTGTTTGGACAACGAACTCTTGGGTTACCAGTGATGTGGACCCAGGACAACCTGCCTGATGGTGGGATCTTGCATGAGTTTTAAGTTTGATGTCAGAGATCGACTGGTGTGTTGTTTGTTTCGTTTGGTGGCGAGTACGCACCAAGGGAATGTGGCCAGGGCATCCCCTTAGTGTTGAAGTGCCGAGCTGGGCTTGGACTTCAGATCTTTGACATGAACCCTCAGCAAAATGCGGGGGGTGGAAGATTGTGGCTGATCAGTGATGTTTTTGTCATGTTTTGGATCAGCTTGTATAGGTTTGTTTTGCTTCGGAGTGATTGGGAATCCGTGTGATCCCATCCTCGATGGTTTATGCCTCGTTGATTTCCAAGGAAATCATACGAGTGTGTTTTTGCCCAATACGCTATTTAAAGTGAGTGTGCAGTGTGTAGGAACTTCGTTCTGAAGCTGAGTTTAAGCTCACAAGAGAGAATTCGTTTAGTTTGTGCACTTCGTGACTTTTGGCTCAAGTGGCTCTGACTGTGAAAAAGAGAGAGTTGTCCGCACTTGTGTGAGAGGTCAGGGTTCGTGCTTTCAAGGGAAAAGGTACCAGAGGGACCTTCGGTTTTTCACGTCAAGCTTCTTCGACATTTTGCACAAGCCAAAGCAAATTGGCTTGTTGCTCGCAAAATTGCTCTGATTGCATACCTTCTAAGGTCTCTTTGCAAGCACAAGCATGTTAGAGGCTTTGTCTCTTATGTATGGCTTGCATGATTGCTTTCACTTTGCTTCTTTAACTTGCAAGTTGAATTATGCTAAGTCTTGCGGGCTTATGTTTTTCTTCGCCAGCCTTGCGTCGGCTCTGCTTCCCTTTTTGCGAAGAGGGGCGCAATTGCTTTTTTGGTGCCACGCCGGTTGCTTTACTCAACCCAGACAGAAACTGTTTTGTGCAGAAGCTCTTGGTGCTCTGGGACCGGTGCTTTTTGAGGAATGGTTGAGTACAGCGCCTAGAAGTGGCTGCACATTGGTTTGCTTTGGAAGAAAGCGATCTTCATGCAATGCAAGAAAGTTTGGAAGGGCCTGCCTTGTTGGTCGAAGTCCAAGAAGCCAAGTCGAAAGCAAGGTCTTGGTGGCAGTCCTAAGCGCCAAGCTACGCACAGAAGGCGGCTCTCCAAAGTGGATGGCAATAATAAGGCCTGATGGAAGCCACCATTGCGTATCTTCCAGACAATTCTAGAGCAGCGGCAGACAGATCGGAGGTAAATTCTTCTTTTAAAAAGGTATTAGAACCAACCGACCTGGCAGATTCTACAACCCGCTCAGTGCATCTACGGTCAGAATAGAGCCAGAAGGTTGGATCTTACACCATGGACTCCAAGCAACAGACATCTTATTCTTTCCTTCAAAGCTTTTTGAAGCTTTTGAAACCTTGAAGGCAAAGGGTTAAAGGGGTTCTTTGAAGTTTCTTTGCACATCCTTTCTTCAAAGCCTTCAAAGCCTTTGGAAGCTTGAAGACAAAGAGTCAAGGCTTCAAAGCTCTTTGCAAGGTCTGTTAGTGCTACTTAGCTACAAGGCCACAGAAGGCACTTGCTGCAAACAGGGGCAAAATTAGAGACCTCAAGGCCCAAAACCCTTAAACCCTCAATTCTAACTGAACCCTGAACTCTAAACCCTAAACTCTTTTAAGTCTGAGACCCTGCTGTTTGGACTGCGCATGGAAGCGCCACGGCTACCCAGTCAAAGGCCTGCCAAAACGCAATGCCAGGGCCTGGAGACCGCAGAAGTGCCAGAAGCAAGCTGGTTAAGTTCCTCTCTTTTGGCTTCTTTTACTTCTTTGGTGCAGAAGAAGCTTCTTCTCTTGCAGAATATCATCCTTTTTGGAATGCTACACAGTGTCAGATCCAACCTCTGTCATGCACAGCAGGTTGTTAGAGGATCCGCCAGTTCAGGTTTGGTTCTGGCAGTGTCAAGAACAAACCTTCCTTTTTGGAGAAGGATTTACCTTCCAGTTTCATCTTCCTGTGGTGTCTGCAAAGGGTAGTTAAGGTTTTTTGCATGTTAAGGGCTTAGAGGTGCAGACTACCTGTAGAGAGAAAGAAAAGGAATGGTGTTGAATGAAATTGGGGAAGGTCCGGCTTTGTGATTTTGCATTAAGGAAGGCCCAGCTTTGTAATTTAGTATTTGGAAAAGGCCCGACTTTGTAATTTTGTAACTTAGCATTTGAGTGGAGGCCCGACTTTGTGATTTTTGTGCTTGGGAAGGTGTTGGAACCCTAGGTGAACCTAGAGTTCAAATGAACCCTGGTTCGGAACTCTATGTTCGAACTCTGGGGTTTCAATGTTCGAATCCTGGTAAAAATTGGGGTTCCATAGAATTTGAACTGGGTTTGTTGTATTCGGAAAAGGTCCGGCTTTGTAATAAGTATTCGGAGAGGTCCGGCTTTGTGATTTAGTATTCGGGAAAGGCCCGGCTTTGTAAAAAAGCATTTGGGAGGTGTTTGAACCCTGGGTAAAGCCAGGGTTCCAATGTTCGAACCCTGGGCTCTTAGAGTCTTAGAGGTTCAATGTTCGAACCTGGGTTGAACCTAGGGTTCCAATGTTCGAACCTGGGTTGAACCTAGGGTTCCACCTTCCAACCCTTACCCGTCAAAAGTTTGAACCCAGGGTTTGAACACCCTGCAACAACTTGTGCTTAGTCTTGCCAAGCTCCATGTTTTATCTTCCACAATTTTCCCTTTCGGTTGTCCAAAGCGGTGAGCTACCTTCCCAACTATCCACAGGCCAAGCTGCCTCTGTCGCGCTGAGATGCAAGAGGCAATTATGGGATTTGGCTTTCTTTCGGCTGCGGAACAGATTGCTGGTTTCTTTCACGCAGTTCACCTTGTTCCTTTTGTTCAAAGTGCTAAGTTTCCCTTAATGCTAAGCTATGCGGATCCTGACTATTGGCTGGCGGGCTTGCTACAAGCCTTTGAGGCCCACAACACTTGTGAGCAGAACCGTGCCGCCTCCATGCCGGTAGTATTGATCTCTCCAGCAAGGGAACAAGTGCGAAGAAGACAACGTGGGGCCAAGAAAGGGGAATTCACTGACTTGCAATTCAACATCCCGCCTGCTGCAGCCATTGCCTTGCTTGCAGGGATGACGCCGCAGGCTCCTCTGTGTCCGTGCATTTATTACGCCCATAAGAAAAATTCGGAAGAGTTTGACATCAGCGGACTGTCTGACCCTGAACTCCTTGAAAGCAAAGCTGGGCTTGGGCGAAGCACCGGGCACTGTGGAAAGTGCTAGACAATCCATAGGGTTTAGGTCCTATGCGCACATAGAAATGGAAACCTGGTATGTCTTGAGACACCGGCAGTCGCAACGCTTCGACCCGAAATGCCCTTCCCACCATCTGGACGCCTTGCGTTGCTTTCTTGCGCATGAGATTGCCTGCAACCGTGTGGACCACACCTGGGCAGTATACTAATTGGCGTGGCCGGATCAAAATCCAAAAGCTGTTTGTCGCACGCCGCGTGCTCCCAATGAGCGCCTTCCCGTGGGCAATGCATTGCCTCGTGAAATCTCACTTGGCTCTTTTGCTGGTCTGTCTTAGCATTGATGAAGTGCCTTGTCAGTTTGTTCGCTGTTGTGGACTGTGCTATTTTCTTGTCATCATATAATCCGATGATATTTCTGATTTAGGGTTGGTTGCTCTGTTCATTCTGCCTTTTTCAACCATCATACACTGTTTCCAATGCTTTTACACCACGTTGGATGTCTTACTCATGTCAGTGTAATTAAGGTACAAAGTGAATGTTTGTTTAATTGTTTTCTGAAGATAAGTTTTGAAACTAAACCATTTTTTGTCAAATTTTGTTCAGAAGATATGTCTATGAAAACCCAAGAGGATATGACCATGGAAGAGATAAGAGAACAGTTGGCAATTTACAACCGGTTGTATTACTACAAGCGAAGACAAGAGGAAGGGTTTATGCAGCAAAAAAGCGATTGTGCTTTGAAGTGCATTCAAAAGAAGAAGTTGAATCAATATATAAAATCAAAAGACAACAATATCAATAGCACAATCGAGGATTCAACCGAAGAGCAACTGGCAGAATTCAACAGCAGTCAGAATAAAAAAGGACCTAAGTATGACATGAATGATGTTAAAGTTGTGATGCCCATGAAAGCAAAAGAATGCTGATGTAATTTTCGAAATAAGATTAAATCAATATTTTTGTATTGTAGAGAAATGAGTAAACAAGAAATAATTATTAATGTGTATTACGATCGTGGAGGATTTGGGAGCAGGCAGAGGACCTTAAAGGAAGTGCGGGAAAAACATAGAAGTAGAACTATTGACGATGCTAATGAGTTTTTCAAGAAGAACGTGGAGGCAAAAAGAAAACCTGGGGGACAGAACGGTTTTGTGTAGCACCACATTCGGCATACGAGTGTCAAATGAACTTGTTTTTCATTGATGATTTGGAAGATAAAAAATTTCAGGTCGGTATGATCATGAAAGATGTCTTTGATAAGTTTATGCATGCGGTAGCAATAAAAGGCAAGAAGGAGGAAGATCTGGCTTCAGGAATGGTAGAGTGTTTGCATAAGATGGGGAAAAGCCTAAGATGATTTATACTGATGATGAAGGTGCTCTATCTAAAGCAGCTATTCAAATATACTTAAAGGAACAGAAAATAGAGCACCACAGAACAAGAGCACACGCGAATGTCAGTGAGAGGGCGATCCGAATTTTGAAAGAGATGTTATACAAAAGAGTTGAGGCTGACGAGAAGAAGGGGAAAAAACAATATTCAGTGGACTGATTCTATTCACGAGATATTGTTAGCATAAAACAACCAAATGAAATGATGAAGGCTTCTCTGTGGCAAGGGTAGCAGGTTGGCTGTGATTGAGGCAAGCCCCCAAGAGGCTACCAATTATGTGGTCTCTTCAGGAATACTGCCACGGGTTTCCCACACAGTCTTCGGAGCCGAGTTGTTGGCAGTAAACGTGGCGTTGGCGTACGAAGGAAGCTCTGACATTTTCTGTGACAATCAGGCGGCGGTGAGGTTTAAATATCAACTGCAGAACCAAGGAGAACAGCGGCTGCTCACCAGGGTGCTCTAGGACTCCTGGTTCCTCCGCAGCATTGTCCGTCACTGTCAACCAGCGTATCCAGCCGTTTTAGGTTTCACCTCACGTCTCCTGTGTGGGAGGAAACTGCAATGTGCGCTCGATTAGAACAAATCGTATGTAAGGGATCAACCTTGTCATAAAGTGGCAAGCCGAGCATCGTTCAATAATATGACAGCCCGAACAAGAGCTGGGCACAATCACTGCACCGCATTCGGGGGCGATGTTGCGCATGGTGGGATGAGCTCCAATCTTACATAGCAAGCGTTTGGTCTTGGATGGTTGACATGTTTGTTGAGTGGCAAGTCACTGTGTGAATGAGCGTGGTGTGTACTAAGTGTGTACCACAGTTCTTGGCGACGCTTCTCAGGCCAAGCCACCGCCGACCAAGCTGCAGCTGTGAAAGTGCAGCGGAGAATTTCTTCATCTCCCAATCTTTCATGGAACACGCCTAAGATTCCAAGAAAGGTTCAGCTGCCATGTGCGAGTGACACCACCTGGCATGGTGTCCCAGGCTTCGGAATTTGATTCGGTGCGACACTGGCGAGCCTGTAGATTCCTCGGGGTTGCTGTATGCTTCAGTAAGTCGAGAGAGACTTTTTGAAAAGGCGACTGTTGGAATGAGGCGGGTCCACAAGCCTTAGCCTCCTCATTGATCGGCCTCTATTTCTCTGCATCCTGGTGCCTACGTGAGCATGTGAGTCACGTCAGTTCTTTCATGTGACAATGGAGCGTGCTTCTCGTTTTTCAGGTGTCCGCCATGCCATTATTTCGCGCCGATACTGGCACAAGCTTACAAGCAGATTCGAGATGCCCACGGTGCTCATCTCAGAAGCTACGCGAGCCAACTGCTCTACGGAAGGATACGGTGTGATACCGAGGTGCAAACTCTTTTGAAATCGTGCTCATTCCATTGGATACCGACGAGGCTGCACCTAGCTGATTTTTCCTTTGGTGCTGTATGATGCATGACTATGCATGATGATGACCAGCTGGTGCAGAACATGTGGCAGCTCCACATGGCAAAAATGCCATGGATGTCACTTCCGCCTGCTGCTCGGAACTCATGGTTTAGCTGTCTTCCAGGTCAGTGGCCTTAGAGTGTGGTCAATGTTGCAGATGATCTGATTTGTTTTGGCAAGGGGTGGGCTATATTTTCCATCGTGCATGTTTTTGAGCAGCTTTCAACTTTGATACAGTCAGTCAGTCGCAGCAAGCGCATGCATGTACACAAATGCGTAATTGGGGAAACATGTGGTGCATGCTGGAGCTCACAAGGCATGCTGTAGTCAGAAGTGGTTGCGGGAGAGGTTAGGCGCCAATGTCAATGCCATGGTTGGACAGGTCCACCAGAAAGCGCGGTGGTGCTTTGGTTTTGCTTTGCTTTGCTGCTAATTGCATGGGCTGGTTGGGAAGCACTCCGCAACCGACCCGAATGCGTGTGTGCCTTCGTGCCGAAGACGACACGCTCGAGCGCCTAAGCCGTGTGAGCCGTGTACCTTCCAAGCCACCTAGTCAAGAACCGCAAGAAGGCTCGTTGATGGGTGCCGTGGGTGGATCTGTGCTTGGTGGACTCTTGTTGGGCCCTTTTGGAGCAGTGTTCGGTGCAAGTCTAGGTTCTGACTTGGGCCGCCTGAACAGAGATCAGGCTTCGGTGGAAGCGCTCGGCTTAGATGCAGATATGGTCAATCTGGCAAGGACCGTGGCAAAAAGTCTTGCAGATGCCGTTGAAGACAAGAAACGTGTTATATCCGTGAAGGATGACTTGGCCATTAGAATTGTGAAACTGGAGGGTGATGTGGAGAAGCTTTCGGACGAAGCCATGGCAGCATTGCAAGCTGGGGATGAAGATGGAGCTCGTTCAATCTTAGAAAAGAAGGTGCCACTTCAACAGCGGTTGACAACGTCAAAGGACGAGCTCAAAAAGGCCTTAGAGCGGGTCTCGGTGGTCTCTGCAGCTGTCCAAAGACTTGAAGGTGAAGCTCTCAAGGTGGCATCATTGCTAGAGCGAGCGCAAGCAGCTACTGGCTCAGAGCGCGCTGCCTTGGCCGACGAAGCCTCGGCCATGACGGTCAAAGATCCTCTCCTAGACAAGTTCGACAGACTGGAGAGGGATCGCTAGGGATCGCTTCCTTCCATAAGAGTTGTGTGGCAAAAGCAGTTTGTGACATATTCCGTGGTGCCGCTACGTGCATTCTTTGTCGATTCGTGCACGTGCCCTTGCACCGGGTGGGAATCATGTGCATGCCATGCCGCTGTACATCCGCACTTTCCTCAGCAAATCAGGCTGAAGAACAGGGAAGCCATTGTCAAGCTGTTCACCACATTCTGTGTGACTGAGGCAGCATGTCAGCACATGCGCCTTCGAAACCTTCTCTTGTATGTCTGTCGGCTTGGTGCAGGCTCCACGATTAGTGGTACTCGACTCAACAGGCACAGTGCGCCTGGCAGGTTTGGATGGTTCTATTGATTATTTTGCGCGCAAGGCTCCATGCAGACAGCTGTTTCACATCGCTCATGCACTGACAGGTGATTTCAGAAAATGCACGAGGAGGACAAGGCATTCGGTCGGGTCTGCCCTGGAGCTTTGAGTCAGTTTGCTGATGTTTGCTGATCGTGAACGTTCACCTGCTGTCAGCTTAAAGTGCTCAATCAGAGATGAGCATGTTGCCACATGCAGCGGAATCAGAGAGACTTACATTGACATAGCTTCGGGCCCAACTTGAAGACGATATTTTGGCCCAAGTGACAAGTTTCCACAGCCCAAAGAATCTGGACAGGGGTTCGTGTTGTAAGTCCACGTGCGCGTCCGTTTCATGGCTGGCTCAGATGCAGGTTCCAGAGGCAGCTTGTTTGAAAGTTTGATTTAGGAAGATTCGGTGAGAGGTTGACCTGCTGACAGGCTACAGCGCGTGGCCCAACTGGACAGAAGCACTGGGCCTTTCGGAGGGGCAGACTGAGACATTCCAGCGTGCTGGCAGCAAATTCCTCAAGGCGATTCTTTAGCTGCTTGTCTTGCCCAGACTCCCCCAAACCCCAGACTCCAGCAGACGCTAGACTCGCTAGACATGGCATGATCCCATCTGCAAGTCGACCAGCTGGCGAGTCCAGTCTTGGCAGGCAGTGGATACGGCGAAGTCGCATGCCGAAAGAGGATTTTTCCAAGGACTCGGGTGGAAACTCTCGTTTGCTCCATTGCTCCATTTTGACCATGCCTTTCCCTCTCTCCTTCTCCTGTCTTTCTCTTTCTGTCGCTTCTTTTTCACTCCTATCTCTTCCTCTCTTTCCCTTCCAGCGCTCTTCGGCAAAGTTGCCAGACATTCTACTTCTTGAGTGCAGGAGTTTCTCAGGTCCGTGCGGCGGTGGACCGGCAAATGTCAAGTGCAGCAAGCTCGTCTCAGCCGGCACCCGGGCGATTTGGCAAGCAACCTTCGAGACATGACTTGCCGAGCAGAAGCTTGGCATTTGAATTCAGAGTGCATTGAACAACTAAGCTCCAAGCTCCCCCCTCACCCGAAACTCGACATAACCGACATATGAATGTCTCTCAGACGAGTCATCCCCCGGCACAGTTTGCCCTTCAGGCTTTAGCATCCGGGTTTGCTCTTGGAACCTTCATGGCTGTGCCATTGACCCGGAAGACGACATTCGACCATGGCTGTTCTCGGCTGGCCAAGCTGACATCTACATCGTGGGTATTCAGGACTGTCGTCCTGACTTCACCAAAGCACGTCCGCTTCCGGCTTTGATGTTAACAGGAGCTCGTGGAACTTGGACCAATGTCTGTGTTCCTGAATACGGATGGCCATGAAGAGAGACAGTCTGAGTTGGAGCTTAAAATTGAGGCAGGTTGTGGAAAACACGTCCTGGTGGCCGGAGCTTTGTTTTTGCTGCTTGGGCGTTTCAGGCGGCTCTCGCTGCGACTGGACTTCGCTATTTGAAGATATGCAGCTCCTGGGATATTAGAGCGCTTCCTTTGAATCGGGGAGTCATGGGGAAGAAAACTTGAGAGAGCTCCTCTCTCTCGCTCTCTCTCGCTCTCTCTCTCTCCATCTCTCTCTCTCGCTTCTTCTCTAAATTGAGACTGGTCGTGTCGAGGCTTTGGCATGGTGGGCCTGTCGCTCCTGGCCTACGCTTCCGAGAGTCTCCAAGAGCGCGTGGGTGAAATCGACTGCGATCGGGTGAAGACGGGAATTGAGGGTCTGAGTGGGAATAAGGGTGGCTTGTGCGTCCGGTTCCTGCTTGGGCCCATGTCTTTGTGTTTTGCAAATGTCCACCTGCCATCTGGTACGGGCAAAGCTGACGAGCGGAATGAACACCTCAACGAGGCACGGATTTGCGGACATAGATTCGATGCATGGACTTGCACGGTGTTGCACGGTGTTGCACGGTGTTGCACGGTGTTGCTTGCAAACGGCTGCATTCCTTGCCTTCCCTGTGCAGGTGTTGTCCTACGCATTTCAAGGGACTTCTCGAAACGGCTCTACGCGACCCTCCAAGAATGGTTTTCATCGAGCTTCTGTGTACACAGCTGCCGAGCACGATTTGACAGTCGTCTTTGGCGACTTGAACTCGCGGCTCGCAGACCTCCCAAATGAAGATGGCTTCCCTAAAGGAGACGATGCCTGTACTGTGCG
>CAJNDS010000171.1:0-184886 GCA_905221605.1 Symbiodinium natans
AACATGAAAACGCCATTCGGCAACCGTGACAAGCTGGCGGTGGCGCACTAGATCTCGAGGTAAGCCTCAGCCAGAGTGAAGCCAACCTTTGGCATTCCGAGGGGTCTCCTACCAAGCCCTTCTTCAAGAAGCTTGGAAGCGATTGGCCTTGTGCGCAGTCGCGGCAGCCTCGTGGCTGCAAGGCAGCGATCAGCGGCGTCATCTTGGCCGGTAGAAGAAGAAGGTCATAGAAGGTCGACAAAAAGCCGTGACTCGACCAAAGCTGTGCTGCAACGACTTCACATTGATGAGCAACGTTAAGGCCCGTTCAGGCGTTAAGGGTGACAGGAACTCTGTGGGCACTGAGAGATACTGAGAGTTCCAGTCTGCCCTGAGACGTATGAGGCGGTCCTTACCGCAGAGCCACCGCTGCCGCCAAGAGCAAAGCACAAAGCACGCGACAACGCGAGTGGTTCATGGCTGGCCTGCAACAACAGTACTTCCAGTGCTTCCATCGCCCTGCCAGCATCAGTGCACAATGTGCACAGTGCTTGGGCGTCAAACATATCCTTCGCAAGTGATGCCTTCTGCGTTGTCCGAAAAGGCTGCGTATAACAGCATCGTTCTGAAGCATGGCAAGGCCCCTTTTTCAAAGCACCCTGCATGTTTAGGAGCCTGCGATACGCGGGAAAGTCCCCGGCTTTGAGGCATAGAGCCTCCGAAACACCGCTTCAGGGGCCCCTGGCCTCTCCCGGTCCAAAGCTCCGTACAGCTCTTTCAAAGCGACACCGCTTTGAGTCCGGCTGATGGCCAAAACCGGCTGAGACTTGAACTCTTGCAACGACAGGCGCTTGGCAGCGGGCACGGCAGCTTCAGTGACTGGGTCCAGCGAGTCCAGCGGAATGAAGCCCAGACCGCCCAGCATGTGCTTCAACGTAGACTACAAGACCCGCAACTGAATTCTGCCTTGGAAGCTCGATGGTGCGAGAAGAAAGCTGCCTTGCCCATGCTGGCGTTGAAGACCACGATGCTTCCCCTGGCCTCCGAACACCAGACCGAAGGCTGGGAGGCTGCAATGGGGCGCACAAAAACACACAAAGAAACGACCTCACTCTCCACAGGAGTTTCCCTATATGCTGCCGAACCCGGCTCGGGATCATTGAAGGCTTCAGTGAAGCTGCACACTGGTTCGTGGTTGATACAGAGGGGCTTGGCTGGGAGCTGAAGCTAAGTCTCTAAAGTCCATTGCTGAGCCAAACTCGCTGATGCCTCTGCATTTAAAGGAAAAGCTAGCCTCTGTCACTGCAAACTGTTCAAGGACGCCTCTAGCCTCCCCTAGCCTCTAAGCCTAGGCGTTGGACGCTTTTCGGCGCTCGCTTTTGCTGCAGGTGGGCTGTAGGCGCTTAGAAGCTTGGAGGCTCAGGCCGCTGATAGAGGCTTAAGCGATTTGCTCCTGCAGTTCACAATCCCCTGAGCGAGCCTTGAGCACGTCGTGCGGGTCGACTACAGTCGGACTACAGTCATCTGCAGGAGCTGCTGGGAATGCATGGTGTACATCGGGAAGAGCAAAGCCACCTCAAGGGCCCGAGGGCTCCGGGGTGTTGCCTAGAATTAGTGGAGCGGCTTGTGAGATTTGACATGGTTCGACCAGATTCGGGCTTAAAGTAGCGGTTCTCAAAAGGAGGTGAATTGGGGTGCGGGGGCTCTGAAAATTCCAAGCCCTGCACCTTGGTGCCACCACGATTTGCGGAGGCTGATCTGCTATGCAGCTCCAAGGGGAGTCGACGATGGAGTAGAGGAGCAGCACACCAAAGCAATCGTTGCCACGCTTATCTCCTTAACAGAGGTGGCGCTACCATAGAAGTGATTCATAAATGCTGATCCGACTGGTGTGCAGGAGTGTGGATCAACGCAGAGAAAGGAATGATGAGCTTCGAAGCCGTGAAAAGCTCTGGATGGGGGTTTGGCATGTTGCAACCTCTGAGCTGACAAGGCAGGTTTTTTCCTTGCGCTAAGTACTTGAATAAACAGCTGTTGCAAAGCTATGCCCTGCTCGTGATGCTGATAATTGCAGGATTTGCATGCTCTTGTTCGACTTTATTTGAAGCAGGTATGGACAGATGAGTCCAACTTCTAGGGGGTGATTCAATCGCCCCTTTGGCCCACGCTGTTCTTCACTGTGCACTCAGGGCTGAAGGTGCTGAGTTCCAAGGTCGTGGGTCTAGGATGGTAATCTTCAGAAACACGTTATACTAGCAATCTTACTGGCAACATGCAAGACTCGCTAGGTTTCTTTGATTGCAAGTTGTAAGACTTGGGAGTTCATGTGCTTTATTCTTAACCTGAATGCCAGGCCTCCCTTGCCAAGTTGACCAGTTCCTCGTCATCAGGTCCTCACTCCTGGCAAAGTTTGCCTATCACACTTCAGCGACAGAACCTGACGACACTTACGATGAGCTGTTCTGGTAGGTTGCCCTGTTAAAATGTATAATCATAGGCCCCTAACGCCCTACGCCCTGACACAAGAACCCTCAACTTTTGAACATTCAAACGGAGTTCGACAAGCGCCTAAGAAGCAGCACAAACTGGGGTCCTGACGCTTCTTTCCTGGCTCAGACTTCAGAGAGGGGGCCTCTCACAATAGTGTTCGCGCAGATGACTGCCGAGCATGCTGCATGACTGCATGGTAATTACTCGCATCCTTCTATCCTGCATTTTGAGTATGACTATCGCAAGAGTCTGACGTCTCCCAGTGAATCTCAGAGGAACTGAGAAGCACCGCGCATCTCGCACACATCCAAATCCACCCGTCGGACTGTCATGCCTCGCAGTTACTTTTCACATGCCACCCTGCTTACCATAAGTTGTTTGTAGCAGAAGCCATGGAACTTAACTTGAACTTAGTTTGAGTTACAGTCCGGGCTGAAATCTCCAAGCCAGCTCTCAGAAGATCGCCCTTAAGTTTCTTCTTTTCGGGCTTTTGGTCTGCCAAGGTCCGTGGGAGCCCTTCTGCTGTGCGCAGCGGCACGCAGCACCAGAAACACCCAAAAGCACTCTACAAGAACTGCCGTGTGTGGCTGGTCCTCAACGCCGCAACGCTTGCAGAGCAAGCTTGTTGTGGGCTGGGATTTGTGTGCTACAGTGATAAGTTCAAGTCAACGTAGAGCACTGTCTTGACGCTACAGACTGCAGGATCTTTGCTTAAGAATTTGCAACGCCTCGGTGATACAGGAGGACCAGCCTTGAACCATCTTGAACCTACAGCTCCAGGTTGAAAACGCTAAGCGATGATGCCGGGAGCTAACTTTTCTTTCGGCACTTCGGGCAGATGTCATCCTGACATTTTACACAGTACCACCTCGCGCCAGTCGTGTTTTTGGCACACAGGTTGCACACGTAGTTGTCGTACTCCGGGTTGATGCCGAACTTCATCTTGTGCCCAGCGGCGAGACAAACGTTGCCCCGATCTGGCTTCAGCTCTCCGATCAGTTGGCGTAGCTGCCTCTCTCGAATGATCTTGACCCCCCTGTCAATGGCTTTCGAATATTTGCTGGAGCTGTTCCCACTGTTGACGCAAAGGAGATGTGTCGTGTTCCCCGTTAGTGAGCTAGTGACTCCGCCTCCATGGCCTTGGTTAAAAATGGGTTCCGGGGCCCCCTAGCTCTGAAGATTTCTTGAATGCGGCAAAAAGCACGAAAGCATTGCCTGTGCCGAGCTACGCTTGATGAGGTCTGTCATCTTCTTCCTGGTCTCGGAAACTGCGCCGGTCATGCAAATTGTCAAGCCGGCCAGCTTACTTCCTGCCTTGCTTTTGACAATCGTGGGCTTGACCTTTGCTTTGGCTTTGGCCGCGGCTTTTGCTTTGGGTTTTGCTTTGGCCTTGGCCTTGGCAGATGCCTTGGCCTTGGCCATGGCAGTTGTCTTGGCGCCCAGGGCTTTCTTGAACTGCGCCTCCGAAAAGATCTTCTTGCCGCTCGCCTTCGCAGCAAGAACCTGGGGGCAAATCAGTGCGCAGGTCGCTGCAGTTGCTCTAATAGTCCCTTCTTGTCCTCACAAAGGAGGAGCTTCTGATAAGTGATAACGACCTCAAAAGCCAGCAAATTCATGACAAGAACAGCAGCCGCACTGGGAAGGATGGCATAAATTTCAGAACAGACAGAGAAGGACGTCAAATGAGAATTGTCATTGCGGCGCTTACTGATCCAGGTAGTAGATGATAGTAGCAAAAGTAACAATTGCAATAGAAACGACAGAAAATCGACAAACACTAGTGGTGATAATCGTATTTCCATCGGCAATCATCGTTCAACAGACAAGCATCATACCAATCGCAGGACCCATCAAAACCAGAACCATCGTTGCGACAAGAACATCTAAACCATAAATCACAGTACTAATCATAATTACTAGAATACTTGAACAACAATCATGAGCACACCCGCAACAAGAGCGAATGGTCAGGAATTGGGCGATCACAGTGGACTTGACCCCAACATAGAGTTGGCGCCACTAGACCCACGAAGATCAATAACAGCAGTTGGACCAATATGGGGGCTTACGAAATTAAGGGACCCCAAATATATACCCCCCAAATGATAGGATTCCCTTATAATGAGGACCCCATTAAGGTACCCCTTATATCGTAAACCCGTATTAGTCGCAGTTGCTTCGTCATCATCATCGCCACAGCAGCAGCGGTGGCAGCCGTGGGAGGAGAAGGTAGCATTCGTAGCCGCAATCGAAATGGTAGTTAGCAGGGAGCAGGTTCCTACTTGGTGATTACTAGTCAGTAGTAGTTGTCAATAATTAGTAGTTCGTAGGTAGTCGCAGTAGTCGTAGGCGCACGTCTCGTTGTTGACGTCGCCTTTTCGTGGTGTGCGGGGCCCGGAAACACTGTCAACGCACAACGGGATAGACATGTGAAGTTCTTTCGGGGCTTGAGAGTTGCTGAGCAGGTCTCCATTTCACTTGCTACCCTGCGGGCGTCCACCAAACATGTTTCCAAATGTTCCCAAGCCTTGCTCAGAAAAATACACAGACGCTAGAAAGCAACAACTGGCAGAACTCACACCAGCGAGAGAACAATGTATAGTACACAAATGTCTCACGGCAGTTGTGAGTTGTGACAACCATGAGAATCACGACAGCAGCAAGATCAAGCCAGGTACCTTGGCGGTGGTCACGGCATCTGGGCCAGCAACCACGACGTCGGTGAGCGAAGACACCGATCCTGCCACCTGAAAAGAGTTTGGGATCGACCCTGCAACCTTGCACCTATGAAGCACAATTGAAGTACTATACCCCTTTTTGCTAAACTCTAAACCCTAAACCCTAAACCCTAAACCCTAAACCCTAAACCCTAAACCCTAAACCCTAAACCCTAAACCCTAAACCCTAAACCCTAAACCCTAAACCCTAAAACCCTAAACCCTAAACCCTAAACCCGAAACCCTAAACCCTAAACCCTAAACCCTAAACCCTAAACCCTAAACCCTAAACCCTGCTTTCTGGATCTGTTCTGACTGCATACTTCCACCTTGGCACCGGCGGCTTTCGCAGCGCTGGACGCTTCCGCCCGGCTCATGGAGAGCGTCCCCGTGAAGACCACCGTCTTGCCGCTGAGCGACATGGCACCGCAGACTCTAAATCGCAAATAGCGAAGCTCTACAGCTCGGAAGCTCCAAGCCGAGAAGACTAAGGTTAAGACGGTTAAGAGGACATTCAAGTGCAGACTCAGGGTTGGAGGTCTTCTTTCAGGTTGAGCCCTGCAAGAGTCCGGTGCTAAACCTTCTTAAGGCCGAGAGTCTGCATCCAGCATGCTTTCTTCACTTTCGCGCGAAAACAGAGTGGCAGCTTAACCCTTGACTGCATGTGTAGTTCACGCAGTTTACACAGAACCTTACCAACATGGGCAAACACGGACGTCAGGCACTCCCAAAAACACCCGATGAGAAACTCGAGCCTTCACGAGGAAGGGTGCCATCGTAGATGCGAACCTAAGCGCGTTAAACTGATGCTTGGAGAAGCAGAACAGATACAACACTATGCTTTGCGAGTGTTGCTGCAACTTGCAGCACAACCAGAGGCTCTTTTGCACTTCACTGCCTTTTCTGTGAACCTAGCGTTACCCGGCCCATCTAGAACTCCCAGCGTCTAAAAAAAGAAAGCTCCATGTTGGGAGCTCAGTTGCAACCCTACAACCCAGGGCTCCCCCAATGGGGCTCCGGTTGCTTTCCGGCTGATGCATCTGTGTACTAGAAAATCCATCTTGCTTGCCAAAACAGATTTTCGGCGTCAACCCCAATAGTCGGGTTGTCTCACTCCGAGCTTTCGGTTTGGGGCGTATGGGGCATAGGGGGTTTAAAGTGCTTTGCGCAGCCAGCGTCTCCTTCTGAGGTTCTCCAGCCAAGAAGCTCTGCTTAGGATGTGTATAAAAGTGCATCTCCTTTCCGGGGGTGCAGGCAAGTTTGAGAACCTTGACAAGCACCTCAAGCCGACTTTACAACTCGAGTTGCAAACCAACCAGGATTCTCACAGAAAGGCCAAACCCCCAAAGCCCTTAAAGTCTTCACCAGAATAAGTCGTCTCTCTGGTTTCTAGGTTTCTAGGTTCGGGGTGGAGGGTTTGAGGACTTTGGTGCGAAGACCGCGGGCCGGATGCTAGCAGCGGCGTTCCCGGTTTTGGAACCCGGCTTCGAATCATTCCAATCATGTCCAGGTTACGATTCCATCTTTATCTTGGCTTTACACTCAACGCATGTCAGGATCATCGCTAGCAGCTGAGGCCCAGACGAGGTGAAAGCAACGCCTCCTGGCTTCCCACTGTCACAAACCCGGCGTGCTGTCTCCTGAACCCCACAACGTTCAACATCTACGTTCTGCGATTGCGATCAATTCAAGACGGCTAGCCCAAAAAGAACGAGCGTTTGCCCGCAGCGAGAAATTTCAAGACAGTTAGCCCCAGAAGAACAAGCCTTTCCCCCGATTCTCTACGTGCTGTGAGCATTTCAAGACGGCTAGCCCCAAAAGAACGTGCGTTTACACCGATCTTGTTCAACATCTTTGCGCGTCGATAAGCTTCAAATCTTTAGCCCGAGAAGAACAAGCGTTTGCCCCGATCTTGCTCGGCATCTACATGCAGTGATAAAAGGTTGTGCCAAAAGATGGTGTAGTAGTAGGCAAAAAGAGCTATGAGGTGGATTCCTTCTTTCTTGAAGGGACTCTGTTCCCCTGGTCCATTCCTTTAAAGAGCCGTTAGAACAAACCCCGTATATCCTCGATGGCCTCAAATTGGGGTTGCTCCGCCTCCTAAGAGCTGAGGCCCGTGCGTCGGGTTTGCGAAAGGCAAGCTCCCGAAGCTCTTTGCCTTTTTGCGGCCTCGGAAGCGATTGCTTTCCGTTAGGCCCCAAGTCATGCAAGAGGCTTTAGGGTACTTGGGTTTAGGGCTTCCTGCTGGGTTTAGGGGGTACACAAGGAGAAAATTGGCACTGAAGTTAGGCTCCCAACCTACTCTTTCCTGCTAGCTGACCCTGCTCCTGACGAATGCGCAAGTTGCAAGGACCCAACACATACATCCCTAAACCCTGAAACGCTTTTTTTCCCTAAACCCTAAACGCCGAAGCCCGAACCAAAAACCCCCCAAACATCCCCAAACCCCTCCTCACGTCCCGGGTAGCCCTCTCAGGAGCCGACTGAGCTTCTCCTTTAGAAGCACCCATGGAGCTTCCAGGCCCTTGGGGCCCACTTGGGGCCCTAAACCCCGGAGTCCGGGATATTTCGCTCCGACCGCAGCGCAGGGTGAATTGTGATCAGAGGGTTTGCAGGGTTTACGGTTTTGATCTTCTCTTCGCAAGGGATTGTTTGCTAGACCACTAAGGGTTTTAGAGTGCTTGGAATTGAAGGCTGTTGAACTCTCACTGCGCCACCCTGTGATGACCAGTCTGCCTTTGACCGTGAAGGCGGCTGTGACGGCAAACCCTTTTGCACCTGGACTTGTTGAACCCTCAAATACCCTTAAAACTCTCGACGGGGAAAGCTAAGCCTTATAAACCCTCTGAAGACTTCAGAAGCGGCCGTTGACCAACAGAACACAGACATAGAGGGCTCCCAAAAACAGGGGAGGAAAGCCTGCAAAGCCTGAGCGCCTACCTCTGAGGGTGGCGCCCAAAAAGATGATGTGCAAGCCCTACCGGCATATTCACATCTTTTCACGTTTTGGGAACCCCCAAAAAACACTACCATTGATTGGAGCCCGCATTGCACCCGACCTCCTCTTTGAACCAGTTCTTGATGCATGAACCTCCTGTGCACCATATTCCATCGTGCAAACGCTTGCCAACAGCATCTTTGCAACTCTTGCAGACACTTCTCAAGCTGGTTTCCCCCCAATTTCTGCTGAAGGTCCTGTTCGGACACTTAACGGCTTGTGTGCATCCAGATATTCAACAGTGTCTTGCTTGACTCCTTCGCCCGGAAGAAAACAAAGCAGAACATCTTTCTAAATGGGAGTAGAATACATGGGTAGACACTTGGGGGGTGATGCTGCAAAAACCCTTTAGGGATTATCTAGGTTGTAGAGCTCCAGTCGAAACCCGAAACCCTACAGCTTTTTTGAGAGTTTTTGAAGAGTTGGGGGATCGGACTCTGGCTCGGCTGCTTGAGTCGGATCAGCACCGCAGGACCCGGGCTAAGGGCTCAGGGTTTTCGGACCGACACAAAGGCCACGAAGCACGTCGGAGCGCACACCAAGAAATGCACATGTACAAATGCACCAGGAGTGCCATGTCAAAGACGTCGCCTTTGAAAACAAACGCCACTCGCTCGGTGTCAACACTCACCTTTTTTCTCTCAATCCTTACATCGTAGCTTTGCGCCACGTGTCAAAATCACCAAGTTGTTGGTGTGGGTTTTGTAGATCGATAGATCGAGGATTTGTGCAACCAGGATCAACTTCAGGATGGCGCCCTTGGGGCAGACCATTTTTTTGGTGGGGTATGATCCAGGATTTGTACCGCCAGGATCACCTTTTGCCGGCATGTCCTTGGGACAACCTGCTCAAGAAGGCTAAAGAAGATTTCGCGGCCCCTTTCGCACAACATGGCGGTGGACCGTAGGCGAGCATGCTGAGAACGAACATCACGCCCCCGACAATGAGACAGCCCCACGGCGACTTGGTGTAGATCAGCCTGGAGACATAGAAGACGACAACTTGGAGAACACATAAAAACGATGCGATCGCCAAGGTGATGAGGTACTCAAGGAGTCGTGTTGAGCCAAGAGCGGCATAGCGCCTGCAAAGCCACCAGATGGCTTTGATGAACACCAAGTTCCTCAAGAGAGAGTGGTGGGCTTAGAGTTATTAGAGTTATAGGGCTTCATTTTGCCACCTACACTGCAGGGTTCAGGGTTCAGGGTAACTACAAACAGAGGGCAATCACTTTGACATCGTTCAAGGCCCGCAGCAAAACACCAAACCCTAAAGGCCAAAGCCGGACTCCCAAAACCCTAAGCCCTTTAAAAAAGGGTGTCTAGGGTTCATTTATGGGAAAAAAACAAGGGTCTCTAGGGTTTACAGGCCCAGGTTCCAGAAGAGTCCCAAGCCAAGCACTGAGGCAACGAAGCGAAGGAGGATGACATCCCGGGGTGCACCTGCACGGATCATGGCCACCAGAACGTCCACCGTCCTGTTTGCGTCTTTTGCGGGGCTCCATCTTGCTTTGGGGTTTTTTCCTACTCGTGTCTGTACACCAATTTTTGACCGAAGTCTGTAAGTTCTCAATCCTTACACCTGGAGAATTCTCCCGACACCGAAGCCAAGGGAGTGGCGGGGGGGGGGGGGGGGCTGGTGCCGCGTGTTCAGGGCCAAAAGGGCTGTAGGGGTTTCTGGTAGGGGGCTTGAAAGCTGAAAAAACTGCCTACCGCGCTTAAGCTCGCCGTTCATCTTGCTGCAGCACGTTTGGCACCATTTCTGTCAGAAAGATGCTTGTGGAATTGCAAAGATGCACGGCTTGCACTTTGTGGACCTGGGGGTCTGAAGTGTGGAGTCTGGAGGCCTGGGAGGCGCGGGAGGCTTGGGCTTCACAACCAGCCTCGGATCCAGCACAACTCTCTGCTGGAGATTGCATCGAAGAACGGAATTCAGGCGGCGCCGGCTTGACTAGACGACCTGACCCTTTCAAAGTGCAACACAAAGGACTTCCCGGGCTCGGTTTCGGATGTTTGGTTCAGACACATGACATGACAAGCCCCTCTGGAGGTGCCTAAACCCTAAACCCCTCAACCCATAAATCATAAATCCTTAAACTCCAAAACCCTAGAAACAGTATCCTTCGCACCCCAAAGCATGAGGTTCATGCTCCTGTCCCTGACCCCCTGGTTTTCTCGAGTAAGACGCAAGCGTCGCCAAAAAAGTGCGGGCAAGCGCCAGCCATTAGCCTGTTCCCAGTATCTAGACTTGTGCAACCCCTAAACCCCTAAGCTCCAAACCCAAAATCCTGAAAACCCCTCAACCAACCAAAAACTCCAAACCCTAAGCTTTAAAGGCATCAGGTTCGCATATGTTTGTTCATTTCCTTTCTTTCGGGGGGGGGGGGGGGGTGGTGGTACCAGTGAAGGGGGCAGAGTTTACACTTTCAGGGCGGGCGCCCACGGGGGTGCACATTTCGCCCGACGCCTGAAGACACGTTTTGACGACACGTTCTGTCCAGGCCCGGACCCCCTGACGCCACGCACTGACGCCACGTCCCGTGACGCCACGTCTGTGTGTGACGCCTGACGCCACGTTTTGACGCCACCTGGTTTGACAACACGCGGGGTCCTAACGCCACGTAAGCTTCTGACGCCACGTACTGACGCCACATACGGTGAAGACTCTCCCACGGCCAGCGTTTTTTTGTCGTCGGAATCTGACCCTGGGGGTCTATATATCATGCCACGTGAGCCAGTGACGCCACGTTTTGATGCCCGATTCGGCGCCGCCAGGTGGCTCAGTGACGCCGCGTGGGTCTGTGACGCCACGTTCTGACGCCAGGTTCTGCGACCCAACGTGTCTGCGTGACGCCACATGAGGCAGTGACGCCACGTTTTGACGCCACGTCCGGTGACGCCAGGTGGCTCAGCGACGCCACATAAAGCCAGTAACGCCACGTTGCGACGCCACGTTCTGCATAAACACATCCTAGCGCAATTGTAAAGAATATGGAATATTAAAGCTGAGGCCTATTTAGGAAATGTGTTCAGGTTTGACGAGCTTGTCTGAAGGAAATGTGTCTTCGCGACGCCACGTGTCTTCGCTGGATCTGTCTTCGGGAAGTGTCTTCACTTGCCCATGTGTCTTCGCGACGCCACGTGTCTTCGCGGGAGCTGTCTGCGGAAGGTGTCTTCGCTAGCCCACGTGTCTTCGCGACGCTGGGGGTCTTCACCGGACCTGGCTGCGGGAAGTATCTTCGCGACGCTGTTTGTCTTCACTGCATAGGAGGCGCTGTCCCCACCTGTTTGAGTGGTCTTAGCCTTGGCTCTACGTATTCTGGGAAAAGTGTCTTCTGACGCCCACGTGTCTTCAGACGGGATTCCCGACGCCACGTGTCTTCGCGCAGGAATGTGTCTTCAGACGCCCACGTGTCTTCGCTGTCTGCTCTGGGGGGCCGGGGTCCTCAACCCCATGTGTCTTCAAAATGTGTCTTCGGTCTTCGGGCGAAATGTGCACCCCCCCGGGCGCCCGCAATGTTTTTGGGCTTTAGGGCTTAGGGTTGAAAACCCGAAGCCCTAAACCCCTACGATTGAGAATTCTAGGACCCAGAGTATATAGGCCCTTGTTCCCTTTTTGTCTAGGGTTTCGGCACCCTTAGAAGCCCCGTTAAACCAACAAGGGCACCGTTTCTTCTTCCTAATCGGGCTACTGCTGGGTCACCCTAAGCCCTATAGACCCTAAACTCTAATTGTGGTCCTCCACTATCTCAAGCCCCGCTGCAGCTAAGCCGAAGCACAGTTGCAAGTTCCAGCACACGCCCTCGAGTAACATCCACAGCACACGCAATAACTTTTGGGATGGCCTGCGGTGAGCGTGAAGGTAGAGACGCACGCAGTTTAGCCCCGGTCAGTCTGACTGGGCACAGAGCACCAAACCATCTATACATCGGTATGGTGTTCGAGCATGAAAAATCCCGGGTGGGAGTGGTGGGCCGCGAGAAAAAGTTGTCACTCGAGCAGTTGACAGGTCACTTCTTGACCAAACAAACAAGTCAGCTTCAGTAACGTTCACGGATGCTTCACCAAGGAACTCACAGAGCATGTGGAACTTGCCAGAGGATGGATCTTGGAACTTTCGACTTTCGTTGGAGCAGTACTTACGAGGGACATCCTCCGCAGAAAGACCGCTCGTCCACAATAAGGGGCGCATTGTGGTCCTCCACTATCTCAAGCCCCGCTGCAGCTAAGCCGAAGCACAGTTGCAAGTTCCAGCACACGCCCTCGAGTAACATCCACAGCACACGCAATAACTTTTGGGATGGCCTGCGGTGAGCGTGAAGGTAGAGACGCACGCAGTTTAGCCCCGGTCAGTCTGACTGGGCACAGAGCACCAAACCATCTATACATCGGTATGGTGTTCGAGCATGAAAAATCCCACCTCTCCAGCACTGGCCAAGCTACAAGCGAGGCCGCCACCTTTGCCAACGAGAGTGACAAGAACGACCCGACACAGGATATTCCATAGCATGCACAACCACGGCTGCTCGGCCAAGGCGACCATGAATTTGAAGATTGCTTCTTGCCACCATCGCAAGAAGCAAAGGCACCCCGACGTGCCACATAGGGGGCACAGCCTATGCTCGGCCCACCAACCATACGACAGCCTCAGACTCTGCCTCCGAGCCCGGACTTCAGTTCCGAAGAGCACTGTGTCGAGCAGACCCGGTCGCATGGAAGAGAGCGACGCTCACCACCTGTACATGTTGAATTCCACCAAAACTTCTTTGGGCTGATAGCCACGACAAACCAGACTGGAAGGATGGGACTGGCTATCCGGGCGGCACGACTGAACGATTTCCAATCCACAAGATGCCCGACCCAGCCTGCCGAACGGCCAGCAAGTTGTGCTAGCAGCCAACTGCCATAGGCCACGCCTGTGCCCGTAGCCAAAAAGGCAAATTAAGCCTGCGTCGCCGGCCACAACAACAGGTTCAGCGGAGGGAGCAATGGAGGCAATCAAGTAGATGACAACTGTACGTTTTGCCAGGTTGCCGCCGTGGAACCATGGGACCCACCCATCGCTGGAGCTACCGCGAGAAAAAGTTGTCACTCGAGCAGTTGACAGGTCACTTCTTGACCAAACAAACAAGTCAGCTTCAGTAACGTTCACGGATGCTTCACCAAGGAACTCACAGAGCATGTGGAACTTGCCAGAGGATGGATCTTGGAACTTTCGACTTTCGTTGGAGCAGTACTTACGAGGGACATCCTCCGCAGAAAGACCGCTCGTCCACAATAAGGGGCGCAACCCTAAACCCTGAACCGTCCTTCTTGAGCCTGGAGGAGTTTCGTGGTGGGGTGTCGGGGAGTGGGTCGGACTGCGGGTGTCGGGCTCTGTGTAAATGATAACCCTGGCGATTCAGAAAAACCGTCTCTAATCCGCTCCAATTTGTTTGGATAGTCAATCGTGGCCACATGCAATTTGCATTTAGTTTCGAACTTCGTCTTGTCGGGTGTAGGCTTTAGGCTTGAGGTTTTAAGGCTTTAAGGTTTCATTGTTTCACTCCCGACGTAGCCCCTTCGTCGGGAAAGGACATTGCCACCGAGACTTAGGGTGTTGGGGGGGCCCAAAGTCCTCGAACCCAAGCCGCCCAAGCCCCGAAGAATCGCCCCAAGGCCCGCGACTCGATATCCCAAAGCTGCCATGGGAGAGGGGGATTCGGGGGAACTCAGCTGGCATGGTGGAGATGGCCTT
This sequence comes from Symbiodinium natans, assembly GCA_905221605.1. NCBI lineage: Eukaryota > Dinophyceae > Suessiales > Symbiodiniaceae > Symbiodinium > Symbiodinium natans. Next base: position 13,921 of record CAJNDS010000171.1, read on the forward strand.
TCGTGTGGTCTTCTACGACGGTCATCATTGCACTTGGCAAACAACCCAGATATTTTTCTAAGTGCTTTCTGCTTTCTGCCTCTGCCTCGCGTGGCAAGATACGGTTCCCCCAGCCAAGGCATTCGACAAGGCCAGTTGGCACAAAATGTGCCCGTCACGCACCGCAGACAAACATAGAAACATTCCACAGGGCAGCACTTCTGGTTTTCCTCACGTTGAGTAAACTCCGCCTTCCCAAGGGGATGACACTATATGGCACTCGCCCTGGCCACGACTTCTAGACCATCAAAGGCCTGATGCATCGTGAAGAACAGTGTTTTCAACGTAGGGAATAGAACCCACACTCCCCCTTAATGCCTTGAACCTGACACCAACGCGCGCTGACGCACCACTTTCTGCGGCAAACGGCCGCGACGGTGCCAGCTGTGAGGGTCTAAGCCCGAAGAAATCCTTCTTCCCCAAATTTTACTGGGATGCAAGAAAAAATTGGACCAAGGGCCTGCCGACTCTGAACTTTTCAGGACCCTTCTCCAGACCTAAAGTGATATGTCGTGGATACAGGATTATATCGTACCATACAGTATTAAATTGAATTATACAGTGTTATATAGTGTTATATGGAATTATATAGTATTATATAATATAGTATTATATCGTATTATATAGAGTTATATCGTATTTTAAAGTATTGCATACACTCAGCTCACTCTCTTAGTAGGGCTGAGGGTTTTTTACACCATCAAAAAAAGGCAGCTTGTTTGAGCTTGGGTTGTGATGGGGCTCTCGGCTCTCGGGCAATCCTGCAACAAGGGCTCGCGGCTGCCAGCAGCCCATAGCCGAAGGGGAGGTCCAGGGTCGAGGCAGCCAGCAGCTCCCTTGTCAGGGGGCCGCGCACATAGGCCGTGAAAGCCTCTTCGCTGCCATACCAGGCGTTGATGGCGGCGAGGAGGAAGGCTTTATCTTCCTCACGTTGGCACCCTGCGTTTTTGAGCTCGAAGGTCGCTAGCGCCTCGGTGATCTGGCGCTCCTCCCTCATGAACTTTCGGTTGGTGTGCACGATAAGCGCCAGGGGTGACATCGCAATTGCAACCATTCCTGATTGATAAGCTTGGCTGACGCCTTCCCGTGCAGCCACAAATATGCCAGTCATGAATGCGCAGGCCAAGATCAGAAAGAAGACTTGCCTCTCAACGAACAGCGGCTTGACTTGTATCCGCCCAGACGGATTCGCCTTGCGAAAAGCGGCGAGCTCGAAGACACACCACAGGCCTCTTGTTGTCGTTGTTGTTGCTGTTGTTGCTGTTGTTGTTGTTGTTGTTGTTGTTGTTGTTGTTGTTGTTGTTGTTGTTGTTGTTGTTGTGGTTGTTGTTGTTGTTGCTGTTGCTGTTGTTGTTGTTGTTGCTGCTGTTGCTGCTGTTGCTGTTGTTGCTGTTGCTGTTGTTGTTGTTGTTGTTGTTGTTGTTGTTGTTGTTGTTGTTGTTGTTGTTGTTGTTGTTGTTGTTGTTGTTGTTGTTGTTGTTGTTGTTGTTGTGTTGTTGTTGTTGTTGTTGTTGCTGTTGTTGTTGTTGTTGTTGTTGTTGTTGTTGTTGTTGCTGTTGTTGTTGCTGCTGTTGCTGTTGCTGTTGCTGTTGCTGCTGTTGCTGTTGCTGCTGTTGCTGCTGTTGCAGTTGCTGTTGCTGCTGCTGTTGCTGCTGCTGTTGCTGCTGCTGTTGTTGTTGCTGCTGTTGTTCGCAGATGTTGCCGTTGTTGCAGTTGTTGTTGCTGCTGCTACTTCTTCTGCTTCTTCTTCTTCTTCTGCTGCTGCTGTTGCTGTTGCCAATCCTGAGCAAGCTCGCACCTCGTAGCTCTCTATCCATGTAGGACTAACAGTCTCGCACCCCTCGAAGCCCGCCAGGACAAATCCTGCACAAGCGTCCGAAACGAAATGAAGTGCAATTGAATGGAATGGAATGGAATGAAAGGGAATGAAATGAAAATGGAGTGGAATGAAATGAAATGGAATGAAATGAAATGAAAGTGACAATGGCAAGGTAAATGAAAATGAACATTGAACTGAATTGAATGAATTGAAATGAGAGAAATTGAATGAATTGAAATGAGAGAAATGAAACGAAATGAAATGAAACGCAATGAAATGAAATGAAATGAAAATGAAATGGAATGGAATGAAAATGAACATGAAATTGAAAATGAACATGGAAATGAAAATGAGCATGAATATGAAATGAAATGAAACGAAACAAAATGAAAATGAAAATGAGAATGAAAATGAAAATGAATGTTGCCTGATGATGATGAGGAGGAGCTTCGTTCGAGGTAAAACAAATTTACAGGTAAACCAACTTTACAGAATGCTAAGTCATACCGACATACCTGAAAGTTGTCGACTCGTGATAGCCTTGAGGTGACAGAAGCCATATAATCTAAGCTGAAGCTAGCTCTCTGCATGCAACCGTGGGGCGGCTCAGGTAAGTTGGTGACCACAATACACGCAGCTCCTTGGAGATCTGAAGAAAGCCTCCGAGTCCCAACACGCCTCGCTCTTTGAGCACAGGATCTGTCTGATGAACGCTTGCCACGTCCAGGAAGCATGTCGGAGAACAGCTCGCGCAGCAGCAATATGGAAATAAGAAAAGGGAGATCAGCACTGCCAGGGTACCGGAGAGCCATGCCCACGGGGCATAGGGACAATCCGCCTTGAAGCCTAAAGTATCCGCGTGGAAGGTGAAGGGCAAGGGCACCAAGCCAAAAGCACCCTGGACAAAGGCCACCGTGACGACGCAAAGCCAGCTTACGGTTACTGTTGGCCAGCCGTATTGGAATAACAACGAGAGGAACTTCAGCCGGCCTGGAGCATTCCAGGTATGTGAGAAAAACACGTCGAAGGCCTCAGCAGGATGAGACCTCTCCCATAGCCTCCTTTGAAAGCGCAGGTCCAAGTAGGAAGGCGAGGTCAGCTTCCGCAGGCCAAAGTCGCGGAGGATTGAAAACACGGGAATTCCGTGGGCCGCGGCCCGGTCCACTTTGAAGCTGATTGTGGCCTGGAGGGAGACGGGCAGCTCGGAGTTGGTCATCGTAGGCACTTCGGTCCCCTCCGTCCCCTCGGAGTTGGTTAAGGAGCCACTTGGGACCACCTGGGCCGGAGCCTCTTCCAGTGCTTCCACGACTTGGACAGCATCCACGGAGACGTCGCACTGGGGCTCTTCCTCACCGTTCTCGCTGCAGCAGTAGCGACTCACATTCACCCCCATGGCTCAGTCTTGAACTATGTTCAAGGAATCCAAAAACACTCTAAAAATTCGATGCTCGCAGCGGCCGTGCAGTGCAAACGTTCTCGAACGAAGACACAAAGACACGATACGAGGACACAAGGGTACGACGCAAAGACGCAACACTACACAGCAAAGTCCAAACCCTTTCTGTGGCCCTTGTGTGGGACCCTTTTTTTTGGGCCCCCTCTGATGGTTTTCTTCTTGAGGTTTTGGGCCGAAGCACCGAAACCTTGCAGTCCTCCAAAATTAGGGGCCCTTAAGGTACTTAAGACGCCCATATGCTCCACACCACAAGAACCCTTGCACGAAGGGCTGCACCTTCATGGCCACTTTTGGATCCCCAGAATTTTTAGTTCCCTCTCCACGCATCTTCTTGGGAACAATTTTCCAGGGTCGGGACCTGCAGGCTGAGGGGGAGCATCGAACAAAAAAAGAGACCAACCCTTGAAAGCCCCATCTCCCAACTCACCGACTACGCAACTGGTCGGCCGGGATAGACGACCTGCAGCTACCTGCAGGGTTTCAATCTGCAACCTCAGGGGTCGCGCCTTCTCCAGCAGATTCGGTTCAGTGGACGTCTTGCTATTGGGCGCGTGAGGGCAACATCTACACATACGGACATTTAGACACACGGAGATGCCAAAAACACAAGACCAGGCCTTTCGGGGCACTGCTGGGACCTCCCAGAGAAATGCCCTTGACGCTTGACATCCGCCAGCCACTCTAACACAACACGCGTATGTGTATCGTGTGTGTGTGTGTGTCAATTCCGACGTGTGCTTCTGCTTGCACTCGTCACTGACATCTGAATATGTGTGGTTTGGACACTGTTCAGGGCGGTCAACACTCAAATTTGTTCCTCGACGCCGACGCTCCGCCGAGCCTTAAAGGGGCAAGGCAAAGCCTTCGTTCAACCCTCGGCGCCCTCAGCGCCCTCGGCACCGGCGCTACAGCCTCACGGCCAGAGATGGCGGCTCTTGGACACGCGACGATCGCGAGCCCTTGCTGTAGAAGCTCAGTTGAACCTTCGAGGGCAGGGCCACCCAGCCACTCCTGACCGGAGCATCAGAGATGGAAGACGGAGCCAGCACGGGAGGTGCTTCAAGCGCCTTCCTGGGTGCATCCGGACCAAGCGTCAAGGACCAAACTGCAGAAGCGGCGTCTCTGTGTGAGCTACTTGTGTCTCAGCTGTGTCTTTCAGCTGCGTCTCTCAGCTGTGTCTCTGTCCCTCTTCTGTGCGGCCCCCACAGAGCCGCCTTGAGAGTTCCTCCGGCTAAGTGGCTAAGCGCCCGAGGAGCTGTGCTCCTGCGCTCCTGGGCGCCCTCTCCTGGCCCGGCAGCTGGGCAATGCACACAAGAAGTTGGCATCTCCAGGCTGCTAGCAAGTCATAGATGTCACAGTAGTGCAGTGTGGAGGGAACACCTGCACATGGGGCACCGCACCGGCCTCTGCGTGGTATGGGCGCCTGCAAGCTCTGGAAGCTTCGCCTCGGCGGTGCCCTCGCCGCACCGCCGCACCATGCCGTGGCCTCTCGATGGCTGGCGATGCAAGCCGGCCATCGTCCTGATGGAACACAGCGTCAAACCGGGCAGCTTTCCGGGCAGCTTTCTTTAGCTCCGTTGGGACAGTGGGCACAGCAACAAGAACAACTAAGGCCGCTGGTGGTGCGGGCTCCCTGGATTGGATCCTCAATCGCCTCTTGGCATCCTCGCCCAAAGCAACCCCAATGCACACATCGCCACAGAGCTTTTGCACTTCAGTCTGGCGTGGTGCCGCCCTTCGCCATCTATGTCCCCTGTAGACCATCAGGAGCTGTCGTCTGGTGAGGTGATCTTGGCGGTAGCATATGACCTGCTTACCACGCGTGTGCCCGAAGAAATCGTGGAAACATGTGGAAACGCTCTGCTTCCATTCAGACAGCCAACCAATCGAGGCTTCGTGAGTTGGCACCTACATTCTTTTACATTCAGGCCTCTGAAGTACATTCTAAACACAGGTACTTGCGCAGTCAGGTGGCGCAATGCTGGCGCAGAGCAGGGCATCCGGAAAGCACAGCGGCTTTCTTACGACGCTGTGACCTCATCGCGCTTGTCTATGCACCGCCTTTGTGAAGCGGGACCATTGTGAGTTAGCCCGGGTGCTGAGCAAGCAGCCTGCCTGTGGCAGGTTCCTCAGTGGGCTTCAGGAGGGGAGCTGCTGTCTGCGAGCTTGACAAGAAGTGGGCCGAACCTGGCAGGAGGGTAGATGGTGCCTTGACATGGCAACCGGCCAAAGCGGCCGGCGTAGATCCTCAGCGACGGCACTTCATCGGAAAGTCACCACAAGCCCAGTGGTGATAGGATGTGATAGGCACAGCGAGTACTGCGGCGCACGCACAGCTTTCGGAGCCTCACGTTCAGGCAGCGGCAGCGGCAGCGGACGCAATGTGGAGAACATGCACGAAGGCAGTGAGTTTCTCGGCCGGAGCTTCAACTGAGCCGTCTCAAGCCGTCAACTTGCCGCTTGCCAACTCTCGCCAACGTCTCTGCTTGGGTTTGACGCGCCACGTGCTCGACGGCGCACGGGGCATGACAGAGAGTCTCATCCCGGGTAACGCGAGAAGCTTGAAGGGAAGCTGCTCGCTCTCGGGGCAGGTGCGGCAGGTGTACTTGCTTGAACTATAGGGCCTGTCTCCTGAAAGAGCTTATGTTCAGCTGTGACTTCCTCCAAGCCCTCACACACCGTCTATAACATTTGTGGCGCAAGCAGAGAGAGCACGTCAGACGGCAGGGCCAGGGCGGCCAGGGTCCCTCCAAGGACGCTCTCAAACCTGCACATCCCGCCCATGCCCGCCCGCCAAACACAGTGACACCGGCAACTGAGAGCAGAGCAGGCTGACGGCAAAAGGTGCTCCATCTGGCATTCCGGGATTGGGGCCCGCACGGCACACGTGCTCTGGCGCACTTTCGCAGGCGCTTGCGCGAGCTGGAGCGAGGCACGCGGGACCTCATCTGGCGATGCCGCGCATGCAAGTTGCAACAGTTGCAAAGCAAGTTGCAAAACATGCCCCGTGTCACACGTGGAGCCTTCGCCCGCTCAAGTGGTGTTGGTTTTGCTCTGGACTCGTCGCTCAAATATAGGTACAGTCTACAGTTATTAGAATTCTAGGGCAATGTCCACAGAGGCGCGCCGGTCGAGGCTGTCGGTGCACGCGGGGGCGAGCTGCCGCGCTTCCGCCGGCGTCGGCAAAAAAAACGCGCGCGGGCGGCGGCCACGCGCGGCTGCGCGGGATGAGCCCGCAGTCTCCGCAGTCTCCACATTCTCCACAAAGCTGGGAGATGCTGGGAGAGCAGTTTACCAAAGAAGCCGAAGTGCCCACCGGGCTCAACCGAGCTGACCGAGCTGACCGAGCTGACCGAGGGCCTGAAGGGCCCATGGCCACGCCCCCACGAGATGGCAGACTTATGCAGACTTGGGGTATAGAAGCGCCGCTGTTCACCTACGACGGCAGGGCCTTAGCCACGGCATCTGCCGGCGCCAGGTGCGCACCCTGCCTGCGATGCTGGCGCCAAGGCACGCCGAGGATGGCACAAACCCTGCGACAAGATGAGGCCCCCCATTCCTTGCAAGCACCTGCGCGGTGCGATGCTGGTGCGGTGAGGCGATGGGGCTCTTGAGCATCAGTTTGGCTCAGCCCTGCGTGTGGGGTGGCCTAGAGGGCCAAGGGGCCTATACGCCATGGATCAGCAGATCGACACAGATTGACACATCCGTCTGCGGCAGCTGCCCCGCGGCAGACCGGGCGAGCCAGCCGTCGCCTCCGGCGCGAACAGTGCAAAACGCGCGGGCATGCGCTCGGAGAAGGACGGCTGCTTGGAAGCTTCGGATTTCAGGAGCCCTCTTGGGTTGCAAGGGGAGGGATTCTCCGGTGCCGTCTGAAACACGGGTGCCAGGAAAGCAGGAGCCTCCTCGCCTGAGCTTCAGGAGACAAGGCTGAGACACAAAGATTCCGCCGAACTCACAGGCTCGGCTGGCATGCGAGACCGAAGTCCACAGAGCTGTCAGCAGCCCGATCGTCCCCATCTGTGGCGCAACGAGGTGCCAGGGCCTGTTTCCAAGAGTCGGGGAGCTCTGTGGGGAGCTGAAGTCCCGCGGACCATGCTCATTGCCATGCCTCGCAAGCCCGCGGCCAGTGTGGGGCGAGGCCCTGCGATTCCCACTCAGTGACAACATGAGGCAGCATCTCCCGCCAACTCACAGTGTGGCACGCGTTGGAGTCGCACTGCAAGTCTGCCTCGATCCCATGGCCCAGCGGCATCAGCGGCGGCATCACCAGCGGCATCGGCACAGCCCCGCAGCCGAGCAGAAACAAGTAGTCACGTCGAGCCTGAGAGAAGAGGATGTGGGGATGTGGGGATGTGGGGATGTGGAGCCGGCTGATACGTCTTTCTGGCGTGGCCGTGGGCCGTGGCGGCCAGTGGGCGCAAGCTTGCGACGTCTGCGCTGGAGTGCAGCAAAGTCGCCAAAGGTCTCCCCTCGAAAGTACCCGCACAAAACCCTGCATCCAAGCAAAGCCCGATGGTTGGATATAAGGAGCTCACGCCTGAGCTGCTGCATCACAAAGGCAAGACCAGAATCCGTGTGGACAAGCCTGGCCCTCTATTCGACCCAACCTTGAAGCACTCTGACAAGCGGAAGAAGCGACAAGAGCAGCTGGGATTCCACACAGCCAGGGGCGTCGAGCGCCAGTCTTGGGTCGCAGAAGAGGCTGGGGCGGCGGAGAGCCGGGTGACCCAAACCGGCTTTGCAGAAATTGAGTGTCCAGAGTATCCGAAGTATCCGAACCATCGACAGAGATCAACCAAGCTATCGCCGGTGCTGTAGCTGATCCCATTGTCGCACGCTCACTTGGCAGCCGCTGGAAGCATGTGCCTCTTATTTTGAAGCGCCTGCAGCTGCAAGTATATGTAGAGGGACTTCAGGTACTGTGAACTCAATGATCAAAGTCGCGAATGGCTGTACGGATAACCTCTTGGGCAGATCCCACAGCCTTGACACCTACATCTGAGGCCGGCGCGAGATCAGAATGGCAACTAGAAAGAAACCAATCAGAGCAAGGAGGCTCTCACGTGCAATACGAGGCACATGTGAGGGATGCCGAGCAGGCAGCAGAGTTGCAACTGCAAGCCTCTTGACAGGTACCAAAAAGGAAGGCGGCACCTGCAGTCCCAGAATCAGGGAGGCAAAGGGCCGGAACTGCCTGGTGGTGAGGGAGGGCGCAGGAGCATAAACCCGAGGCGACTTTGGCGCAGGGCTTAGGCTGTTCGGGTTCCTTTCATGGCCTTTTGCGAGGGACTACTCGCGTGGGTCGCATGATGCCGCGTGCAAGTGCGGGCCTGGTGGGCCTGAACTCGCTGAGCGGAAAGCTCGTCCTTACACCCCAGATGCTGCGAGCCCCGTGGCAGGCTCGGCGCAAGCCAAGCCTCTCTTTCAGTCGGACCATGTCGGCAGAACAAGCCAAGCCTCTACGCGGGGGGAAGGCGGAGGGGAGCGCCTTTGGGCCGCCTTTGACAGAGAGCGGCGTTGCAAGGCCTTCCCAAGCCAGCGCGCACGCCCGCAAGGCGATGGCAAGCTGCCCCAACCGCGCAATGCTGTGACAAATGCTGTGCCATCGCCGCACGCGTCCCGGAACAGCGGGAGCAAATGCATGGTGGGGAACGTATGCATAGGACCTTTATCGCCGACATGTGTCTTTCAGCCAAGCAAAAGTACTGCAGGAACACGACCTACACGGCCGACACCTGCACGGCCTAGAGGGCCTGGTGTACAGCTCGTACAGCCTGCGACCGAATTCGGAACGAGCCAAGTGACCAAGGCAATGGTGCTTGCACGGCGACAGCCAAAAATATCCTGTGATTGCACCCGGCGGCCTGTCAAAAGCCAAGACAGGTGCTAACTTTGCTTTTGATGTGCGTGTGCGCCTCGATCAGAGGCATTGTCGGGTCGAGGGGGGGCATGCGGGGGCAGGAGGCAGGAGGCGAGGCTTTGGCTTACGTCGGCTGCTCAAGAGCTTCGGCACAAATCCGACAGTCGACAGTGACAGAGTCTGACAGTCCTTGTCTGACACGAGCTCACCATCACATCCTGCGGGGTCCAGTCCAGTGCACGGAGAGGCTACGAAGGCCGGTCAAGAAAAGTCACAGAAGAACGGCCCCTGTGCCGAGCATGGCGAACGCGAGAAACACAAAAGGCACGGAGGACGGCCTCGTCGTCAAGCACCCGCCGCTTCACTTCAGGGATTGAAGGAGGCTCGCGGTGCCCTTTCCATCCCTGGCAGCTCACACACTGCTCAGACAGCTCACACATGCTCACACGCCGTGCCGGCCCGCCCCGCACCCAAGCCGAACACTCCGCTTGGCGAAACGCTGCGGGAACAGTCCGGAATAGTCCGGACATGTCCAGACGCGTCCGATGCCACGTGTCAAGGGCAGCCAAGCGACAAAGCATGAAGGCACAGAGGCACAGCGCCAGCGTGGAAGGCTCGGCCGGGCCGAAGCATCGGAAGCACACAGCTGGCCCCATGTCGCTCGCATGTGCTGTTGCGCTCAGTGACTCAGTGCTTGCACTCGGTGCTTTCTATGGATTCGATGGTGCACCAGATTCAAGGACCAACACGCAACAGAGCAGTGTGGGCCTTCCTTGGCCCGAAAGGGACCATATCAGAGAGTTTCCGGGTTCTGTCACTTCTGAAGATTCTGTCCCCATCATGTAGCAACAGACGTGCGCATGGTGCTGGGAATGCTCCAAGGACCCGCGAGCAAGAGGTCAGCGAGCACTTGCCGCTGCCAGGGCGGAGCTCCGAAACCATGCCGACGCCAGCGGCGTCGAGGCGCATCGTAGCCCGCGTGACAAGAAGGCCTTGGGATGCGAGCCCACCGGATGCGACGAACATGAGCCCTGGAGAGCAACAGGTGAAGGCAAGTGAGGCGATGAGGCTCGGTTCCCGGTGCCCTGGCTCAGCTACAAGCCGATCACATCCGAGTGGAGCATCGCAAACACATGCAAAGCACATGGGTCGCGTGGGTGGGGGATCCACTGATCATCACTGATCATACCGAGATGCCCAGAACGCCAGAACGCAGAAATCACTCTGATCCTATGTGATTTTACGTGATCCGATGCGATCCTATGTGATCCTCTGCGGTCCTCGTGTAACCGACGGAAGCCGTAGCCCAGTGCCGCAAAGACAGGGCATGGAAGCACCCGATCCGATGCGATCCTATGTGATCCTGTGTGATCCTCCTGTAACCGACGGAAGCCGTAGCCCACTGCTGCAAAGACAGGGCATGGAAGCATCCGGTCTGGCGAGAGATATCGCGATCAGCATCAGCTTGAGAGGCCCAGGATGCCCCAGTTTAGGGCAGCACTAGGGGAATACGATGGAATTCGTCTTATAATGGATTACCATCCAGCATCCTCCAGCCGCCGGGGGGGGGAACTGGGCTTAAACTAAAAACAGCCTTTCCTGGAGCAGCGACATGTTGCGCGAGGATTGCCAACAGGCTCTGCAATTTGTGTGCTCCAGGACTTCACGACCTTTATGCCAGCAGGGCATGTAGCAGGCACCGACAAGGAGAGCAAAGATATTTACAGATTCCGTGTATAAGGGCTGCGAGCGTGCGAAGCCGGGTGCGAAGGGAAAGGGTGACGTGTGTGACGTGTTGTTGAGCCGAGCTTGCCTCCGCTGCGGCGCCAGCGCTGCGTGCAGCTTGCCTGGAGCCCTCACACCCATCCACCGTCACCACCGTCACCACCGTCAGCAAGCTTGGGCGAATCCGCAGCTGGCACAAGCAGCAAAATGGCAGAAGCACATCAGCTGCGCGTTGTTGCGCTCTCCGCAACGTGCTGCACTCAGTCAGGCATACAGAAGTGCAAGCACAAAGTGGGGAATGTGGGGAGCTTGCCGGGTTGTGCCTGATGACCTGTCAAGACAAACGTGCCGGTTGAACGCAGGGCACGACGATCTTGTCGGAGCGAGGCGGGGGCAGCATGTGGAGGGCGAGGCTATCGCCGATCACGCATCATGCCTCAGCAGCGCGTGGAGAAAGCTGGTTCATGCCGCTGCGCACCATAAGCCCAATGCTTTCGCCTCCCACATGCCTCAATAGCTCATGCCAGATCAACAGAGGCAGGCACTTTTAGGACAAAACTGTATGCCGCCCGCCTCTTTGCAGATGGGATTAAACGTGGTCAATGGGCCTCCGACGTTTAATGGACATCCGCCGCACCGCTGGGTCCCGCCGCAAAAATGTAAAGATGATGGGCTTCCCCGCTATGATGACATCTCCGAACCTTGATAGGTAACCCCAAGGTTATTGGACAACCGTTCCGCGAGCCCGAATCGCATTTGCACGCCATCATGACTTTCGGAGTCAACGTGCGGAAGGCCACAAGATCGACCGAGGCTGACGACTTTGAGGAGAGTGGTGACAATCCTAAGTTCCCATTACGGGGTGGCCAAAGAAAGGGAAGGCTTGCAGAGGAAGATGCGGGGAATCTTGCCGTCCAACTCTTGAGGGATGTTCGATATGCTCACCCTTCCGGCTTCATCCGCCCCACATCGTGTTCAATGAGCACGGATTGGCAGCAGAGAAGCTTGGGGTCCCCTAACCGGCCCTAACCTCCATTGATGGGCGAATGAACGGAAGGGGCGGAGTGGGTTCCCCGGCTTTGCCGATCTTATGTCAGAGCCTGAGCCACACCACCGGCTCTAGCGCCGCCTCGGCCGTGCAGCAGGCCAGGGCGTTCTCAGCGAGACCTGCAGTGCATGCAGTGCATGCAGACCTGTCAGAACCCCACCTGTTGGCACCTGACGGCCAGGCATCCTGAAGGACGCAGCGCAGGCACGCACCTTAGCGGGTGCGCGTTGCACCAGCAGCTGCCGCCTTTTTTGCCTTGCGAGAAAACGAGAAGTTCGAGAAGCGCCAGATTCGATTGCACCCTGGCCTTTGTGCTCGCTTTCGGCCACGAAGCAGAAGTAACATGATGTAACCGATGGCCCGAAAAGGCCAGAGTCGTCAGGGTCCTCAAAGTCTTCAGGGTCCACGAGCGGCCCTTTTAAAACCACTAGTCCTGTGTTAGTCTTAGACGCTTAACCGCTTGGCAGCTTCGCCCCTTCGCCGTAAAAGGCGAATAATTTTAGGCATGGCCAGCTTAGCTTCAGGCTTTCATTTCATGGACTCTGCAGATTTCTCCTTGCGAGCCAGTGGAGGCCTTGTGCCAAGCCTCCACAGATCACTTCGAGTCTAGGGTGCCGAGAGATGGTCCCTGGCCCTTGTGACACACAAGCTCCTACGTGGAAGAAGGCACAGGCTCCTGTGAGTGGACGCGGCTATGGCTGCAATAGGTTCAGGGGAAAACAAGCGGTGGCCGACAGGTATCGCAGGGCGATGCCGGATGTAGACCTGCACTAAAAGTTGTGCTCACTTGCACGGCAAGAAGCCCGCTCAACAGTCAATACCAGTACCTTTTTCGACGAAGGCCACAGCAACTGTCCGCATGCGAGCAGAATCGCGGCCACTGGGGGCGTCGAGGTTTAACCTGCCGCCTCAGGCAGCTTAAGATGGCAGGCGCCTTTGCCTGCACATACCAGATGCATTTATACCTTGCCTCCGCAGCCCTTCCCTCGCCTGTGAAGCCAGAATCGTGAAACAGTGGCAGGCAGCACAACAAAAGAGGCCTGCCCATGCATCGTCCAGCATCGTCCAGTGTCAACGCCAAGCAATGACCAGCCAGGGCCTATAGATGACAGCAAAGAGCACGACTCTTTGAGAGCCAGCCATGAAAGCATCATGGACACGCCACAGGGCTGCTCACAGCTTTGGAGGATGGACGCTCAGTTGAACGAAACAGCCATCGCTGCCATGCCCCTGTACTGACGTGCTGGCCCAAGCTGCGTCATCTGCATCTGACGGGCGGCTGTGGCGGCAAAAGGTGTCAGGGTGGGTAGCTACCCAATTGCTTAAGAACCCCAGAAAATGACAATATTAGGGGTTCATATCTTTCATTTTTCTGCGGTTCTTAAGCAGATAGTAGGTAGGAGTCCGGTAGGAGGGTATCGCAGGACGATGCCGGATGTATATCTGCACTTGCACGGCAAAAAGCCCGCTCAATGCCGCCTCAGGCTTCTGAAAAACCTGACTACATCCCCATCGTGTCAGGACTAGGGGGGTTGGAGAATGGAGCTGCCAATGCCTGACGTCCCTGGGAGCTGTCATCGCTACGAGACTCCGCAACTCCGGCATCTCACATGGTTGACCAATGTCAGGACACACAGTCGAGAAAGGAAAATGGATTTTCATGCGTGGAGGTCCTGCCAGCCATTTAACCTCTTAGCCTCACGGCCAACCAGCCAGGCAAACTCAAAAATGGAGCCGGATATTGGCACATTGAGGACCCGCGACCCTTCCTCCCCCATCCCCCCTCCCGAACGCTAAGGGGGTCCTGGGCAGTACTCAATACATGGCACCTTGTTTTGGAATGTATTGGATGGGTGGGGGGAGGGGGAGTCAGGAGTTTGGGAAACAGGCATGTCATCATGGCTTCCATCTGTGGTCTTGGAGCATCTTGCACTTCATGCTGCTTGCTGGGCTCATGCTTCCAGACTGCGCCCCGAAGGTCATGACGTATTGGATGGGTCCCCGATTGTATTCAGGGAGCCTGGTGCGCCAATACGTTCCCAAATTTCACACAAGTTTCCTCAGCCAACAGGGGGACCCTCCAATACATTTTGTTCAAAGGGGCTCCAGGGAAACCCTATAACAATGTATTTGATGGTCCCCCTACCCCCTAGCTTTCAATTCATCTTCAGGGAGGATTCCTCATCCTCCCTCCATTTACAAAAGTGGGGATCTCACTACGACGGAAGCGCGAGTCGAGACCTTCCATTGAAGAACAAAGACGAGTGAGTGGGAGGGGCGGGGGAGTCCAAGATCTTGAGCACTGCGGAGCTTGAGCCGTGGGATTACCCTGCTGGTCGCCTGCTGCTGCGGCCCCATCTTTTTGCCAAGGTCTGCACGACTGGCTGAATGCAAAAAAGCTGAAGCAGCGCTGGACAAGAAATGCCCATCGCAGCGATCAGCACCGTGTCAGGTATGACATGGCTGGTCGTATTGGCATCATGTCGATCTCGTTTGATGTTGGGATCCCCATTTAGCTACCGAGAGATAGCGGCATCTGCAACCACAAATATTATTGCACATTCGTCCTTACTCCTCTCTTCAGACAACATCAAACTGGCTGCTCAAGTGAGAGCCGCCATGTGGACCCTTGGCATCAAGCTTGCAGGGAAGGGAACTCAGTTTAGCCCGCAGGGCCACCGCAAGACGAAACGCATCAATGTCGTTGTGGCCGAGCAATAGGGTGAGTAGCCCTTCCTGTATAGCGGCGGGGAAGCAGTGGCCCTCCTCCGGCACAGCGATGGCACGCAACATCACACGGAGTGCGGAGGAGCGAGGAGCCACCCATGCATCCCATGCAACCAGTCGCTGGAACGGGGCCGATTGGGCCGATTGGCTGAGATCATCCCCACGTGCCTGTGCGACGAACGCGACGGCAGCGAGTGTGTCGTGCACAGGAAGGAACGGGCGAGCGGACACTGCCTCGACCCGTCGCCACCAAGCTCCGATAGAAGCCTCCTTGGTCCATGCAGCTCGCGTCTCTGGTGACACCAGGCCAGCTGTCTGCGCCAGGTCAAAGGAAGCATGCTGGGATGGGGGCGGGCGCGAACCGGCAGGGGGCTGCGCGATTTGAGGTGTGAGTGCTCGCGATGGCGTCTTTGCCTGGCACATACCTGCGGTTGCGGCTTGGCTTCGCTGCCCTTCCATCGCCTGAGAAGCCAAAATCATGAAACAGTGGCACGCAGCAAGATAACAGAAGCCTGCCCCCAAGATTCCATGTACCTGAAGAGGGTGTATTTGGGCCTTAAAATACATATAGGGACTTTGAGACCCAAGAAAAGAACAATCAGGTACATGGACCCTTGCCTTTCAGGGAGATTTGCTTTCGCACGGGTGCCGGTGTTGACAGCGGGTATGACATCGTCCAATATGGTCCAGTGTCAAGGCCAAGCAATGACCAGCGAGCGCCTATAGATGAAAGCAAAGAGAACGACTCTTTGAGAGCCAGGTATGAAAGCACGATGGACACGACACAGGGCTGCTCACAGCTCCCTGCACACACTCAATGCCTCCTATGACTCAGAAAGCAATTGTTGTCGCCCCGTCAAGTGCGCAGTCACCCTGACCCGCATGGCAAGGTGCCAAGGGAAGCCACTTGCCACATGCCGACGTCGTGCCGCTGAGTGAGCGCTCATCAGCAGTGAGGCGACGTACATGCGCACCACATCCGTCGGGACCAGCTTTCTTGCCACTGTTCTGCAACGACTTGCCGGCACGGTGCCATGATACGTGGCGGACGAACCACATGCACAAGAAATTGCTGTCATGCGGCCATTCGTCGCCTCACGTTTTGGACGGTGTGTCGACAACCTCAAGCAGTGAGCTGTTGTACAGACATTTTCAGATCACATTTGACTTATACCTGCACCACTGCGGACTTTTGCAAATGCACCTCAAGCGAATTCTTCCACAATCGAGGAAGGACACACCATGGGGCACTGCGCGCAAGGTGCACGGCCTTCTGACCGGAAAATATCGCAAAGCTCTGCATCGTGTTGCAAACTTGAGGCGCCTGGGTTTGCAAAGTAAGCGGCCCTGCACACGCCCAGTGCTTCCTAACACTCAGAAAGCAAATTTTGTCGCCCCAAGTGCGCAGTCACCCTGACCCGCATGGCAAGGTGCCAAGGGGAGCCACTTGCCACATGCCGACGTTGTGCCGCTAAGTGAGCGCTCATCAGCAGCGGGGTACCGTACATGCCCGCCACATCCGTCTCGACCAGCTTTTCCGCCACTGCTCAGCATCACTTGTGAAGGCTCTTCACCCTGCTGTCATCATACGCGGCTTTTCAAAGTGGACGAGCCACATGCAGAAGAGATTGCTGTCATGCGGCCCACGCGTCGCCTCACGCTTTGGACGCGGTGTGACAACCTCAAGCAGTGAGCCGTTGTGCAGACTTTTTCAGAAACTCGCATTTGACTTATGCCTGCACCACTGCGTACTTTTGCCAATGCAGCTTTATATTTGTGAATGTCAGTCGATCTAATTCTTTAAGATCAATGCCCACTTAAAGGTGATGTATTGACGCGATTGATTGCGCGAATGTCGATTTGTCCGTTCTATCCACACAAAGAAAAAAACTCGTATTGTGGAGCATCAGGGGCAGCGTCAAGAGGGTGGTGGAGGACGGGGTTTACGAATGCCCCCTCACAGCAGCCGTTTGTCTAAGGGATGTATTCTCGCGGACATCATCTTTCCCAGTGAAAGACCAATACAGATCTTTTAGGCGGACCCTTTTGCGAACCCTAAACAAGTCAATGGCCGAGGTTGCCGGATGCAATCTCTGAAGAGAAGGCCGCACGAACGACCAAGTACGGCTGGCAAGCTGCAAAACTAGGATGCTGCTTGTTCCTGGGAAGCCCTGGAGTTGTGAACTCGTCACGCGTCTTGCCGCGGCAAGGTTTCGACTCGGGACACTTTCCTAGTGGGTGCAGCACGTTGCAGCACAAGACCCCCTTCCGCTTCCAACTGTCCAGCTTCCAACGTTCGAAGTGGTCGCTTGTCTTGAAACAAATCGCCGCAACCGCTTGGCTTTGGAGGGCTTACACGGCCTGAGGAAACCGAGGAAATCGACGAACTGCTGAACCTAAGCAGAAGATTCCCGTGTTCTGCACCTGGCCAACAACATCATGGGACAATTTCATACGATTCACCCCCAGAAGGCAAGAGCTCCATCCATGGTGCGAAATGTGAGAAAGGCCTGACGCAGGATGCAATAACGCCACGCAGATTTGCGGGTGGCTTTGCGCGTCTGTCATCCTCTATTAAGGCATGTTTCAAGGGCCCCTGGGCAAGGTGCCCCTTGAGTGCTTGAAAGCTAAGCACTTTGAGCACCTTCTGAGTCAGGAAGCTCCCTGACGACATCTCTCCGGAGCGCAACAAGCCTGCAAGCAGCAGAACATTGTCACTCCGCCAGTGAGAAGTCCGTCACCTGTCGACATCGGTGCCACAAGGCACCTGAGCGTTCACCAGCAGTTGAGGAGCAAATCCCATCACTCCTGGTTCGAAGTGCGAAGCGCCACTGCAGTTCTGCTACAGTTTTCACTCTGGCGCATCGGGGGCAAAAGCCGGAGGTTCTGCAAGCGCCGACAAGCGAACCCTAAACGCAGAACTCGCGGCGGCACTCTCGTGCTGACGCTCGGGCGGCAATGCAACTGTGCATTCTTGACACGCTGTGCAAGGTCTAAGTCTAACCTGGCCAATAGCTGTATCATAGCTGGTTAACAGCTTGTTCTAGTCACAGGCTCTCTAGCTCTGTCGGTTCTACAGGCTGTCAGACATCACTTCAAAACGATTCCATCTGCCAAGCGGGCTGCCCCACGATTGGCCTCCACCTCCACAATGCCCACAACCCCATCTGAACGTAAGGATGCTTTGCATCAAGCCGACTGGAAAACCACGCGGCATCATGCCAAAGCGAGCAGGCTCGTGCCACTCACCAGTCCACGCCATTCCTTGCAGAGAAGCATGGCCAAACATATGTTGTCGTAACATGGCAGGAAGGGCAGATGTCAGATACCTATGCCACATGCAGCATGCAGATGAATACGTGTCGTTCATATTCAAAGCAATCCAAAGAATCTTTCTGCGACAGGCCCAACCCGACTTACCCTTCGTTGTTTTTCCCCCGAGAAAACAAAAGCAAAGCTCCACGTCAGAATCGGAAGCGCTCGGAAACACTAAGATTGCCGAGGTGCGCTTTGGAGTCGCACTTTCCCCTTTCCAATCCCAATTTTCTCCAGGAAAGGCTCTCAAAACAAAGCCTCGTCCCTGGCAAAAAAGCTAGAATCAGCTAGAACATGTCAACGCACCAAGTCCAAAGCCCTCTGGAAACAGCTACTCCCCTCTGAGTGCCACATGAGGGGCTCCGAGCACGCGCTTTCGGAGATTCGCAGGAAGCTTGGGAGTCCTCGACGGCTAGGCTTTATAGGGGTTTTTAGGGTTTCGGGCTTGGGGTGTAGGGTTTAGGCTTCAGGGTTTAAGAGAAATTTACCCTTGGGAGCCGGTCGAAGGGGTTTTCTGGCGTAGGGACATTGGTTTGGATGCACGTGTCCTCCGCAATGGCCAAGCATCAGCACATGGCACGGGCGGCGGCTTCCATGTGGCGCAATTGCCACCGCCGTGTGTGTCCACGCTACGTGAGTCACGTGAGGTGTGCAATCTCGTCTGGCAGCCAACAAGTGATAGAGCAGTATAGCATATCCGTAAGCATGATCGATTTAACTGCGAATAGTGCAGATACCACGTGTCAACTTCTACAACCGCTTTGTTCGCAAAGTAAACTGGACAAGCCAACTACCCCTCCCCCCTCCTTCCGTCTGCCTCTCGTGAAGCTCGAGAAATCCCGAAATTTTAAACGATTGTTTCTTCTTCTTCTTCACGCAGATATTACCTCAAAGTTTCACAAGACACACGCTGTGGGGCATCCAGCATGCTACACAGTGATCAGTCTCCCTCTTGGAGTAGCCGCTGTACAAACGCCGCGCAACGCCACCATGGACCTCATTGTGAGACCCTGGAATACCCGGACATCGGTGTTCAGTTGTGCAGCGCCAGCTCTTCTTCGTCTGCGACCATGTCCTGCCCACATCGTCGCAATTGTGGTGGCGCTTGAGCAGCCCCCGCGTGGGCACAGGCACTTTAGTGTAAGGACTTTCGGAGAAGCAGCACACTTTTGATGCTTGTGGGAAAGGCTCAAGACACGCCCCTGGCACAGCCCGGAATCCTACACCGCTCAGACGGATCATACCCGCCCCAAAGCTGCGAGCACCTGCGTGGAGGCTTTGTCTTGGGCTTCCGGAGCACTGGGGACTCTGCAAGTTGGGGAACTTAGGGCCCAAGGATGGCGGCTAAGGTTCAGCGTTCAGGGTTGGGGCCCGAGCTGGGCTTGCGCGAGATTGAAGGCTTGGAGGTTGAACCCTGACCTAGAACCCTAAAATCCCAAACCCTAATCCTATGCCTTTTCTGTTTAAGGAGAATGGCTCAGATCCGTGAGTTCGGGGGTTTGAGGCCTGGCTTTCCATCCCACATGGTGTCCCTTTATTTGAGGCCACCCCCCTTCCAGGGAGACTGGCCCTTGTGCTGTAGGCCGGGGCCTGAGAAGGAGCAGCCGCTCTCCACATCCTGATGACATAATCAAGAGACCATCGCGTGACAAGATGAGACAGCATACACTTAGAGGGAAACTTCTACCAGGTAGGTTCTGCAACATCCACCGACTCCCTTAGAAGTAGTGCCGCTACACAAGGATGCACCTCGATACATAGAAGATCCGTAGCAGAAAGAACATGCTGCTACCTTACCGACAGCACACCCTGGCATTTGTTTTCTAATCTGGTGGAGATCCCCCACAAAAAACTCCGACTCCTGGCAAACTTTAGGCCAGGTTTGGATTAACGGCCAAGGAGCCATTCCCATGGCTGTTTAGCCGCATCCCTGGGTTCAGACCCGTCGCGCACTGTGAAACAGGCGCCAAGGGCCCCTAACCTTCTCAAAGGGGGAAAGCCTGAGATGGCTGCAACGGGCACAAGAACGCCATGAACTGATATGGACGTCTGGCACTTCGCTCATGTCTCTCTCACATCACAACGGAGATGGCTTCAGCCAGTTCCACATTGAAAAGCAGCATAAACTCAATGAAAGTTTGTTGTGTAACCCCATCAAGCCCGTGGTAAAACCCCACAAAGCCCTGACAGTGCGATTGCACCTCAAACCGGATCAGCTCGGGCTTAGGACGCATTGTTTACAAGCTCTAAGGAAATGGGCTCACAGTCTCAGGTTTATAGGGCATCTGTACCATGGAGGTCGGCGGGTAATGATGGTGGGATGTTGACGTGATCAATGCGTGTCTGGGCTTCTTCTTGCAAAGAAATGCATATACTGCTCCAGCCGAAGCAGCTGACCGCGCAAGCTGAGCTTCGGGTTTGTGTCAGATTCTGGGGACCCGCTCGTCGCTGACAAAACTGTCAAGAAAAAAAACGCTCCTTATGTGGCAGATCTTGCAAGCCTTCATCTGTCAATCTAGTACAATGCGGTAACATCTCCGATGCTTGATTGGCCTCACTCGGTCGATGGCGCTTCGTGCGCTTCAACTGGCTTCAAGTTATTTGGCAAACCCTTGGTTGTACGTTGGAGCCGGGAGGTTCGAGAATCCCTGCATGCGCACATGCTTTGATTGGACGTTGCCCAGCTGGGCTGAAGCATGACTCGCACAAGACCTGCGAGCGTTCAAGGGCTTCTCGGTGGAGATGTGCGCTCAAATCTGCATCGTGTTTATCGGCATAGTCTGCAAGCCCTCGCCTGTTCTACATGCACGCTGGCATTCTGTCTTGAAGGCGCAAGGATGTGGGAAGCACCACGTCCTTTTCTCGATGCCTTTTGAGCACGCGCATGGAGTTGGGCGATGGTGCACTAGATCTCAATGTAAGCCTCCGCCAGCACCAGTGAAACCAACCTTTGGCATTCCGAGAGGTCTCCCGCCAAGCCCTTCTGCAAGAAGCTGGGAATCGACTGGCCCTGTGCGAAGTCCAAGGCATGTCGACCACGACGGTTTCTGAGGAGGGGATCGGCCCCGGCAGCGATCAAGGCCGCGGCAGCCTCGTGCTGGGCTCCCAGCAAGGCAGCGATCAGCGGCGTCATCTTGGCCCAGTGGTAGAAGAAGGTCGACAGAGCCGTGACTCGACCAAACCTGTGCTGTAACGACTTCACAGTGATGAGCAAGGCTAAGGGTGACAGGCACTCTGTGGGCACGTGCTGATAGTTCACGTCCGCCCTGAGATGTATGAGCCGGTCCACCATTTCCACAGAGCCACCGCCGCCGCCAACAGCAAAGCACAAAGCACGCGACAACACGAGTGGTTCATGGTGGGTCTGGAACAAGAGTTCTTCCAGTGCTTCCATCGCCCCGTAGCCAGCAGCAGTGCAGAGTGCTGGGGTGCCAAACATATCATTCGCAAGTGGGTCTGCTCCGGCAGCGCAAAGAAGGCGGATGCCTTCTGCGTTGTCCGAAATGGCTGCGTAGTTTGTCGCTTGAAGCACGCCACCCTGAAGCTTGGCACGCGCTGCAATCAACAGCCTAGCTGCATCGTTCTGCTTGAAGAGCACGGCAAGGTCGAGGGCCGATGTCCATCGGGGGCATCCCAGATTCGGTTGGTCTCTGGTCGTGCGCCGGTTGGGATCGGCACGTTGCTTCAACAAGCAGCTGATCAGCCTTGTGTTTCCACCAAGTGCGGCGTAGTGCAAGACTGACCAACCGGCACTGTCCATGTCGCTGGCCTTCGCGAATCCGTTCTGGAAGCAGAACTCCTCCACGAGGTCAGGGCCGCCAGGGCTGCCAATGGTCTCACAACCCTCACGACCCTCACGACCAGGCATCAGGCCGCACACCGGTTCAACGTGCAGGCCCCTGAAGTAAACACCCTGCATGTTCAGGAGCCGGCGATACGCGGGAAAATCCCCAACTTTGAGGCACAGAGCCAACTTCCGAACCACTGCTTGTCTCAGAACGGGGCCGAGCCTCTCCCGGTCCTCCTGCTGACTGAACTGGCCTTCGCCTGTCGATCCGCCAACACAAGCCAATGTTGATCCCACCACTTCCAGGGATGTCTCACTCTTGATGAGGACCCATGTGCCGTCCGAGGAAAGCTCCCGTACCGTTCTTTCAAAGCGACACCATGCGCGCTGAGTCCAGCTGGCAGGAGTCAGAACCTTCCCGTCACTGGTGTCCACGACAGGGCAAAGCCCAAGAAAGAAGGAGCACTGGGCAATGTAGGCCGGGATGCTGCGGATGGCTTGGGCCAGGTCGCTGGCACTGGCATCACTGGCGTCCCGCTCCAGCTGTGGGCATGAAAAGTAATCGTACCACAGGAAAACGGGCTGAGACTTGAACTCCTGCAACGACAGGCGCTTGGCAGCGGGCACGGCAGCTTCTGTGGCTGGATCCAGCGGAATGAAGCCCAGACCGCCCAGCATGTGCCTCAACGCACTCTGCAAGACCCGCAACTGCTTGAATTCTGGGTCTGGGTGGTCCTTGGAAGCCCACTGGTGCGAGATGAAAGCTGCCTTGCCCATGCTGGCGTTGAAGACCACGATGCTTCCCCTGGCCTCCGAACACCAGACCGAAGGCTGGGAGGCTGCAATCTCACACGCTCAAACAAACAGACAGACAAACAAACAAACAAAGAAACGCCTTCTTCTTCTCTCCACAGGAGTTTTCCCCTCGTGATGTCACGTGATGTCATCAAGCCGGCTCAGGATCATTGAGGGCTTCAGCAGGCTGAAGCTGCATACCAGTGGTACAGCACTGAAAAATGAGGGGGGCCCGGCTGAGAGCTGACGAAGCTTCTGAGCCTGTAAGATGCGTTACTGAGCTGAAATTCGCTGATGCCTGCACAAGCTAGCCTCTAATCACTCTAAGCCTGGGCCTTGGCCTCTTTTGGGCACTTGTTTTTTTGTTGCAGGTGGACTGTAGGCGCTTAGAAGCTTGGAGGCTCAGGCCGCTGATAGAGGCTTCAACGATTTGCTCCTGCAGTTCGCAAGTCGAAATCCCCTGGGCGAGCCTTGAGCACTTCGTGCGGTTCGATCACAGTCATCTGCAGGAGCCGCTCGGAATGCATGGTGTACATCGGGAAGAGCATGAAAGCAGCCTCAAGGGCCCGATTCAGAATCGGCCAGATTCGTGCTTGAAGTAGCGCTTCTCAAATGGAGGTGAATGGAGGGGGGGTGACTCTGAAAATTCCAAGCCCTGCACCTCGGTGCCAGCAAAATTTGCTGAGGCTGATCTGGCATACTGCTCCAGGGGAGTTGACGATGGAGCAGAGGAGCAGCACACCATTGCAGGTTTGGCGCCACGCTTATCTCCTTTACCAAGTGATCCATATGTGCTGATCCAGTTAATTCAGTACTGTGCTGTGGTTGCGTTTCGCAACTCTTGAGGCGACGAGGCACGGAACGTCAGCCGTACTATGGGCTATACGATATCAACATCAACCATATATCAACCTTGCATAGTACGGGCCCCGGGTGCTTATCATTTTGGGTCCTTAGAAAATAAGCTGATCCTATTATTTGGGGGTCTTTCGGGGCCTCTTATTATCGTAAACCCCCCGAAACCAGTTTTTCGGGGCACTGCTGGGACCCGATCCGGCCGACGGATCCCCTAGCAATGTTCTCGGGATCCGCTGGCCACTTTAACATAACAGAACACCTCACATTCGCGTATGTTTGCATATTGAAGTGTGTTTCTGATTGCACTCATCACCTACATCCGGACCTCCTTTCGAAATGAATCCCTGACCAGCACCAACAGGTCTGCGACGCAACATGGAGCAACCCACATCTAACTCAACCCACTGCAAAGCAAGACAGAAGTTGAGAAGCATCTGTTGTCGGGTGGACGAAATAGCTCATCGTGCGAGGCTGAATTGATTTCATGCAACCTTCATGGGTTCGCCTGCTGTGTCGCTGCAGTTGCACTGCCCATATGAGGGCATGATGCACACAGTTCTGCGATGCAAGTGGTTGAAAATACTTGGTCGCTTGTCGAGAAGCAGCCACTATAGTATAGAAGGAATCACATCACGTGAAGCATCCTTCAGATTCTGCTGTATCCAGGCTCAATTGCTCGACCCTGGCAAGGCAAGGGTGCACTTCACAAACCCTACCTGTCGCATTCGGGTACACTGCTGGCTTGCACCCAGCTGAAAGAACAGCGAGCACATCGCTTTGCGAAAACCGACATTGCTTGCGCAGGCCAAACATCACCCGAATGCAAATCGAATTACGGACCTGCCGTCCACCAGAGTCCAACAAGGAGCTCCAAGAGGCAACAGCTGCTTCGACACATGCAACCCTTCAAGCGTTGGGTCGCATGCTTAAAACGGCAAAAACGGGATTCCCCGGAAGTTTAAAACGGTTGTTTCTTGTTTCAAGACGCTGTGGGGGGCTATACAGTGATCAGTCTCCCTCTTGGCGCGTCTGCGCGGGGTGGCCGCTGTACAAACGCCGCGCAATGTCACCATGGACCTCATTGTGAGACCCCGGCGTACCATCCCGGACATCCCCGGTGTTCAGTTGTGCAGCACCAGCTCTTCTTCGTCTGCGACCATTTCCTGCCCAGATCATCGCAATTGTAGTAGCGCTTGAGCAACCCGCGTGTGGGCACAGGCACCTTAGTCAATTCCGCAACGAAGATGCAAAACATACTCCTCTTCCCGCAACCTCACAAAACACTCGACACTCAACCCTCAACATCCCACTCAACATCCTAAACAAAAAGCTTTGAGGTGTTGGAAATGGCACCATTTCATTCACGAGGTGGTGGGCCACGTGCGACCCTCGGATGTCGTGGCCTTGGTCCTCGTTTTCGTGTGGGGTGTCTTTTGAGGCTTCGAAGGGTCACCACCCCCCTGCCGCCCCCTCCGTTACCGTTCACAACGCTCGTGGTCCAACGGTTGAGGGTTTTAGTAGCTTTGGATACTGTCGGGAGCTGCAGGGATCCCTAGCATTGACTATGCGTCCTTTTGAATCTCTGCGTAGAGTGTGACTTGACTTCTAAGGGCAAAGACTGGCCTCCATGCAACCCTTCGCATGTTTTGAACAACGTACTTGGGCTTGCCTCACTCATGGCTACTACGACCCTTGCCTTGCTCTACTGCTGGGCTTTCAGAACCAGGAAGTTTGAGGGAACCCCGCGGTCCCGAAGGAAGTGCGTGACCGTCGGGTGCTGGTTCCTTGGCTGGGCAAAAAAAACAAGCACCCACTCAAAAAAGTACCAAGTTTCCGGTTGGGTTGATACACAGATCAAGTCAACCGATGCAGTTGCATCTAGAACAGCATCACCTAGATAAAGACGTGGAATGCGATTCGCTGAGTCATGAATCGGACAGATGCTGCAACAACCGAATTGCCGCCCAACTCACCAGCCAAGAATCTTGTACAGGACCTGAGTAACAAGCAGCAACAGGTCACCGCACCGCCATAACGGCTCTGAGAACCCCCTGAATGCACGCCCTGAACGTGACCTCGTTACCCATCGAAGGGGGGGGGGTTGATCTGTGACCTCCATTTTTGGGGACTTATCTCCGGGGGGTGAGTCGTAAACTCTACCCTACTTGTGGCCGTTTTAAAAAAACAGGTGCTCTGGTCAACTATACCACACTGCTGCGAGACACTGCAAGAAGAGCAGCTCCAACAACAATAAGTTTCCACAAAAGAGCCCCCCGCACCTGCACACCCGGAGCCACAGCAAGGTCGGACTGGGCCCATGGGCTTCGCGGCTTCGCGGCTCCGCGGCTTAGCATCCAAAGCGTCCAAGAGGCTTGAGCGCATGCTTGATTGAACTTGTAGCAGCAGAAGCCTTTGTCGCAGCTGCAAGCCCTATGCGCTACTCCACCAAACGATGGCAAACGATGGCAATATGGTGCCGAGTGCCGGAGAAGCATTCCGATAGCTGACAGTGCATGCAGTTCTGCGTCATAGCAAATACTGCAGAAGCGTGGCTCATGCCAGACTACAGCACCTTCCGTATGGCTCAACAACAGCCATGTATGGTTGCTTAGGTTGATCTGATATCCAGCCCTCAACCCTCACCCCCAAAACCCTAAACCTTGCACCGTTAACTGTGGTCGTTCTCAATTAGTGTTACCCCATCCTCAACCCCGCCAACCTCGCTGTGTCCACAACTCAGCCTAGCAACGTTGATGTGCAGGGGACCACTGGCGCTGCCAATCGGTGCGGCCTTGCAAAGGCATGACCGGGTTAGCACAACATTGGGTATAATATAGTAGCTTACTTGAGTTTCTCGGGCAAAACCCAGATGACTCCCGATTCCAGCATGCAGCATTCAACGTTTAGCTGCTTAGCTGCGGAACCGGACCTTTGCCAAAAGACATGCTTCTGGACCAACTACTGCAGGAAAAAACAATGAGTGTGTAGGAAGTTAGGTAAGAAAACAAAACCCCTAAACATGTAAGTACATGAGGACCCCTCAGGGCCGTGTTCACGCCACGGGAGCTCCCACGAAGATTAAATTGCCTGCAGACGTAGAGAAGGCATGCCCGTTTGACGAGAAATCTCCTTGTAACGCTTCCCTACATTCGGGAGCGTCATAATGTAGAAAGCTTCCTGCATGAAGGAAGGGCACTGATGGGCATGGCACACTCTGAAGTAGCATGCGCCTCTGACGCAGTCGTATGAAGAATGCTTCGTAGGCTCTTCCCTCCTGAGCATGAGAACAGCGGATTGTGGGCATGAGATCCTCATGAACGCCCATGACCCAAGCGAGTTCTGCAGGGAGCACTATGTGGATATACCTGTGTTGACTTTCACTCATGGGACCATGGCTGTCCATATCAGAAGTGTTGGATTTGCTTTGGAAGGCCGATTGTACAACCATGTTTGCGTAGGACGGGGAGGGGGCATTCTTCGGGTCCTGGTGCCTTTTGTTTGAGGATGCAGGATGCCTGATAAGCACCCCTCAGCTGCAAAATCACACGCGCGATCCTTACGGTCCGTGATTTGCCCTAATACGTGCAAAACCCTTAGCCGAAGATCAACCAAATTTCTCACAAGGGGGGACACCACGGAGGAGAGGTCCACACCACAGAATACGTCCGGCCAGTTGTTCTTTCCAGGAAAAGCTTGCGAAATTTCGGGGGCTACTAGGATCTGCTAAAGGACCCAAAAAGTGCGAGAGAGAGAGAGAGAGAGAGAGAGAAAACCGAAACAAGAGAATTGAGAGCTGTCGTTCGCTCATCGTTTTAGGGCTCCTTAAGTCCTGTTATGCAGCAGGCCGAACCTTGAGCCCTTGAAGGTTTTGGGTTTAGGGCTCTGGGTTTAGGGTTGTGTTGGGTTGAGGGCTTAGGGTTGTTTGGGTTCCCAGAGCTATGTGGGGCTTACTACCATGCAGGGTTTAGAGTTTGTAAGGAAAGGCTTTCTTAAAACATGATAGGGGTAGGGGAGGCACAGCATCCCATAAAATGAGGGCAAGTCTCCTGACGGTGATATACCTCGGCTTCCAATGCAAGGACAATGACAGGAACATATACAACCAACCAACGTGTCGTACTGCTGGAGACAAGGTGAACATCGTAACTACTGACTTCAATCATGTGAGCATCGTGGGCATGGGGCGGAGCTCACGAGCTTCCGGCATTGTTTAAAGGCATAAAACCAAAAGGTACTTTGCTTGTACAACCGTATTCATTTTGCGCGAGACTGACCTATGGCGCAGCTTTCCCAGTGGCAAATGCTGGTAGCAAATGTCTGCATCACAAGGCTTGTGGGCTCCTCTTTGCCAGATGTGCCTCTTGCAGCTATCCATTGGGTTCCTAGAGAGCTTGTATATGTTGAGTTCATTCATAAGAGAGGGGAAGGAAATGGGGGGGGGGGGGGGGGGGGGGGGGGGGGGGGGGGGGGGTGGGGGCCTCTCTGCATCCGGGGGCGCTGGTCGATGTAGTGGAAGACCGGTCTCGCAGGGGCTCCCAGAACCGGGGCCTCGGCCTCGGCGAAGCCTTCCGCGGCGTCCGCGGCGTCCGCAGCGGGCACTGGCCTCCAATTTGGGGCTCCCCGAGGGGGGAAGTTGAGGAAACGGAACTGGAGACCGCGTGGGCTCCAAACTGGGGGCTTTACAGAAGGCTTTCGAGGGTGCCTTGAGGGTGTCTGCGACTAAAAAAGGAGCTCTGGCTCTTGGATGCCAGTAGGATCAGAGTAAAGCTACGCAGTCCGCAGTACCCCCCGGTCCCACCCCGGCCTGTGAAGGCGAAGCCAGCTCGGCCAAACCAACCAGCTTGGCCAGGACAGGCCTTGAGTCATGTGAAGGGTTTATAGTAAGGCTTAGTAAGTCTTGAAGGTGGTCTGAACATGCATCCAAAAATCCGAAGTGCCAGGGCATCTTGGGCGGGTCCAGCATGCCAGACCTCGCACCAATCAGTTCCTCAACGCTCCACCCTACGCCTTGATTCCCGAACCCCTCACCGAAAATGTTCTGAACCTTGGGTTAGGCCACCCCACCCCCCACCCTCCGTGGCGAAACAAAAAGATGTTCGGGCCGTGGCGAAACAGTGAAATATTCGGGCCTGCTGTAGCCATCCTACCCTCCCTTTGCCTCAGCCCTGTACCCTGAAAATCTCGGAAGCGGCGCTCCCTCAGGGTTCAAGAGAATCGTGGGCCTACGCCCCAACAGCATGTCACATGAACTTTCCTTCATTATTGCAGTACGGTACCTTCTTACATTACATCATGCTACATCACATCACATTACATTACCTTACATCACCTGACATGAAATTACGTTACAGTCTAAATCACATTACATCAGTGTTGCTCGATGGCTGTGGGCAGTCCATCATGGGATCATTGCTGTGCCACGGGGCAGGCTTTTGCAGCCAAACTCCTGCGTGCAATTGCCGCCCCAGTCAAACACCTCTGCAGGCTTAGGGTTCAGGGTTTGCGGTTACCAGAAAACCACCCTAAATAGGGAAATTCGTCAGCCCAGCATGGAAAAGTTACAGCAAATTTGCTTGAGGGAGACCACAGCATGAAATCGCAGTCTGCTTTGACATGCCTTTAGGGCCTCCTTGCAGAAGAGTATGCCGTGCCAAAGCCGCATGGGAGTGCGCGCGCAGAGGACGTTGACGCCGGCATCCAGGACACCAGTGGACTTTATCGAAGTCCTGGCCGCCTGCCTTGGCGTTGTTACAATTTGACAGCCCCTCAGAAGGTCTGGCACTAGGGGTGGCTTCTACACTGTGTTTGTGGTGTTTGTGTGGGGTGTTTAGGGGGACCCGAAGGGGTTAAATGGACGGGCCTTGGGGTTTGTTTGGGACAGGTCCGCTTGCTACAGTACAGCCTTGTAAGGAGGACCTGGAAGCTGAGCACCCCCCCCCTTTCCCCCCCCCCCCCGCCCTCCCGATGCTCAAAAAGAGAGCTCTTCTGATGGTCAAGATTGCGCTTCAGGGTTTCTGGTTAACCCTACATAGTACAACCCTTTTTGCATCCGAGCTCTGCTCGATATCTGCCGGGACTGAAGACTCAACCCACAAGATCATACAACCCTAAACCCCCCAACCCTCGGCCCAGACACTTGATCTTGTCGACCACAAAGCCAAGCCAGTCTGAGAATGCATGCGAGGAGAGCTGGAGGCCGAAAACATGCCCCAAACCCCTCATCTGCGCGACAAGGCTTGGGAGAGGTGTCCCTGAAAGAACCGGTCAACCCCCGCAAACAAACAATCAAAAAAGGTGCAAACATTCCCTTTTTCCCCTGAACCCTAAACCCTTTCGAAAGCTCTTTGCGTTCGGGCTCCTGCGGCTTTGGGTCTGGATTTTGGGTTTGGGGCTTTTTTTTGTAACTTTTCACTTGACCATGCTTCTATCTGGCTATACGTGAGCCAGCTACCTATCTCAAACGGGGTCCTGGAAGGTTGGGAATCTGGAAAGCATCGATCGACTCTTCGAACATGTCCTTAGCTCTTTGCACGAGGTGACTTAGGGGTTGCTTTAAGGCTTGGGGCTCAGCCCTTGGCGACCACAAGACCGTAGTTCCTGCGGGCCAGTTTCGGTCACCTTCCCGGGATGCTGCAGAATCTCACATTGGTCCTGCTGGATCGGAGGAGAAGGGTTTGGGTTGGGTAGTGGGATTAAGGATCATAAAGGCGGGGGGGGGTGGGGGTGTGGGTCGAGCCTTCTGAGCACCGGACATCCCCGACTTCGAAGAAAGCTACTGCGCGGTTCTTCCGACGCTGCCCTCGCGGAGCTACTGCGAGTTGAAGGTAGTGTTCAAGAGAATTCATCGAGTGACCAGCGCTTCTGCGAAGCAACAGCTGAGACCTTCAAGATTATTGGGCCTGGTCTAGTGTTTAGCAGTTTTGAGTTCAGGGTTTGGGGTCGGGAGTCCACCTTGCCGGGGGGGGGAGGGGCTGGGAATGGGGCTCTTAAGACAACAGCTTGGCCGTTTTTTGCTGCCCGCGAACAGATCCATCAGGAAACGAATCATGATCAGAATCTCAGCCATATATAGATATATATATATATATAAATATTTTTTTTTGTCATGCACTCCTGGGCAGTTGTCTGTCTGCCTGCAAACAAGTCAGCAATTCGTGTCATCAGTGGCTCTAGGAGTGTATTCTTTCTATCCTTTACAGCCACAAACCTGCGCGGGCTAAAGGAAAACTGGTTCCGGAGCCGGCGCTGCGCAGACAGAATCTCAAAACGTGGATTCCAAGGTCGGAGGGGATCATGAATCCGTAGGTTTTTTGCACAGGTCAAGCCGCCCCAAGCACATTCCATCTGTGGGCTCTGCAAAAGCCCCGCCGTCCTCCGGAAAGGACCCGCCGGTGATTTCCACGTCCGCGTAGGCGTTCAAGCTGGCAGCTAAGCAAGACCTGGGACTTGTTGGCCTTTTTGAGCCTTTTGGCAGACCTTTCTTGGGGGCCCCTTTTGGGCCTTTTGGGTCTTCTGCGGCCTTTTGAACTTTGGGGCAGATGAGTTGGCAAGTAAATTGTACATCTCATTTGTTAGCTTCATGAGGGAGTTCTACGCCCTCGAAACCACAGGTTCCAAGTAGACAACATACAGCTTCTGGAGGTATTCGTGTTGAGGGCTTAGGGCTCAGGAAGTTTCGTGCAGACGTTTTTCCTGGCTAGGTCCGGGAGGTCTCTTCCAAGCCCGAGAGGGCTACCAGAAGTCGTCGCCGAGGCGCTCTGGCTTTTTGAACCTCCGCTTCGTGGCATCGACAAATGAGTTAAAACAAATCATGGGGCTCTATCCTTGGACCGCTAAGGTCGTAACCTTGGGTTTGGGGAACCTTTTTAAGATCCGTTAAGGGAATGTATGGGCCATATTCGGAGCATATTGAAGGAAACCTTTAGGGGGGTACGAGCTTGGGGGTCCGAGTATGACTCCCTTGAAAAAAACAACCTCGCGCAACATTTTGCCTAACACGCAACATGTCTACTTAGGCTCGGCTCAAAAAACACAACTCAATTCTGAAACTCTCTCCCCAAGCTACGAGACGTCGAGGCCGGTATCATTCAGAAAGAGCTCGCCAAAGAGTTTCACCTCTCCTCCGCCCTTTAGCTCGGCATTCCTTCGCTGTGGTGTGCATTTTTGCTTTCACTAAATATTTAGCTTCCAGGCTGGGATCTAGGGAATGATTGGTCACGGTTTAGTGTTTAGTGCAAGGGGGTTCGGCCTCAGTTTAATTGGGTTCAGCGTAGGAGTTTTAGGGTGTGGCCCCGCTCTGGTCACGGAGATGTGCTGGCACCTCTAGGCCTGAGCTGTGCCTAGAGGCTCAGTTCCCTTCAGCAAAAAATGGATTTCGTAAACTGGGTCAAGTGTTGACGTACTTTCTGCCAGCTGCTTCGGAGAAATGCACCAGAAGTTCGGCCAGGGGATTACAGGGTTTTAAGGCAGTCATGGGCAGCCCCAAGAACATCCAAAAGCCAAAAAAGGGACCTCCGACGGTCCCGGCCTTTTCGCAACCTTGTCCAGCCCAAAGAACGCTCTGTGTGTGGAAGATAGGGGTGCCTTCTTGCGGTTCTTATTGTACAGGAATCCTCCTACTATTTGGGGATCTATATTGGGGGGGTCCCCCTACAATCGCAAACCCCCAATATCTGGAAATCTGGCCCAGGAGGCATCATCGGAGTGACGGTGATGGGAAGTCCTGGAAGGGGCGCCACCTTAGCATGGAGGTCTTGGGAGAGTCGAGGGCTCTTGCCACGAAACTCTTGGGAGGTTTCATGACAAGTGGGGCTTAAAGGGCGTTCAACTTAGAAAGTAGCTTGTAGGTCAAGCGCAAGTGTGGTTTTAACAAAGTGCCCTAAGCTGGGGTATCAGAGCGGCCACTAATGTTTGTGACAGAAGGGCAAATGCCCCTTATAGGTACAGGCATCTGCCAGCTGCGAGCAGCAACTGCAGCAGCCCGAAAAGAATGAGGAAGCTTGTGGGAAGAGGCTCATCAGAGGTTACGGCAGAAGCGGTCGGGTTCCCCGAGACCATACGCTTCCGCACGCTTGCCCTGAAGCACAACCACTGATGATGTTCACCCCACTTATATAGTCCTTTAAACAAGGGATTACATAAAGGGTGCAATAGGGCGGCATCAAACACCTAATTCCCTGAACCCGAACACCAAACTCTAAACCCCAAGTCGCACAACAGACAGAACAACACGGAACAACTAAGGCTCCCGCCGTCACCACCGGACCCATGCGAATCAGCACAGCTCCATCCGTGGAGGAATCGAAGTCAACGACCTGCGCTGAGATTTTTTTCTTTAGGCTAAACCCAAAAGGAATAAAACAACTGCCCGTGTTGGCCTACAGGGGCTAACAAGGGAACCTAAACCCTAAAACAAGAGAATATGGCTCTGCCCTGGGTCCTAGGAGGTCATTGCCAAAAGACAGCAGCAGTCCCAGTCCTCTGAAAAATACTCGTGACCGTTCAGTGAGCTCTCGTAGAAGCTTGAACTTGGGTTGAGGAGCTTGTTGAAGAGTCCCCTTTTTGGGCCCTCCCTGGGAGGAACTCGGACTGCAAACGTCACTGAGCTCATTGCAGGAGTGTTTGTCCATGACGGTCCCAGCCCTCCAACTTCCGGGGCGCGTCCTTGTGGAGCTGTTTGCTGGGTCGCGAGCACCTCCCACGGGGAGTGCCGCCTGCGCACAGAACCACTTGGATTTGGGTTTCAAGAAGTGGAGGCAGGTAGGCTTGACGAGGGCTACTGGCACCTAGCTGACCTCTGGGACGCACTGCAGGGCACGCAACTACTGGGAAAACCGTCAACTCTTGCGCTTAAACAATCGGCAGAAAACATCAAAGTTTGGGATTTGAAGCTTGGTTTCCTTTTCTTGCCATTCAGGAGGGCTTGTTGCGAGAAAGATGCTTGCGCAGCTCAGCTGAATCGTAAGGACAATGAATACCCAACAATATACTCATCAAGGACAACCCTTAAAGCCCAAAATACCAAAATGTTGTTTGTAGCATTCCCTCTTTCCCCAGATCTACATTTGTCACACATGAAACAACAGGCTCCTTGGACCCTTCTGGAGCCCTGCCTCTCGGAAACACCAGCGAGCACTCGAATTCGTAGTCGGATTCAACCTTCCCGGGCAAGCTGTGTTTTGTTTTTTGCTGTTTTGTGGTTGCCAGGTTTTGTTGCTTAGGTTGTAGGTTGTTTTAAGAAAGCCAGGTATTGTGGACGACACCCGCAACGTTCTCCATCAAAACATCTGAGCCGCCCACAGGGGTCTGCAAAGGATCCCTTATGGACGCCCGGACCACCAACCCATGCAGGACTACAAGGTACTAGCGAATACAATGTCATTCTCAATATTCTGTTATTGCGGTGATTGTGCTGGTTGTTCTTCTGGTTTCCGTTGCGTGCATGATTCTTATCATCGCGCTTATGTGCTGTAGTTGTCGTTGTCGTTGCTGTCATTGTCGCGAACCTCCAGCACTCCCCGGCCCTACACTTGCGCCGACCTAAACCCCAAAACTCACACTGTCCTCAACACTCAACCCTCTAAACCCGCTAAACCCTCAGTACCTGGAGCGAAAGATGGCCGGCCAGCTTGCCCTCGACCTTGAGCTCAGCTGTGGCCTACCACCAGGGCACTGCCAGACGGGGCCGAGGCTGCAAGACAAGCGCGGCTATCAAGTTCGCCTTCTACATGTTTAGTTGAGTAGTTTTGCCTTTTTTTATGTTGTCTCTCTTCTTCTTCTTCTTCGTATTCTTCTTCTGGGCTTGAAGAGGCCCGAAAGGCCCCCCGCGCACCAAGGCGCGCCCGAGTGCGAGCTGACTCTCTCTCTCTCTCTCTCTCTGTCTCTCTGTCTTGCTTCCGAAAAAATAGAATTTTAACTTTATCAGCGGGTTTTTCAAAGGCCTCTTGCCAGACTCTGGCACGGGAAGCTGCGCACTTGAAGCTGTCCTAGATCTACATCCTGGTGCTGCGGGTCTTCACGTTGAGGTTCTTTTTGCCACCCGGCGAGTAGCCCCGCCGCACTTTAAGTCTTAGGGTACAAGGGGGGGGGGGGGAATATGGCGGAGCTATTTGGCAGGCTTTGGTGTTCACGAATGGGGTTTAGGGTCTCAGCCGGTCCAGCTTCTGGCTTCGAGTCTGAAGGCTCCAACCTTAAACCCCAAAACCTCTACCTTCAACCTTATACTTCTAAAGCCCCCGAATCCCTCTACTCCTCGCAAGCTCTTAGGGCAACCGAAGAAATCCCAGACGCCCAGCCTGCAGCGTGAGCAAGATGCAGCCAAAATAGCCGCACAGCGGTTGGGACCTCTACGACGCTACGAGGTTTAGGGGAGGTCTCTGAGGGGACCATG
The DNA here is from genome assembly GCA_905221605.1 of Symbiodinium natans. Taxonomy (NCBI): domain Eukaryota; class Dinophyceae; order Suessiales; family Symbiodiniaceae; genus Symbiodinium; species Symbiodinium natans. Next base: position 48,742 of record CAJNDS010000171.1, read on the forward strand.
GCGTTCCTAAACCCGAAAATAAACGCAGAGCGTGCGTCGTGTGGAGGGGGGGGTGTGGCAGAGCACCCCAACGCACAAGCGCACAAGAACCCAAAAGTCCAGTGCAACGAAGTTTCCAAGGCACGGCCGGGAACTGCGCGTCGTGGCCCGTACTGTATGTGCCATCTGCTGTGATCTTGCTGTCAATTTCGAGGTGGACCAGCCCGCTGACAATCACCTGGTTCTTCCGCCGAAGTTGAGGTGATGTTTTTTCCGAAAACACCCCACACCTCGTAACAAGCCCGTGGCGACTCCGACAAATGGACAGCAGTTCCAACAAACACATGAGCGAATTAAGGAGGCGATCACAACCCCAATCGGCCCTAACCTCCCTCAACCCTCGCAACCCGACACCAACAGAACCTCGGTGTCTCCCGAAAGGTCGATGGTCGACTTCAAGATGGGCTGAAACCGCAAGAGGCCATTGAAGTCCAGTTCCTTGGTTCAGGGTTCAGCAAGCAGGCTAGTGGTATCTCTGAATCTTTGAGGGGACACCACGAGAGCAGCTTCAAAAGCGAAGCACCACAGCACCACAGCACCTCTCTCCGACTCTATCAGAACCGAAAGATCCAAAAACGGCAACGAACTAATCAGACGCACCCCCGACGTATCCAGGTTGGATCGAGGGTCTATCGTCGCCTGGCTGTCCTGGTTGTCCTGGTTGCCAGCAAGAAGCCTCCGATCTGTACCACCCAGGTCTCGTGAACCATCGAGTGTGAAGCTTTTCCGGAAGTCTCCTGGCAGGGAGTATGACTGAAATTGAATGAAAGCTCCGTCTGTTTCCTGTTTGAAAACAAGCTGCTACATTGGCCCCTTTTAACCCAAAACACACTTCAGGAACCAGAATTTGGAGGGTGTATTTGCAAGATTGCGGGCTCTTTGGAGGGTATCTAGATCTGGACTTGCAGCCCAGGGTCGGGCTTTGACGAAGCACCCCAAGTCAACCTTTCCAAGCTGCACGTTCAACTTGCTCTCGGGCTGCTTGCAGTCGCAGACCGATGACATCATCATCTCACAGGAAACGAAGTTCAGCGGATTTGCTTGGAGCATCTGAGCCAACTGTTCCGCAAGTGGTCCAAAAGAATCCCCCAGATCGGCGAAGCCGACGCCAACCTGCCCCAAGCTCCTGGAGCTTTGGAGAGCCCTCTTTAATGACGGGGTTTCCAGTGTTTCTATAGGGTGTCTATCGACGTGTAGAGTTTTCAGGGTTGGGATGGGTTGGGTGTACGGGGTTTCAAAGCGCAACTGTCGGAAGCTGAGGCTCTGCACGAGCGTGAAGACATCCGCCTTGGTTTTGTGCGACATGCTCAGGCCATCGAGCTCGCTGGAGATGCGATCCAGCGCCTCATCCTGCATGGACTTCAATCTTCCCGCCACGTTCCTTGCAGGGCAGCCAGCCATGCGCCCTACAGTACGTCGCACGAGGAGAAGAAGGAAAAGCAAAGAGGACTGCGCTTGCATCATCATGCGCAGATTTCTAACTGCGTCTGACAAACAAGTAAGGCCGGTGCTGACCATAGCCGATCACATTGTCCAGCGCTTTCCTCACATCTGGGGCCTGGAAGTCGTCGACATAGTCGGAGACGACGGCCCAGTCATTAATGCGAGGGACGGACACTGCCTGGCTCTTTTCCTGTTTCTGGTTTCGTTCCAGACATGCGCCTCTTGAGGATGTGAATGAAGTCCATGAGTGAGTTGGGCGAAAGGAACCCTGCAATGTCATACTTGGAAACTCTCTGAGCCTTTCAGTAAGCCACAAAACCCAGAACTCTTGCACGAAGCCTCCTCGGTCCCCGATCCACCAGGAACACCCCTTAGAGCTTCGCCTCCTTCAGCTTCATGACGATGCTCACAAGCACCGACACAAAAGTAATAAGGACAACGAGAAAGACGAACCGCGGCCAGCAACGGCGCACCTCAACTTCAGCCGGCTCCTCGCTCATGTAAAGACCTAACTCACCGCGAGCCTTTGTCGATTCTCGGCTTTAGGGCCTCTATCTTTAGGACCTCCAGGATTCAGAGACCCTCACAGCCGGATGACAAAACTCGTGGAGCTGCGAAGGGAGAGCTCTGCGAACAGGCGGCCCTGTATCCCATCGCCACGCTCTCTTTTCGAAAGTCACCTTCGGGGAGTTTGGGGGTTTATAGCGCGGCGACACCGGGCCACACCGGGTTCAAGGCATCTTGATGTTTGGACTGTGTACGACAGATCCGTTTTGCCAGTTCTCTCTTTGCCTATACTGCCTATACTAGCACTTGGCGCCTCGTCCGCGGCCCACATAATTCATGGATTGAGCCTGCTCGTAGTCACCTGGCAGAGGGCTTCGCCATTTGAAACTCGACATTCGCCACTCTTTGAATTCTGCATAGCTCGGCTATGGCAAGAGCTCTCCAACTCAAGCCGCAAAGCCGCAAAGACCCAAAAGCCTTGAGTAAAACACCGCAAACCCAAGTCGGGTGCCTTGTCCGTCGCCGGCATACGTGAACGTGCGCGCCCCAGAGCCTAAAAAAGGGTGCGCTTCCTTTGGGGGCCTTGGGCTCAGAACGGCCTTCCAAGGGGACTTGTCCCAAATCCCCAAAGATGCGCTTTTGGGGGGCCAGCCTCAAAGAAGGCTCAAATTGAGCACATCGAGAAGAAAGTGCGCAGACTGAGGTTTTTGCGTGGAGTTTAGGGGTTGAGACCAGAAAGAAAGCACTGTTTTTCAGCGTCAACTACTTTGAAACACCCCTACACCAGCTGCCGATGCCTCAGGTGCCTCCTGGTTACAACAAATGACCGCTGTATTCGGGGGGCGAACAAGGGGCCCAAGGGCCGAGGTGCCCAAGGGCCGGCCGAAGAGGCACCTCTAAACCCGCAACGCGCGAACTTGTTGATGGGCCTTGCTGACACCTTTTGGCCCCCTTCTGGCTGCTAGAAGGTATGTTTGAAGCCCTTGATTCTCAAGCCCGATGTCAAGCGTCCCTCCACGACCAGCACCTTGCCCCAAAATCCAAAATCCGTTTTGCAACATCCGTGCCGAGCCCCCCCCCCCCCCCGCCAGAAAAAGGAAAACGGCTGGATCTACGCATGGCTTCGAAATACTTAAACCTCGTGCGGTTCTATCTCTTCAATGATTCAAGCTGCTTCAATTGCCCTTGTGTCCCTGTCTTCAATGTACTTAAACCTGCTTTGTGCCCAATCAGCAAAACAAGCTGGTCCGCACCGGGAAGTTCTAGGGCCTTTCATCACGTAGCACAGCTTCCCGGTTTCCCGGCTTCCCCGTTTCCCGGCTCCCCAGTCCCCATCTGCCAGACGCAATCTAGGAAACCTGGAGGGTTTATAAACAGGACGAGTGGTTGCAAACCATCGCTACAACCTCGTGTCTGGAAGAAGTATGCTTTGAATATTGGCTTATCAGAAATGCGGAGTCGGGGGATGACCACATGCCCAATTAATTCTATACGATAGATAGGCTCATCCTGTTTTTGTGCATCACCCCGGACTTCCAATTGAGACCTCGAGTCCTTGAAGTCCTGCCAGGCTGAGCATTCATCGAGAAGGTGATATATTCAAAAAACACCCATTCAATTGTTTTCAGATTAGAGCTAGCCCCGAATTGCAAAAAATAGCCCCCTGATTTTAACGAACGATTACTTGGCCCAGCGGCTGTCCCAGTAACTGTCTTTCATTCTCTTCCAGTATTCCCGGCTTTTCACGTTCAACCTTGAGGGAATGATGAATGTCTAACACTAGCTAACTCGTCAGAGTGCAACCCTAGAAGTTCATTGAGGCAACACCTAGAAGGAGACGCTTTAGGACCCAAGGCCCCGTCCATGAGAAGAATTGCCCACTGCAAGAAACGCGGCCACTTACCACTGATTCTGGCGCCAAGTAGCCGCCCCGATCCTCACATGGCCAGCAGCGGCCCCCACTTCGAGATTCCTGATAAGAACCTGGAAGCAGCTTTGCGGTTTAGGGTTTAGGGTTTAGGGTTTAGGGTTAGGGTTTAGGGTTTAGGGTTTAGGGTTTAGGGTTTAGGGTTTAGGGTTTAGGGTTTAGGGTTCAGGGTTCAGGGTTCAGGGTTCAGGTTTTTAGGGTTCAGGGTTCAGGGTTCAGGGTTTTTTTGCCACCCGCCTAGCAGACCCCCTCTAAGATCACTCCGCAGGGAACAGTCGTGATTATGTGAGTTCTTGTCAGACCGCAATCAGGGTTTAGGGTTCAGGGTTCAGGGTTCAGGGTTTAGGGTTTAGGGTTTAGGGTTTAGGGTTTAGGGTTTAGGGTTTAGGGTTTAGGGTTTAGGGTTTAGGGTTTAGGGTTTAGGGTTTAGGGTTTAGGGTTTAGGGTTTAGGGTTTAGGGTTTAGGCCCACTGGGCTTGGGGATGCTGGGGGCAGCCGCGCTCCCATTATACTCCCATTGGAGTGCTTCAAGACAAGTGACGCTTCGCAAAGAGGGAGCGCAAGCCACGAAGCCCACTTAGTGCCCCCCGTACTGCCTCTGCCAGCCCCGACGAAAGTGAACTCAGCGCTTTGGGTGTAGTCACCTGGTGTTCCGCAAGATCCTAAAAACCCGAACTTAAGGTCTGTGGGTTGAAGAAGGAACCTGCTCGGCTTGGGGGGTTCGCAAGGTACTCGAACCAAACGCCAGGAACCCCAAAGGAATCCCAAAACTCCTGAAGGTTTAAAGTTTGAAGGGTTCCCCCTCTATTCGTAACTCATGGAGAGCATATCGGGGAGCTCAAAATCGGTTTAGGCGCTCGGGTTTAGGTTTTAGGCTTCAAAAATTTCAGGGTCTCAGAGTCTCTAGGCGTTCAAAAATAACGAGCATGACCAGCGAACGTGAGCACCATAATGCATATGTCATCGCAGCATTGAGGTCCACTCAGCGCACAAGTCTTTTAACACATTGAAAACATGCAAACCCGAAAGGCCGAAAATGCCCTGAAGCTCCAACTGCACACGCCCCAAAATGCCATAAAATACTCCGATGGCAATCGGACTCCAAAAACAAACAACTGGGAGCTGATTTGACCACACACACACACACAGAGACCCTCAAACCTGATTTGAGCCCGTGCTAAGCCTGAGAGTTAGGATGAAGCCCTTTTGGCCCCTAAGCACCACGGTAACCACGGTCTCGCAAAGCATGGGATGCGCCTTGCCCTTCGCCAACATAAACCCAGCGTTCTTCGGTGCGTTCCTGGCTTTTCACAAGGTTACTGAGCCTATGGCTGCTTGGGGTTTAGTCTGAGTTTTGTGCTTCTGGATCCCCTCAAAGTCACAGCGGGCCCTGACTAGGAACCAAAAAGTACATGCTGGCAATGCCATAAACAAAAAAACAAACACAACATCTTAGCCAAAAACCCGACACCCCAGATCCCTAAACATCCCAGGGGTCGAGGGCTAGTGACAACCCCACACTTACAAGCACTGGGCATCTGCCCCCAAACCTTCGCTCCTACTAACTTACCGAGGGGTTCTAACACTACATCGACAGGTATGGACCAGTGCGGTTTAAAAAAAGCAGCAAGAACCTCAGAAGCTCCTGAAAAATCCCCAACGTGAAGGGGCTCTCAGTGCCATGCTGGGCCTGGATGGGCTCGAAGAAAAGCCGAGCACAGCAGCCTCTGCTGAGAGGTCACACAAAGTAGGAAGCCCAAAGTAACGCCAAGAAACTTGAACGGTTGAGGGGCCGGAGCAATCCAGAGCAATCTCCTTTGCAACGTGTCTCTAATCATCCTAGCGTCCCCAGCCCAGCACCACTCAGCTCTCTGCTGCTGCGCTAGTTCGCTGTGTAGGGTCTTAGGGTGTTGCCAACCGTCTAGGGTGTAGGGTTTAGGGCTACATGTGCAACGTGACGAGTTTTGCCAGGTCACCTTGGTCTCGAGCCCCCGTCTCTGTCTCCCCGGCATCCATTCCTTGACGTGTGAACTTGAAGCCTCTGAAAAAGCATTGAAAACCCTAAGCCCTAAGCCCCACAGTGCAGGGAGACACAAGTCACAAGCTTCGGCAGCGAAAACCCGAAGACACGAGACGAGGTACGAGCACGACATGGTGCGAGGGCACGACACTCAGACACGACACGAAGTCATGACATAACACAGCACGAGGCATGAGACTGCAAAACACGAAACGGAGACACGTCACGAAAACGCGACTCGACAATGCACACGAGGACACGACATGATGCTAAAAAACACCAAGACAAAACACAAACAAACACGAAATCACGAAGCGAGGACACGATGCGAACCACGGAACGAAGATGGGACGGAAGGACACACTCGAGCCCAAACACAACGGTTGAGGATCGCGACCTCAATGACTCAAGGGTCACCCGCATGGCCCCGTGTGACTGTTGGCACTTGTGGTTGATCCGAAAGGAGGCGGACCTGCTGCCACCGCCAATAGCCGATCCAATGCATTTCGGGATGCGGCGCTCGCCCCAGAAAAGCCCAAACAGTGCCGAAAGCCACGGAGAATGCTGCCAAGCCACCCAGGCCTCTTGTGCTGCCACGAGAACCTGAACAAGGGTTTTGCGAGGGTTTTGCGAGGGTTTTGTGAGGGTTGAGGGAGAGTTTGATTGGGGCTCAAGGCGGGGCTCTCTCCAAGTCACCATACTTCCAAAGATCTGTGAGGAAAAAATGCTCCCGGGTCAATGACTTTCAGTCCGCCCACTGCCCAGCACTTCCCAGGTGTGAGGGCTGTTTAGTGAAAATGCGGGGGCCGCCCACTGGACACAGAATCTGCAAAGTGCGGGCCTACCACGCCGGTCGGTGGCATGTATTCTGGCTCGTGATGTAGATAAGAACCTCCAATCATGCAGTGAAACAAGCACGTGACGCATAGCCATGAATCCGTGCATGAACACGCATTTTCACACTAAACGATGCCCTGCCTTCCATGCTCTGGATGCCGCAATGGTCAAAATGCTACGCTTCTCACAACTTGGCTCCTGGTAAACAGCTTTCCGGCGGGCATAGGTTGCTCTGCGCAAGCCCGCTTTATGCTGTTTATCCACGATAATCACCATTCCCACGGCAGTCCCTAAGTACAAAATTCAAAAAGTATGTCCATGTCAAAAGCATGCCGGTTGCGTTCCGGGGCTGTTCTAAAGCAATCGGTGGCTGGCATCGCTGACAAGCCAATTTGCAACATTGCAAGACTCCCCGGTGCCCAACGTGCAGTGTGTGTGTGTGTGTAGAGTGCGTCGCCTCGCGAAATAGCATCATTCTAGTCCCATGCCTGGCAACATGCTATGCTATTTGTTCTCTTCGAGGTCTCCGCTCCACTCGCCATCCACAGATTTCAGACAGGGCAAAGCAACGCGACTTTCAACTAACTATCCAGGGGCTGTTCGTCTTCTCATCAACCAAGCGGGTTAGCGTTATCTCGGCTTTGATATTGACACACGGGCTTCCGCGCTTCAACGCGGCAAACGGAGACCCTCCGGCAGGGAGGGGGGCCAGGGGGGGTTGGGGGAGTGGGGCTTAGGCTTTCGCACGTTTCCGCGGCCAGCTCAAAGTATGCATTGATGCAAGAACTGTGTCCACAGCATCTCTAAAAGACTCCAGATGACAGCAGGCTCAGATGTTTTGGCGTCGGCGCGGTCGACAGCACTGTTTGCTGGAAGGAATGCCTCATCGGATTCATCAGCCTGGCTTGCTTATTTGGCTCGTGTGGAGCACATGACAAGGATGCAGACTTGGATGGACTGTCATGCAGCATAACTTCTTCATGTCGCAGTTCGAGAAAAGTCTCCCGCAGGTTTATGGTGTTGGGGCTTTAAGCTTGCAAATATCGAGATTAGGTCTGGGCCGCCTCCTGTGCATTTCCAAAACGAGCAAGCAGGTTCACAAGAACAAGCTGCAAGCACCCCAGCTCCAAACTGAAAGGAAAGAAAGACCTCAGCTGGACCAAGCATGGATGCATCGTCGTGAGGCCTGCCTCTAGTACAACCCCAATCGATGCACAGGTACCTTCCGTAAAGGCTTCTTCTTTGGCAGGAGCTTCTTGGTCTTCTTACGGAGCGACTTCCTGATCCAGCAGAAACATGCAGAACCGCACAATGAGGACTCTGTTTTGCAGGACCCTATGTCCTTATGTAAACAGCAAGCAACCATACTAGATAGAACCAGGATATGCGGGCAGCCGGCATGCTGGCGATGTAAGGATGCAAGCATGTACCTGGGTGTGTATGTGCATATGTACGCATGTACCTGGGTGTGTATGTACGCATGTATGTATGCATATGCAAGGTGTGAAAAACTATAAGAGTCTGAATATCAGGAAAACCCCACCAAAACAAAACAGAAGGTTCTCGCCTGGGCCGGGATCATGGGCGCATGGAATCCAGGTCCGGGCTCACATGGAGCTGGCATCATGGGTCCTGGTTGCTGGTAAACCTCGTGTGGGGAGGGCCTTGGTAGGGCCAGGCAGGCACGGGCGTTGGGGGGGTGTAGAATCCAGATGTCGCCTCACATGGGACTGGGTGGGGGTGAGGGCACATGTGCATGGGAGGATGTGGGTAGAAATCGTGAGTGGCTTCGCATGGAACTGGAGCTGGATAACTCGGAGGTGGCGGCGGACCTGCAGGGGCGTTTGCTAAACCTACCATGTACACACACGTGCATATATATATATATATACACATGTGTACAGACACAGACAGATAGTTCGACATACAAATACGGATACACACAGACAAATGTCTGTATACATACGTACATACGTACATACATACATACCTACCTACATACATACATACATACATACATATGTGTGTGTACATCCATGTGTGTAGTCTGCGGAGGTGTGTGTCGACACAAGACTTTCTCTGTCTACATATGTGTGAATGGATATGTTATTGTACGTGTATATCTCTTCATACTTACATACATACATACCTACCTACATACAAGCATACATATGCACACGCATAATTGTATGATTTCTGCAGTGTGTCCATCGCTCAGCAACATCAGACAATCGTCCCCGCTGCTTAGTTTCCACAGTTGCATCCATCTCCGTCAAAACGGCCCTACACGGCATTGCCCGAACCGCGCACTTCCAGTAGAACATCCTTCGCACAGCCCCATGAAAAGCCCCATGAAATGTCGGTTAGCTTCAGAAGCACAAACAGAGCCAATGCAACGACATGGGCTGAAAGTAGGTTCATCCAGATGCCGTCAGACACGTGCACGCAGGGCGGCCGAACTGCGCTACAAGTGCAAGCGCGCCTCCCCCTTCACAGTTACTCCATGGACCCTGCTAAGCCTATCAAGCAGCACGAAACCCGAAAAAGCCGAGTCCTTAGCCCTAAAGTCCTAAAGCCTGAAAGCCCTAAGCCCCACAGCCCTGAACCCGCCCCGAGGCCCCTGAACAACACCTGCATCCCGCATCCTGAACGCGACATAAGCCCGAAACCTGAATCCGAAAGGCCCTCCTCCCTGAACCCACACCAAAACATAACGGGTTTCGGATTTGGGTCTTTTCAAGGCCCAGAACCATGCACACGGGCTTTCCAAAAAGAGCCTGAGCCCTGAACACCAAACTCCACAGAACCCTTATAGAAGGCCTAGCTAAGGCTAACTAACAACGATGACACCCTGTTGAACCTGTCGACAAACAAAGCTCCAACCAAGGCCGTGGCTTTGAGGGGGTTCCTTGACGTAGGAATGCCTGGAAGTGCGCCTGCGGCTGAATTCCAAGGGCCTTTGTAATGGCAATACGACTTGCGGGATAATCATCTTCCATGACAGCACATAATATCATACAATTTTTTATACAATCTCACATGAAAAAATATTATACTGGTTTACATAAAAAATTTTGTATATATACATAGATATGGTGACACAATATCAAGTTCGCAGTCGCTCAGCAAAGTGAAAGGCTACCTGCCCGAAAACTTAAACCATGTTTTACTACCCCAGAAGGGTGAAAGCACGTCGTGCATCCCCAGCGAAAGACGTGGGCCAGCTTCGCGAATTAGGCTCAGAAGTTAGGTGGGACTTTAGGGTTAAAGGTTACCTACTGCTTGGGAGTCGCAAGGCTGGCCTCGACTGCAGTCGGCCGAAACTTGAATAAAGCACCCTTTTTCATTTGAACCCAACCCAAAGTAACAATGTCCCGAAATTCGCCAGCCTGGACCATCTGAGAAAACGTCGTCTCCACAGCCTCCATGCCACCGGGTTAATCGGACTGCGCCCCTCAACCCCCCCCCCAGACTCAGACTTGAACATGCCATAGGAACCTCCCAAAGGCCCGAACCCGAGAGACGCATGTTGGACGAATTCCGAACCCGAGACGAAAAACCGCCAAATATATCCTGAATCTGGACTTTACCTAGCTCTAATGGAGCATTCCTTGACGCCTTGCACCGTGGAAGAACACACTTTCGCAAGCCTCCCGCCCTGACGTCCTCTGTCAACAATGTGATGCACCAGTCTGTGTAGATAGCACGCACATGATTTTGCCCACGCAGCTTGAGGTTTCCAGCCTTGAATTGGAGGTCGCTTTGCAGTGTAACTTCACCAGAACTACAATATACTTACAAACTCGATTTTTTATTCCTACTCCACGACTTCATGAACTCCTCCCACACTTTATAGTACGTCTTCTTGAAGAAGGACACCCAAGCTTGTACCAGTCATTCCAATCCTCAGTGGCTGCGACCCCCGGGCATGCCACGGATGGCGAAACAGCACACAGTGCCCCAAAGCAGCCTCAGCGAGCTGTTGTGTCATGGGCTCCCCTGCACGGCAGCATGGAAATTTTGCGATGAAACAACCAACAGAACAAGACTGTGGTCATCGATCTGCTCGAAACAGAGCTAAGCTGAACTGAAAGAGGGTTGTGCAACAGCCCAACTTTGTGCCCAACCAAGATGGCGAGGAAAATGTGAACGGAGATGGGTTCTGTCCGGGTGTGGCTCACGTCGGGACCACCACAACATGCTCCACCCCAAAATCCTTGCGCCGGCACAAACCACGTGGCGTGCGAAGATTCTGTGGGGCTGTTGGGGATGCCGTGGAGTTTCCGCCGAGTTTTCTGGGCGGCATCATTTGAAAACTTAAAAAACCTTTGCCGAAGTTTCGCCCCGCATTCTTCACCGCGACCTCCGCCGGCAACTTCACCGGGTAGCTTCGCCGAAGGCTCCGCAACGACTGACTTCTTGGTGCAGGCATCAGGCCAAGAAGGCTTTCTCTGCTTGTATTTTGAAAATGTCTGCAGCGATCTGGTATTCCAGGTGTCACTGGGACTACATGTTTGATGTTTGTGATTCCCTGGAATCTTCTTGCCAATCGCTCTTTGGCACGAGGTGCGACAAGCCAGTGCCCCCATGGACCCTCCGGGCTGCTCACCCACAAAAAGAATGTTTTCCCTTTCTTCGCAATGAGAAAATCTCTTCGGGCCTTCGCAGCTCAAAGTCGTTCTCCTTATGGAAAGATCTGTGGGCTGCGTGGCGACGCGAGTTTTGCGCTTGGACAGCGTGCACAGCACCTCATCCAGCAGGTCCGTCACTGTACAACAGATTTCTGGAAGAGAGCTTTTGTTCTAGGCATGCAATTCCGTCTCCGACACTTCCTATACACTGCCGTGAAGAGATGGAAGAAAGGTCGGGCAGCCTGAGAACAAGGACCTTGATCTACGCGCACCCGACTCTCGGGAGGGCATCCGCCGCGCTCAAAGGGCATGGAGCTCAGGATGCCATACCTTTTGCGAGGTTGATAATGTCAATTAGCAGCTGGTTGCGCTGCTCTGCAGGCACAGCCTCGACGAGACGAGTGAAGTCCTCCATCGCTTGCTCCAACGTCTTGGGGCCGCTGTCGCCATGTAGTTGGCGGGAGATCATGCTGGCGTAGTTGCCGTCGTTTTGCAGCAATTCTTCATGCGTGCCCTGCTCCACGACGGCCCCCTCGTGCAAAACAATAATGTGGTCGGCATTCTTGATGGTTGAGAGACGGTGAGCAATGACCATGATGGTGCAAGCCCCTTGCATCTGCTGCATGAGAGAGTCAAGAGCTTCCTGGACCATGGCCTCATTCTCCGCGTCCAGCGCTGACGTGGCTTCATCCAGTAAGAGGATGCGCGGCCGTCTTACCAAGGCTCGTGCGATGCTTAGGCGCTGCTTCTGACCACCACTGAGATCGTGGCCACTCTCACCTACCATGGTGTTGTAGCCTGCACAATGTGTGAGGAACTCATTCGGAACTAATTGGGGCATTAGTGGAGAGGAATCAAGGGCAGGGTGAAGGGGTTAGGGGGCAGTGCAGGGGTAGGTAGGGGATAGAAGGTAGGGTGGGGGTTAGGCAGGGGCAGGGTAAGTGAGCAGAGGCAGGGTAGGTAGAAGGTCTAGGCGTCGGGGCAAAAGGGTGAGGGGGTAGATGGAAGGGGGTGGTAGAGCTGGAAATGTCCAAGCAGGCTCGTGGATAGGGTAGGGGTAGGGGTAGGGGGTAGAAGGTCTAGGGGTCTTGGGCGACTGAGATTCTTCCATGGCTTTTGTGCAATCGCGGAGTTCGGTCATCAGGACTTGCTGCAAACACTTTGCCAAACTCATGACCTGCAAGGAAGCAAAAGGTGATTCTTGGGTCGTCCTGCCTTCGGGAAGAGATCTGATGAACTCGTCGGCGTTGGCAAGCGAAGCTGCGCGCTCGACATCCTGCAGGGTGTACTCCGTTGCACGGAGTCCATAAGTGATGTTCTCTGACACAGAGCTCCGGAAGAGCTGTGTATCCTGCGACACGACTCCAACGTTGGCGCGGTACTGCAAGAGGTGGAGCTGCTGCAAGTCGACTCCGTTGAGATAAACTGCGCCCTTCACAGGGTCGTAGAAGCGCAGCAGCAGCTTGCTCAATGTGGACTTGCCGCAGCCGCTCTTGCCAACCACAGCCGTGGTCTTGCCGGCCTCAAGATCAAGCGTGACTCCACCCAAAACCTTCTTGTCTGGTCGGCACTGGTAGCTGAAGTCCACATTTCGGAAGCTGATGCCAACTTTCGATGATGGGAAGGGCTCCCCTCCTTCCTCTGCAATATCAGGCTCCAAGTCCATCAGCTCAAAGACACGTTGGCCTGCACTTACTGCCTTCACCGGCTCGTTTAGGTTGTCTGTCAAGGAAGTAAATGCGGTACTGAGCCGATTCCACAAGTATGTGAAGGTGATGATGGCACCAACCGGAAACTCCTGCTTCAAGGCAAGGTGGCCTCCATACCACAGGATGATGAAGGAGGCACCCTGCTGCACCAGCGTAGAGAGTAGATTTGAGCTTCCTTCGCCCCAGGCAGACTTCACACCCAGGTCTTTGAACTTCTGCATGTGGAACTGAAACTTTTCCAGCTCCATGCCCTTGGCACCAAAGGTCCTCACAGTGCGAATGTTTGTCAAAGCTTGGATGGCGCAGCCATGAGCGTCACAAATGAAAGTATGCTGCGACGCCATGAGCTTCCTCGCCCAGCGGCTGAATTCCCTGGAGATGTGCAGCACCGGAGTCAGCACGGTGAAGGCCAAGACAGTGAGGCGCCAGGAACTCTGCAAACAGATCACAAAGCCAGCCACGAGCATCACAATGTTTGCGGCGAAGTCATGAATGATGATGTGAACTGGGGAGGTTGCCTGTCGCATGTCATTGAATAAGCGTGCGCTCATCTGCCCCGTCATGGTGTGGTCATAGAAGGCGATGTCCTGTTTCAGCAGCGAGGCAAAGAGTTTGATGGACATGTCGGAGAAAAGGCGTGCGCTGAGAGCTCTGCTGGTAACGCTCAAGGCTGTTGCCGCCACTGCCTGCGCTACCACCAGGCATGCAAAGTCTGTGAGGTAGTGATCGAAACTGTCCTTTGAGCCAGTTGTCAGGGCAGTGATGATGTCTCCCTGAGTCTTGGGAATATACGCGTTCAGGGACTGACTGCAAGCAACACTGATTGCCACCATCGCCAGCGTGGAAACCTGAACCTGCGCAGCAAGGCGACGGATGTATTGCATCACTGTGAGGCGTGCCATGTGCTTGGGTCCTTTGTCGCCCCGAAGCAGACCACCTGCACTCCCTCCTCGTGCATTCTTTCGGAAGCAGCAGGTGCACACCTGAAAGCCGCCATGCCCCCACTCATTTCCCGTACACTGTCGACACTGCACCACCAAGAAACCCCCAGTTCGCTCACCCACCTTCTCATTGCAAACGGAGCACTCCACGAAGCCCTTGTTCTCAACATCATTCCAGTAGAGGAGGTGCTCGTGAAGGGACAGCTTCACACCGTCCCCTGCACTCATCTCCTCAACCAAACCTTTGATGAAAACAAACTCCAGCTGCATGATGGGCAAGCTCAAAATCTCGATAACCACCCAAAGGCTGTTCCAGAAGCTGGAAACGTCCACGGTCACTACCTCCAAGGCAACCCGTAAGGAGCAAGCGCTGAGGTAGAAGAACGCAAGGAACAGCAAGAGGCTGGACCACTTCTCTCCCTTTTCTTTGCGCTTCAACTGCTGCTGCTGCTCGGAGACGTTGGAGTTGAGCTCTACATCGAGCAAGGGCCTCGCGCGGACTTGTGTTGATTGTCTTGACTCTGTTGACTCTGTTGGGGTGCGGCAGTGGCTCCAAGGCCACCGGCAAGGCCACCGGCCCTTGACGAGGCGCAACGCCAGAGCCGCAAGGAAGGAACCCCCCACCAGACGGCCCGCAAGCAAGAGCAGGTCGACTGCTCCACAGCGCGATGAGAAGAGCACTCGTGCGAGGACGAAGACAGAGTCCAGGAGGAAGACCGCCACGGCGCCAGCAATGAGCCCCATGCCTGACCAGAGAGTGCGGGTGCCCCCAAAATTGAGCCCAAAAAATGGCTTCGGCCGAAAGAGCATGATCCCGGTGCATGCGCCTCCATGCTCCCTAGACTCCCGAGACTTTTTGGTTTAGGTCAGCATTGTCAGCACACGCCGTCAACAGGAAGGACAAGCTTGACAAGCCCAAGAGATGCCCTCCCCCCGGCGTGAGCGCCCCAGGACTCGGCAATCCTAAGAAAGGTTGGACCTCTGAACAAGTCATACTTGCTGGCCTTCAACGGCATGTCTGCTCGTTGTCCAAACCCTTGGGAAAGCTCTGAACCCTCTTGAATGGGCTGACTTTTTGTGCGCCCTAAACTCTAAGCCTCTAAGCCCCAAAAACCCAAAGGACACCTCTCCAGCTCCGAGCTGGGGCGCTGTCTTGAGGCTTAGGGGGCGTGCACTGGCACCGGAACATGAATCTAACTTTGTGAGCTTCGGAACTCAGAGTAGTGAAGGTGCCTTCGGAACAATGGCCCACAAAGAGGGCTCTGAAGGAGTGGTGCTGCCTAGTGGATTGCTCGGGGTTCTTTCGGAAGGGCAACATAGTTCAGCAAGAACAGCGATTCAGGACAGCTTGTGGAGCTTTGGCAGAAAACTGGAGGTTTCCAAGGCGAGATGTGGAGACAATTCCCATATCCAGAACGTCAAGCTGGAGGACCCCGCTGTCTTGGACTCGCGTTTCCGCGCAAGGAGTGGCCAGACCTCAACCCTGCAACAGACGGTCCACCCGACACCATCATCAACACTGCGCCCGTGATTTTGGCACTTGTCGCATGCGTGTGCCGAGTTCCGTATGTGCACAGGCGGGCAGATGTGCATTCCGACAACCATGCTCCGGCTGTTTTGGTTCGCTTGGCACTTCTTGTTGAACCTGGCATCTCAGGGGGAATCCTTTGCAGGTGAGGCTCTCAAATTTTGCCGGGAAGGCAGCAGCTGGCTTCTTCATAAAACATGCTGGGGTGCTTTCTGACGTAAAGGGAGGTGAGTGGCCCTTTCTAGCTAACCCATCTCGACCGTGATCTCAGCCTCCAACCTTTTCCACCCAAGGGTTTTAGGCTTCAAGCACTACACATGACATCCAAAACCCTGCAAATAAGATCAATATTCTTCCGGCCGAGAATGGCAGGATACTGCCCAGCTAGGTTGCCCAGTGAAACAGAGGTACCCTTCTACTACCCTGTTTTGCTTCACTTGGTACATGACGGAATCTAACCCCTAAATCAAAGGCCTCTGAGATGGGACTGGAGGGTGGCCGCCGAAACCCGAAGTATGGGAAGGGGGGGAAGGTCTTCAGTTTACTTTTCGGGTTCTTGGGTTCTTTGCTAAGAACACGACCCACCGCCTGGGCAAAATTCTTCAGTGGTACTGGTCGCGGTCGGCGATACGGTTGTCGTGGATGTAGTTTAGACCTGGCACACCAGGACTTTCAGACGATCCGAGCTGTGTGCAAATCTCATGCCCGACCACCCAGTATCCCTCACCCTGAAGTCGCGTGAATGGACGAACTCCTTCTCACTCGCACTTCAAACATGTCATGTCTTTTTGATAATGTCCTAGCATGTGCTCCGAGGCTCTACCTCTAACCTCGACTTTGAAATCTGGAAGACTAGGGCGACTAGGGTTGACATGTTGTGCTTCCTGTTGCCATTGTGGTTGTCGTCGTCGTTGCGGTGGTTGTCAAATGTTGTCAACATCCCCTGGTCGTTGTTGTGGTGGTGGTCAGCATCAGCTCGTCATCGTCGTCGTGGTTGTAGTTGCGCAGTTGCAGTTGTTCTGCGTGCGGTGCTCTGGTTTGATGATCTGAAGTCTGAAGCTGATCGCAGTTTCTGCTGCGACGTTATGCTGCTGGTGCTTCTCAGACCCCTTCTCAGGTGCTCTTGAACAGTGTTGCTTGCTAACTTGCTACTTTACGTTCGGCCAATCAGAACAAAGGAGATGCGAATGAGTTCACGTTCGACAAAAACCAAAGCAGTCTAGCTGAGCAGCGGTGGTGGATGGAGCAGGACAAGCAAACGTCTGGAGAGGGAACGGCGTCGTTGAATTAGCATTGCTGGTCTCGCCGTCCAGCACGTTTATGCCAGGAAAGGTCCAGTCGGCCAGTTGAAAACCCGAGCCACTAGGGACCACGGCCTTTCGGTACCCCCAGGAATCTAGGTATGCCCAAGGCTGTCCTGTCCCATCTTGACCCACTTGCCCGAAAAAGTCGACCGAGATGCCAAGCCGTTGCAGAAGGAGCGCATCGTTTCCGTTGACATTGAGGACACCGCTGGTGTAGTTGGGGTCAAACCCGAAGAAGGCATTGAAGTTCGTGGTCTCGAAAGAGACGTAGATGAAGCCTCCTGCTGTGGCGGAATCGGAAGGGAACGTAAAGCTAGTGCTGGGTGGATTGCCATTGAAAGCCACTTGCAACCCCCAGTCGCTCAAGTCCGGAATGTCATTGACGACGTACAACTCCATGGCCTTGGGCGTGCCCCCTGACAGGGGACCATCGATGACGCCCGCGATGATCATGTCCGGGAACTCATCACAGACCCCTGCCACGGTTGTCGTGGATGTAGTTTGGACCTGGCACACCAGGACTTTCAGACGATCCGAGCTGTGTGCACATCTCATGCCCGACCACCCAGTATCCCTCACCCTGAAGTCGCGTGAATGGACGAACTCCTTCTCACTCGCACTTCAAACATGTCATGTCTTTGATAATGTCCTAGCATGTGCTCCGAGGCTCTCCCTCTAACCTCGACTTTGAAACCTGGAAGACTAGGGCGACTAGGGTTGACATGTTGTGCTTCCGGTTGCCATTGTGGTTGTCGTCGTCGTTGTGGTGGTTGTCAAATGTTGTCAACATCCCCTGGTCGTTGTTGTGGTGGTGGTCAGCATCAGCTCGTCATCGTCGTCGTGGTTGTAGTTGCGCAGTTGCAGTTGTTCTGCGGCTGCGGTGCTCTGGTTTGATGATGTTTGATGATCTGAAGTCTGAAGCTGATCGCAGTTTCTGCTGCGACGTTATGCTGCTGGTGCTTCTCAGACCCCTTCTCAGGTGCTCTTGAACAGTGTTGCTTGCTAACTTGCTACTTTACGTTCAGCCAATCAGAACAAAGGAGATGCGAATGAGTTCACGTTCGACAAAAACCAAAGCAGTCTAGCTGAGCAGCGGTGGTGGATGGAGCAGGACAAGCAAACGTCTGGAGAGGGAACGGCGTCGTTGAATTAGCATTGCTGGTCTCGCCGTCCAGCACGTTTATGCCAGGAAAGGTCCAGTCGGCCAGTTGAAAACCCGAGCCACTAGGGACCACGGCCTTTCGGTACCCCCAGGAATCTAGGTATGCCCAAGGCTGTCCTGTCCCATCTTGACCCACTTGCCCGAAAAAGTCGACCGAGATGCCAAGCCGTTGCAGAAGGAGCGCATCGTTTCCGTTGACATTGAGGACACCGCTGGTGTAGTTGGGGTCAAACCCGAAGAAGGCATTGAAGTTCGTGGTCTCGAAAGAGACGTAGATGAAGCCTCCTGCTGTGGCGGAATCGGAAGGGAACGTAAAGCTAGTGCTGGGTGGATTGCCATTGAAAGCCACTTGCAACCCCCAGTCGCTCAAGTCCGGAATGTCATTGACGACGTACAACTCCATGGCCTTGGGCGTGCCACCTGACAGGGGACCATCGATGACACCCGTGATGATCATGTCCGGGAACTCATCACAGACCCCTGCCACGGTTGTCGTGGATGTAGTTTGGACCTGGCACACCAGGACTTTCAGACGATCCGAGCTGTGTGCAAATCTCATGCCCGACCACCCAGTATCCCTCACCCTGAAGTCGCGTGAATGGACGAACTCCTTCTCACTCGCACTTCAAACATGTCATGTCTTTGATAATGTCCTAGCATGTGCTCCGAGGCTCTACCTCTAACCTCATGTTGTGCTTCCTGTTGCCATTGTGGTTGTCGTCGTCGTTGCGGTGGTTGTCAAATGTTGTCAACATCCCCTGGTCGTTGTTGTGGTGGTGGTCAGCATCAGCTCGTCATCGTCGTCGTGGTTGTAGTTGCGCAGTTGCAGTTGTTCTGCGGCTGCGGTGCTCTGGTTTGATGATCTGAAGTCTGAAGCTGATCACAGTTTCTGCTGCGACGTTATGCTGCTGGTGCTTCTCAGGTGCTCTTGAACAGTGTTGCTTGCTAACTTGCTACTTTACGTTCGGCCAATCAGAACAAAGGAGATGCGAATGAGTTCACGTTCGACAAAAACCAAAGCAGTCTAGCTGAGGATGGAGCAGGACAAGCAAACGTCTGGAGAGGGAACGGCGTCGTTGAATTAGCATTGCTGGTCTCACCGTCCAGCACGTTTATGCCCGGAAAGGTCCAGTCGGCCAGTTGAAAACCCGAGCCACTAGGGACCACGGCCTTTCGGTACCCCCAGGAATCTAGGTATGCCCAAGGCTGTCCTGTCCCATCTTGACCCACTTGCCCGAAGAAGCCGACCGAGATGCCAAGCCGTTGCAGAAGGAGCGCATCGTTTCCGTTGACATTGAGGACACCGCTGGTGTAGTTGGGGTCAAACCCGAAGAAGGCATTGAAGTTCGTGGTCTCGAAAGAGACGTAGATGAAGCCTCCTGCTGTGGCGGAATCGGAAGGGAACGTAAAGCTAGTGCTGGGTGGATTGCCATTGAAAGCCACTTGCAACCCCCAGTCGCTCAAGTCCGGAATGTCATTGACGACGTACAACTCCATGGCCTTGGGCGTGCCACCTGACAGGGGACCATCGATGACGCCCGTGATGATCATGTCCGGGAACTCATCGCCACAGACCCCTGCCACGGTTGTCGTGGATGACCCAGCAGTTGTCGTCGTGGATGACCCAGCTGTGGTCGTCGTGGGTGACCCAGCTGAAGTCGTCGTGGATGACCCAGCTGCGGTCGTCGTGGATGCAGTCGAAGCCTTCGCGTGATCATAACACTTAGACGCAGGGCCTGCGCACCTTTAGCTTCAGTAGATGATGTGCGTTTGCGATAACCTTGCTCATGGAAGGGTCTGGCTGTGCTGTGCGCGCGTGGTGCTGTATGATATGGTATGTACGTAATGTATGACTTGAACTGTGTGTATATACGGACAAGGCCAAGAACCGAGAGGTAGCCAGTCTTCTAGGTCAAAAAAGCAGAACAGAAGCTTGCATAACGTGATGTTAAAGGGTTGCGGGACATATTCTCTGCTGTATATATCTTTAGGGATGGCCCAGAATGTAGAAAAAACATTGTTGCAAACTCATCAGGCTCGTGATCCAAAAAACCAGCCAGGGAGCGCCGTAATACCAGCCGTAGTAATGGGGATGGTAGCGGCGACGGCCGCGGCGGCGTTTACGACCCCCCCGGTACCATTGATGCTGCAAAAGCACATTGACGTCACCGACTTGTGCATCCGAAAGGCACCTGTTTGCAGTCATGTTGTTTCTCAACACTCGACACCATAAACCCGTATGCCGAAGACCGCAAGCTAAGAAAGGCTGGAAGTGGCGAAGGTAACTATAGGACTATAAGCCATACAGCAAAGTTAGCAAAGTTGCTACCCGGAGCATGGATGTGTTATGGGCTGACTTGTGCGTTTCAACATTTCAACATCGGCTGGAAGGATTTCAGTAGTTGCGAGTTGGGTTGCTTTGGCGTTGTTGCTGCCCAGCCACATCTCATCACCATGCTGGCAGGACTTCGTGAGCCTGAGCATGACTGTGTGCGCCGGAACACGAATCGAAGCAGCAGCAGTGGTAGGAATGCACATAGTAGTACATCATGCTGCTGTGCGTTGGTGTGATGACGTGACTCGCACATGCTTGAGGCTAGGGGCGTGCTCGAACTCCATGCAGTTGCCACGCAGCCAGCGAAGAGCACCGCGCTAATCTTGACGATCATTGTCAGGAAAGCCGGCTGCTAAGCATACAGGAGTTTACAGGAGCGCTTCTGGCTCCTGATGACAGCTTGACTCATTGGTCAAGTGGAGCCGAGACTCTACAGGAACCAAGAATGACAGCGTCCATGTCGGGTGGCAGACACAGCACAGACAGGTTCTTCCTGGATCCACACTGCACCTCAACGCACCTGAACCCTACCTCGAACGACTAGAATTTACTTCTTACCATTGCCGAGATGTAGTCTTCAAATCAGTTTTACTGGTACTGCTCGCCAACCTACGTACCACAAAGCCATCGTCCGACGAAGTCTGCAACACACGCAGCACGTTGCGAGCGGCGCGCCTGCGCACGGGCGAGCAAACGGATGAAAGTGGCTGCTTCGGCACTCCAGCGACCACCAACCTCAAGGCCAAGAACCACCAGCCGGCACCGATGAGCAGCAGCGAACTCAGGGTAAGTACCCTCCTTGGCCCGGCGCGCCTCCGCCACGGCTACGCCAGCTGTGCTGCCACGCCGGCGACGGGGCATTCCGGCGGAAGTGAGTGGTGAGACCAAGGTTGTGTCAACGGCTAGTTGTGAGCCGCCCCACAAGGGCAAGCCATTGGCAATAGCTTCAATGCGTCGCTCATCATGTCTGGCTGCCGAGAGGTTCAAGTCGCGGACAAGGATGTTGGTGGCAACAGTTGCACCGGCCTCACGACATACCCGACCGGCGGCTCGCTCAACAGGGCCCCCCCGCGCCCTGAGAACGCCAGACAAAGGGCTGACAGCAACATGGTCACCCAGGGCATCAAGCGGACGGCCACAGCGGCATCGCGCGGGAGCGAGAGGTCGCTGAGTCGAGGGCGAGCTCAGGCGCAACAGGGCGGACAGCACCCTGGCGGTAAAGGGGCCGGACTGCGAGTCGAAGAGCGAGAAGGCAGGGCCAACGGCACGACGGTGCTCTGCGGCGGCCCGATCGTCAAGGGCTAGCCTCAGCAATGGCGTCGGAGGGAGGTCGCAGTTTTGCACCGGTGACCACTCAACAGCATCACGTGCATCCAGAGCGCGCGCCAACTCATGAGCAAGGGAAAACACCCATGATTGCGGATGCTGGCTCGCAGCGTAAGCAGGATGACCTGCAAAACACCCACGCGCAGACTGAGAAGTCGAGCCCACAACCCGGCCGCAAGGATGAGTCGCGTGGTACAAGCATCATGCCAGGCAAGTTGACCTTGCACAGCAAGACTAGGCGAACCACGAAGCCATCCGGGCATGCGTCGGCCCCATTGCAGAAGACGCGTCTGGAAGTGTGCCAGCTGCGGGCTAACTGTCACAAATTCCAGTCCGAAACAGATGGATGGATGAACATACGTTTGAAATAGGTGCTCCACAAACAAAAGCGGGAGGTTAGCGGAACCCGTCCAGAACGAACTGGCTGCCATTTTGCGTTCGCCCCGTCCAAGTAAGCGATCAACATGATTTTTTCTCGCCTTTTTTCCATCCGCAGAAGTCCGGTCGGGGCCTGTGCCACGGGCAGCAGCTGCCCCTAGTGGCCGCGGAGCGGCAGGCGACTTGGCCCTGCGGTGTCAGCAAGGTCAAGTACCCGATCCAGCTCCGGGCCCTGTTGCTGGCTGGCATGGCGTGGTGCCGGCCACGGGAACCCAGGGCTGTGCTCGTCACGGCCTGTTGCCCCGAGACGGAAAGGATCGCCCACCACCTGCGCGCCCATGCCGACGACGCGGCGGTCCGCACGGCTGGCGGGCCTCGCTGAGCGCGAACCCGCACGAGGTCACGGAGCAGCTGTCGCGCGCCAGCATTCCACCGCCCGCCGACCTCTGTCCCTAGCACGACGAGCTGCTGCGGGCCGCCTGCGAGCAACTCCGGGTAAGCTGCTTGCTTGCGGCCGCAGAGCAACTCCATCATGAGCCGCGGCGCAAGGCTGGGGCAAACCCGTCCGCGAGAGCGGCGAGACCAACGTCGCGTCGCAGCAGAGGGCCGCCAAGCGGAGTCGCTCCGTAGATGACGAGGTCAAGGCGTCGGCGCGGACATTGGGCGCCGTGGTGTGCCCTAGCCATTGTTGGGGGACCACCTGCCCGTCCGCTCCAACTGTTTCCCTGGCCACGCGCGCCCACGCCCGTTCCAGGGTTCTCGCCCGGCGCGCCAACAAGCCGGTGCGGATGCATGCCAAAGCGTGGTCGCCCAGCGCGTCTACCTCCCCCCCCGCAGCCAGGCGGGCCACAGCGGTTGCACCGGAGGGGCAGGGGCAGGCGCAAGCGGCGGCGCAGCGCCAGCATCATCGCTCGGGGTGGAAGGGTGCATGCTGGCTCGCAAGGTATGGCAGTCAGCCATGCTCCGGCCTGGGGGGCAGCTTGTGACCGGAGAAGGGCGAGTTGGGATGGCGACAAGGAGGGTAGCAACGTGCTCTCGCGAAAGTGGAGGCTGCGTATACGCGATGCATAGTGCTGCCAATCCCCGAGGCCTCGTCCGACGAGCGCGGCGGACGGGCGCCCTCCGCAACCGTTGCCCAGGAGGAGAACTCCTGCCAGCCTTCCACCAAATGGAGTTCGCGCGCCTCGGCCGCGCTTTGGAGGCTTGGTGCGTGCCCCCCTCCGTCTGTGAGTAAACGCACACACATGTTTGGTAAGAGCGGGGAACGCTCGCGCAGGAGGGGCAACGCATCCGCCCAGGCGGCCCAGTACGCGGACGGCGCCGCGCGGGCAGCCGAAGTCAGCCCAGGCCTCCGAGGGCCGCTGGCAGGGTCGCCACGTTCCGCGTCAGCTTCGGCGACGCCGCCAAGGCCGCCGACTGTGTACGCACGTTTTGCCCTCATTGGAGGCTATGCCGCATTCGGACTGTACGACCTCGACTACGGTGTCGCGGGCGGCCCGCGTGCGCTCGCGTCTAGTCAGGACATACAAATCGTCGAGGAATGCAAGCAGGCTACGGATGGCGGGCTGAGGCGGCCTTGCACAATGCACGGTGTTGGCCCAAGGCGAAAAGAGCTGGGGCAAGCGGGTCGCCTTGTTCACATCCCTCGCCTTGAGCAACGTCCCGGCAGGAGCCCTGGGCGTCCCACCAGCAGTAAGTGGAAGGGCCCCCGTAGAAGAGCCTCACGAATGTCTGGCGCCGCTTCCTGGAGGGCGGTGAAGAAGGATGCCCGCGACATACTATCGGCGCTGCGCCCATCCAGTGAAACGAGGACCGCGTCTTCCTGCAGCTCCAGGGCCGTTCGCACATGCGCTGCCAGGGCATCCGTGCCAGCGCGTGCCTGAAGCGCGAACTGGTATGGGCGCGTCGCAGCGTCAAAAAAAAATCCGCCGCCCAACTTTTGGCCAAGGCCCGCGCCACAAGGCGGCGGAACACGTCTCCCGTCGCGATGCCGCGAACTCCGCCGTCCGGCTTGCGGAGTCAGGCGAGCCAAGGCCACTGCTGGGATCACATCCGCGGGCACCTCCGCATTCGCTAGCTGGGTCGCCGCGAAGGCCAGCAGTTCCATAGCGGGCACATCAGCAAGCAAGATTTTGAGATGCTCGGCGCTCATTCCCGACAGTCCCGCTGCCCCGCCCCGCCGGGCGTCGCGCAGAGCCGCAGCAATGGCCGACGGGCCAAGCTGAACGGACTGGGCGGGGCGCGCCCCCATGACGGCCGCGGGGACGGGTGTTCGCGGCTGGGGTGGCCGCGCCGCCGTCAGAAGCTGGCGAGCCCTGGGAAAGCTCTCCTGCCCTCACCTTGGTGCACGCCGCCTCTAGATGCCATGGTGCTGTTCCTTGGGTGCGCGAGGCGGCACGGCGCGCGGAGCCCAGCAGACTGATCCATTCACCACGCTGGAACAACGCCGCGCGCGACAGGAGTTCTCTTCGCCCTTGCGCTCCCTGGTGGGCCGGGCGCGCGTGCGAGGAGTGAGCAAAAAGAGCTTCCACGCACGCCACGCGGCCATGGGATCAGACGTGGGCCCGGTGGCGGAGTCGCGGATGCGGCTCAATGCGGTCACCAAAGCGGTTCGAACCGCTGCTCGCATGAAAGGGGGCGCATCCTGCGGCGTGGAACTGGGCACCGCAGCTCTGCCATCATGTCCACCCCATCAAGGGAAGCCCATGCCGATTCCGGGATGCCCGACCCTGCGTGCGGTGCGGCGTCACAAGAGGGAGTATCCGCCGGGCAAACGGGAACGCCGTCCTCGCCTTCATTGTGTGGCGGGGAAGTGGGGCTGTCGCGGGCCCGGCGGCGGCGGGCACGCCGGCGGCTTCGTCGAGCCGTGGAAGAACGCTCGCCGCGGTCCGGCGGGCGTCGGGCGTGCCGCGCATCATCTGCTAACGCCCGTGCTGCCGCTGCTGCTCTGGCGCCAGCATACGTTTCGAGCAGCGCGGATTGAGCCGCGGCAGTGAGGCAGCCGTCCGGGCCCATGCACATCAGTAATGCAGCTGGCAACGGCAACAGCGCTTCTGGCAACGCAGCAAGCCGTCCAAGATTTGCGTGCCGGTGTGGCAAAACAGGCATCTGTCCACCATGACGGTTGTTTTCTCGAAGTGGCCCTGGGAAAACGATACAGCGAGGGATCCACTTTCCAAATGGAAAGCAAGCTGTGCAACACGCGTAGCAGGTGGTGGCAAGGGGCACGACCCATCAGCAAGCAACAACGCACTCAGAGCCGAAAGCACGCGGGCGTCGTGCGCGAGCGCAAACTCACGCGTGTCGGAGGGGGCGAAAGTGCGCAAAGCAAACTGGGCCCGGGGGGGCAGCTGTGTACAGAAGCAGGAGCCACGAAACCTGAGTGCCTGGACTTGAACTCCGGCTCGCCGACGGGGGTTGCGAGTAGAACGATTCTTCGCGCAGATGGCTCGAAGGCTGGGTCACCAAACCACACACGTGCATCAGGCGAAAGCTCAGCCGTCAGGTGCAATGCCACCGCTGTTCCTGACCACGGTCTTACCCACATTGAGGAGCAATCGAGTGTGATGGGCGAGGTGGTGCTCAAAGCGACGAACAAGATGCAAGACACGTTGAGGTGACGCAAGCGGGGTGACATCATCAAGGTACGCGAAGACACGCTCTCCGAGGTCCTCGCGGAGGTCCCGGAGAGCAGGCTTCAAGCCAAAGCCGAACAGAGCGGGGCTGAGGGGATCTCCTTGTTCAACGCTTTTGGCTTGGTGGATGTGTCGAGTAGCAGCGCCTTGCTACCACACGAAAGTTGAAAGACGGCCCAACCAGAGCCGAGCAAGCGGGAGCAGCGCGGCCGCTGCAGGCACGGACTGGAGTTCCTGTAGAATCGCCTGGTGGTTGATGCCGTCGTAGGCGGTAGATGAGCAAGGGTGAGGCTAGGATCGCGCGCGCACCGAGCTTGCAAGGCGTGCACCAATGCATCCAAACCTGCACGATTGCCAAGAGCGAACTGCTGAGCAGGCACAACCAGCCCACGGGTGCCCCCGTCTGGCTTGCATAGGGCCACAACCCGACCAAGACCAAATGCCGGCATCACGGCAGCAAGGATTCGCGCTTGTGCCACCTCAATCGATTCGTCGGCATCCAACACCACACGTACTACTTCAGCAGTGCAGCCTGATGGCCCTGGTGCAGCCCCTTTGCGGGCCCGGCGCAAATTAGTGAGCAATGCAGTACAGTCAAGCGCAACAGGCGACGCCGGCCCCCATGCAAGCAACTCGCGGTCACGGGGTCCACATGGTTCAGGGGGGCGGCGATTTGGGTCAGAGAGCTCTTCAAAAGCGGCATCCGCGGATGGAGCGGGATCCAGTCATCCCGCAAAAAAGCGTGGAACCTAGCCAAAAGCACAGTTTTCTGGACCCGGGCACCGCCGGCACCTGTGCAAAAGCATGCGCGGAAGGAGAAACCAAGCTTCCAGCGGAGGCTGCACGGGCCCAGCCTGCCCCATAGCGCGGATGGGTCTCCCACGCCCTCTCAGAGTCAGCGTCCAGGCGACCGACCGACGGCAGTGTGCAGACGCATCCGGGGGGCCGTGCGTGTACCACGTGACTGCACGCGTGGTCGAAAGTTGGAGGACTTGCCTCGCTTGCGCAAGGCCGTCCTCAGGGAAAGCCAACGCGGAGGCCGCCAAGCGTTCACGTGGACACTCCAGAAGCTGTGGTGGGGAGCCCTGGCAGCACACCCACCCGCGTGTTCCCTCGCGGAGGTCTATGGTGAGCCGCACAGGGTCTGCAAGGCAAATGGCGGGGACAACAAAACGTCAGCACGTGGGGCGGAGGTCCTGGCCAAAAAGTGCACCAAGAGCGGATCGAACAGTTTGCTCACCACACAGAAGCTGGTTGTCTGCATTGGAAAGGGTTTGCACTCTTGCCGTTCTAGCTCCAAACGCCGCCACATGGCACGCGGGACAACAGCAAGGACATCCGTTCGATGGAAAAGCACTACTCAGAGCTAGGAAAAAAACGATCAGAATGTCCCCACGCCATTCCCCTGCAAACGTCCTCGAAAAAAAGGACTCATCCATCCTTCCTGATTTGTGGCCGCGTTGCAAAGCAAGACTGCCCAGCCTTTATTGAGCGAGGTTGTGAGCTGCAGACGGCCGGCGAGTTGGAGGCGGAGATAATTAAGGGCCTTCGGCCTTGTCCTCTATGATGCACTTACGACGCCTCTCTATACATCTCACGTCGTCTTGGGCTGTCTTGCGTTTGCTTCTGGCTTATCCTGCGCTTCTGCTCCGCAACTTTGCGAGCGCTGGTCGGCTCATCCGGTCCAAGTCCCTTAGCCTTTGATTTTCATCGGATCGTCCGCGGACTTCTCTGGGCTCCCTAGCACTACTCAACGTCCAGGAGCCACGTCGAACTCGTCACGTTCCGATATCCGAAGCAGGAGCAATCCCAGATTCGCCTTTTTGCTTCCGACTGGGGCGATTCGAGACATTCGAGTGCACATGAGTTACCCTGGCCGTTCCACTTAGACGGAGAGGGCTTTGAGGTTCCTTGAGGGACTGTCAGCGAACACCTTGCTGTAGGAGCGTCAGATTCTTCGGACCATATTCGGGGCTCCTGGCTCCTTCCCGAAAGCCCCCGTGTCTCTGTACACTTGCAAGCAGTTCTGCTTGCAGAGACGTTGCGCTGGTGGTGTGAAACAAGGCCGGCGGCACTGAGAGGGGCCGCTAGGATGTTAATGCTTCGTTTCCGGGGTTCAGACCTTGGGCCTTGGGTGAGGGAGCTGAAGTGGGGTCTTAAAGAGGCACATGATGAAATACCCTCAGATCACTTGCGAGTCGACGCATTCAGCGCATCACTCCTGGCGTGTGGAGTGCGCAGGGAAGCTTATCATAACCTACAATTCTGGTGCCCCAAAAACCCCCACTCCCCTTTCGAGTGTAGGCTTTACCACCGGTGACATGGCTCCTCGTTTTGGGCTGGCCTCTCTCTGCTCCGCTATGAGAAGCCTCCTGTTCCCACTTTGCAGAATCCCCCCCCTCCTTCAGAACACCGCTCCAAAAAGCATTTATCCACGACTTACTATGGACATTAGTAGCACCTGAGTCCCGCAAGCCAGCTTACAAGTACACTTGCGAGGGACGAGAAGGTAAAAAAAAAACCTCCTCTGCGCTCCCCCAAGACACAAACGCAAACGTCGGAACCTCAAGCACCGAGCCAAATACCAAGCCCTCCCAAAAACCGGTAACCTCCCCTCCCTTCCAGGGTGTGGTTGTCAGCAGGTGCCTCCGCAGCCTCCGGTACCGAGCCTCCGAAGGCCTCACATCACACTGGTCCACGGAGTCTACAGCCTAGGTCTTTCCTCTCTTGGGGCTCATGCCTTCGGTGGGTTTGCTGTGGTAAGAGGCTTGTTTTGGTTGACATTACTTAGGGCCTACTTTAGGGGTTGATGTGTGGAGTATAATGTATAAGTATAACCCTACTCCTCCAGGCCGCCTTTAGACAACTCGCTTCGAATCGGAGCTCGCGCTCTGCACACAATGCAGTCTCACTCGACATCATACGACAGCGCTCGCAATAAAATGGCACACCGGGACCTTTGTCAGAACGGCGATGAGTACAAAGCAATGTGATCTTTGCGACGTATCAGCAATATGTGAATCTGGGAACGAAGAGGAACAGCAACCTCGTATCGCAAACGTTTTTGCGCAGAGAAGGAAACGAGCAATGTAGTGGCTTAGCGGTTTTCGCCACTGATGCCTGGCATTCTATTGTGCAGCGCTCCTACTGCGTGAATACTCAGTGGCAGTATAGTATAGTGCTAATACAAAAAGACAAACAGCAGTACAAGACACACAGAAGTGACATACTGAAAAGCATTGGCACACAAGCAGCTTGTTACCAATCAACAATGCTACTACCATATGCAAACCATCTGCACATGGAATTTCTATATCTGTAGTACCAATGCGGTGGCACCGTGATGGCACAATACCACGGAACCCGGCCTTATGGCCGTGGCGCTGTCGCTCATGAGGGATGGCCAAGTACCTGGTCCAGGAATGTGACGATTCCAACCCGACAGGATCCAGGGAATGTTTTTTTTCGTTTTAAGGGGCTCTCCTAGGGGCTCTCCTCTTTAGGATATGGGGCTCCTCTTTAGGATTGAGGGACGCCCTCCTCCCTTTTTCGGGCTTGGGGAACAAAGCGTTCTGCTGTCATGCAAGTGTAGAAAACCAGGAAATGGTAGGTTTGGGAGGGCGGGGCGGGGGCATGTGTGTTTGTGTATATATATATGGTACCCCCCCCCCCCCAGTGACCTACCCTTTTTCGCCTTGTCTCAAGTCACAGCTGCACTGCAAGCAAACTCGGTGTGCAATATAGCGTATTTCCTAGGGCGTAGACTAAAATACAACTAAAATCGCATACACGGGACAGTAGAAAAACCAAAAATACCAAAACCAAAAAAAAACAAAAAACCAAAACCAAAAAACCACAAAAAAACCCAAAACCAAAAAAAAACAAAAAAAACAAAACCAAAAAAACAAAAATACCAAAAAAACAATTTTCCGGGACTCTCAGGAAATCCCTATGAGGCTTCTCCAAGAGTCCCAGAAAATTGGTTTTTTTGGTATTTTTGGTTCTTTTGGTTTTGGTTTTTTTGGTTTTTTTGGCTTTGGTCTTTTTGGTTTTTTGGCTTTGGTATTTTTGCTTTTTGGCTCGCCTTCACGGTCACGAGGCAACAACTACGCATTTTTAAGTGTGCTTATGCTAATTGTGCCATTGCATCAGTGGCAACTGGCCTCACATTGGGCTTTGGCTCACTCACAAATCTCCGGCGGTGTCGGAGTCTCCTCAGCTCCATCTCCAAGGTCTTTCCCTCTCTTCAAATTCCAAGCCTCTGCCCCTGTCTCCGCAGTCGTCTCCTCGGCGATTGGCGCTGCGCATGCCTCAGCCTGCCAGGCCGTGGCATCAGAAGATGGCTTGACAACATCTCCAGCAGATGGACCTGCGTTTAAGGCCTCCGACTGCTGCTCAGCATCCTCAGCAGGTGGCACACTTGGATCTGCTTCCTGAGGAGAAGTAGCTCTTCTCAGCGGCCTGCCCACAAGTTTAACAGCTTCGACTTGCTTAATCTTGCTTACATCTTGTTGGGATGGCAGCGAACAGGATCCCAAAAGTGAGAAGCTGATCTTCGAATGAACGAGTGCTCTGTGCTGAAGCAGCGTGGAGATGCTGCAAAGCGGCAAAACACTGCAACCTCCCAGCAACTTGGCACTGCAAGTACAAGGGAAAGGAGGCCTCCGCAGCCTTCTTCGGCGCAGCAGCAACGCGGCTTCAGCAGGCTAGGCAACGCTTGAGCGTGCACGCGCAGGGGTACATTAGAAGCGGCGGGAGCGCCTATGCTAAATGCGAGGCCGAATCACAATTGGAGCCCAGATAAATATTGGATGGAAAGGCAGCGGTTGTTTGGGCTGATGAAGCCGGGTTGTTTACGCTCACTCATCTGGGTTGGTGACGACAAGAATTATCAGAGTCTCTTTTGTGGGAAAACCCCAAACAGTGTAGGAAGCATTCGAAGTTCCTTTTCAGGCTCAATGCTTGATGATGTGGCATTCTCAGCTGGGTTTCTCAAAATAAGGCCACGGAGATTTATCGAGAATGGGCCCCCCCCTTTGGGCAAAGGGGGGCTTAAGCCCCCCTTTAAGCCCCCCCTTTAAGCCCCCCTTAAGCCCCCCTTCTTGCAAAGGGGTCCCTGCAAAGGGGGGGGGTCCTTCAAAGCCCCTTCGGGGGGGGGGGGGGCCAAAGGGTCAAAGCCCTTAAGCCCCCCCAGCCCCCCAAGCCCCCCCCTTAAGCCCCCCCTTAAGCCCCCCCTAAGCCCCCCCTTTAAGCCCCCCTTAAGCCCCCCCCTTAAGCACCCCCTTAAAGCCCCCTGTAAGCCCCCTTGAAGCCCCCCCTTTAAGCCCCCCTTGAAGCCCCCCTTTAAGCCCCCCTTTAAAACCCCCTTTAAGCCCCCCTTTATCTTTAAGCCCCTCTTTTTAAGCCCCCTTGAAGCCCCCCCTAAAGCCCCCCCCTGAAGCCGCAACCAAGCCCCCCCCTCTGTGGAGGGTTTAGGCAGCAGTTTAAGAGGCCCAATACTTGCTGGGCCTTTGGGCAGCAATTTAAAAGGCGTAATACTTGCTGAGCCTTCTGCGGAGGGTTTAGGCAGCAGTTTAAGAGGCCTAATACTTGCTGGGCCTTTTTTGGAGGGTTTGGGCAGCAGTTCAAAAGGCGTAATACTTGCTGGGCCTTCTGCGGAGGGTTTAGGCAGCAGTTTAAGAGGCCTGATACTTGCTGGGCCTTTGTGGAGGGTTTGGGCAGCAGTTTAAACGGCGTAATACTTGCTGGGCCTTCTGTGGAGGATTTAGGCAGCAGTTTAAGAGGCCGAATACTCGCTGGGCCTTTTGTGGAGGGTTCGGGCAACAGTTGAAGACGTCTAAGAGGCTTAATACCTGCTGGGCCTTCGGTGGAGGATTTAGGCAGCAGTTTAAGAGGCCTAATGCGAGCATCGTGTTTGCAAATGGGGGGGGGCTGCGCCCCCCCCAACCCCCCCGCTTGTTTAAGCCGGGCAAACTCGCGTGGAAGCATAGGAATCATGTCCAAAACAAAACAAAACATGGGGTTCTCGGCTTAGCCCCGCGCCACGTCACTGCTATGCAAATGGGGGGGGGGCTGCGCCCCCAACCCCCCCGCTTTTTTCTGCCGGGCAAGCTCGAAGCATATGAATCATCTCTGAAACGAAAAACATGGGGTTCTCGGCTTAGCCCCGCGCCACGTCACTGCTATGAACTCTCTGCTCCTTGAAACTCGAGTAATGAACACAAAAAACAAAAGAAAAAGCGAGCGGGGTGGAATTGCCCTTAGGCTCCCCTTTAAAACGAGTCTCACTTCTCTGGTTTCGAAGAATGAAACCCAAATAACAAAACAAGATTCGAGGGGGGTGGAATTTAGAATAAATCCCTTTCTCTCTCTTCTCACTTCTCTAGTCTCGAAGAACGAAATCCAAAAAACAAAACAAGATTCGAGGGGGGTGGAATTTAGAATAAATCCCTTCTCTCTCATCTTCAAGATAAAGTAATGTTTAGAGTCGCCCTTAAGCCCCCCTTTTTTCAGCCCCCTTGAGCCCTCCCCCTTAAGCCTCTCTAGCCCCCTTTTAAGCCCCCCTTTAAGCCCCCCCCCCTTTACCTTTAAGCCCCCTTCAAAGCCGCCTTGAAGCCCCCCTTTAAGCCCCCCTTTAAGCCCCCTTGAAGCCCCCCTTTAAGCCCCCCCCCCCCTTAAGCCCCCCTTAAGCCCCCCCTTAAGCCCCCCCTTAATGAAATTTTACAAAAGCGAAATCGTCTGTTCTATCAGGTGATCTCAGAACTGCTCAAACCAATCAAGCACAATCACAAGCACCAACTCTGCTGTGTGATGCAATCACTCGAGCTCAATGTTTTCCGACTTGAGCCAAAGTTGTTCGAGCAATCCTCTGTTGACCAATGTATCTCTGTGTGGATACAGTGGTGATCTGACCAATCATCCTAACACGGTCCCTCGAATTCGCAATTTATTGCAAATTCGCATCAGGTCAGATTCTCGAAACAATTCAAACTCCATCCAGAAAATATATCAGCATCATTCACTCAAAAGAAGCAACAATAGGGCACAAATCAACAGCTCAGGCTCAAATCCTTTTGCACATCGGAACTGCAATGTAAATCTGCAAGAATCCGGCTCAAAAGACTGTACAATGCCACATGGAAGCAACATCACATCGTGACGAGTGGCAATGCACCACAGCTGAAGGAGTCAGCCACCGATTCTGCCAATTCCAGTCAGTATATTGCTCGAGGCAATTCTGAGATCCAGAACCACAGCAAACGATGTTGAATGCCAATCAGCAGCTCATCAAAATTGTTGCACTCCGGCAATCCATCGCCTAGCCGATGGTGACGTGGCTTCCGTTCGGAACCACAATGGTTGTGCCACTGGATGGCACTGCGTCTGGCACCGAGCCACGATGCTCCAATGTGCGGTTGGCACTGCCGCCAATCTCCACTTCGTTCATCTCCTCGTCAATGCCACACATCGAAAAGACATCTCTCAATGCCTTGGGGTAGGCAATGGACCGAGTGAAGCCCATCTGAAAGCCAATCGGATTCGCAATGGCGTCCTGGTGAATCGCCCACGCAAGATCCAACACCGTGCAGCCCAATTCCACCACAAAAGCCAGGTCCCGCTGCAATGGCGACAATGAAAAGTCGCTTGCCACCATAAGCGTGGCGGCGGGCACATACGACTGATTGTGCCAGTTGCTTAAGCCCCCGATGAAGCTGGGGTTCTTCGCAATCGGGGCCATAAAGGCCTTCGTTGGCCTGAAAAAGACCAATGCAGCGGCCTCGGACCAATGGGTCTCCAAGTGGTTCTGCCTCACCCAATGGGCAAGTTTTGCCACTGCTCCTTCAATGGAGAAGGCGATGTTGATCTGACAGCATGGGAGGCAATCCCAGTTCATCTCAATGACTCCATCTGCGTCATCGCCATCAATGCCCACCAATGTCCTGATCAGACTCAAAGGCAAACAAACAATTGCCCACAAGTTGGACAACGTGTCGTCACAGCGTCCAGCTCCCAATGTCTTCACAATGGTTGTCTGCTGAACCAATGCCTGTGGGGCAATGCCGTGTATGAGCCAATGGCCGTCGAAAAATCCAACGCATCACCATGGTTGCCGCGCAACGCTCAATGATCATCTTGACTTTCAAGCTCATGCTGCACCAATGGTCGTTGCCCGTGGGCAATGGTGCCGTTGCAAGTCGGCAATTCAGGACACGCAGCGGATCCAATGCCAGTTGCGGAATCTGGCGGGTCCGGGGACGTGACACGATCAATCATGATCTCGAGCCGCGTCAACAACTCCGCCAGGGCCAATACACCAGTCTCCTGCGGGTGTGCGCCAATCAGCGACAATGTGATCTCCTCCTCAAGGGGAAGGGCACTCACAATGGAAGCCAATAAGGTCCAGAGCAAAGCTTCTGGTCCGAATTGGCCAATGGCCAGCGTGACCAATCGCTCGAGGTTGGCCAATGCCGTCTTCCTGAGCTCAATCCCAACACCTTGGGACGCAACAATGCCGCAGCTGTTCTCAATTGCAGCGTTGTCCATGGCAGCAATGAGGCTTCGGAGATGCGCAACGCCAAAAGGAATGCTCTCGTGACTGCAATCACAGCAGAGAATGCAACAAAAGACAAATTCCAAAAAGCACTTCCAAGATCACAATTCACCTAAAAGGAAAATCGGAAAATCCTACAGGAAAAAATAAAATACTGGAAAACTTGAAAGAATCAATCTATGTACAATGTGCTAGTTAGAGAGGTTCTACTCTAAACACTATGCTGCTGTACAATGCGTTGTTGCGTGTGGCCAATGTGTTGTTGCTTGTCAGGGCGAGTTTTCGTTGTGCAATGAGTGCTGACGCATGCAATCTTTTGTTTGTAGCCTGGGCATGGCGTATGCGAAGCAATGTAAGGAATCA
Source organism: Symbiodinium natans (assembly GCA_905221605.1). Classification (NCBI taxonomy): domain Eukaryota; class Dinophyceae; order Suessiales; family Symbiodiniaceae; genus Symbiodinium; species Symbiodinium natans. The sequence goes on from CAJNDS010000171.1 coordinate 83,378, forward strand.
AAACGCGAAACCCATACATGTCTCCATGTGACACAAGCAGCAACGCAGACAATGTTTGTCGATGCCAATGCTCTTCTTCTTCTCTCTCGGTCCCTCAGTCAGAACATGTAACATGTGAAGACTGAACATGCAATGCCAAAAGGAACATGTGAAACAATTTTTTTAAGGGTAAGTGAAACGATGCCAGTGCTTCAGTCACAATCGGAAGTCGTTGCGGATCAATCCCAAGCGATTCAACAGAGACTGCAATGTCTCCGTGGACACATACTTCGTGAGGAGATCAGCACAATTGTCCTTTGTGCCAATCTTGCACACTCGCAGCACGCCTGCGTCAATCAGATTCTGCATGTACAGATACCTAAGCTCAACGTGTTTTGTACGCTTGCCAGTTCCAAACCGTGAGGCAATAGACTTTCCAGCCGTACTATCCGTGTGAACAGTAATGCGCACCTTGCGCGCAAATTCTGCTTCAAGGATGATCGACTTTACGTACAAAGCTTCGTTAATGCCTTGGCCAATAGCATACAGTTCTGCTTCGCCTGAAGACAATGCTACGGTAGCCTGTGTGCGAGATGTGTGCACTATGGGTGAGCCAAGCAAATTGCCCCGTGCTTCCGCTCGTCGACTTTCTCGTCTTTGAGCAACCGGCCCAATCACTTACCGCTTGTGCCAAATTCGGTTTGAACCCAAAAGCCAAGATCCCAAACAAGGAGAGGCAAAACTCAGAACGAGCACTGCATGTCCCTCTTCTTCTTTTCATCAGTGGGCGAATCAAAGATCGCATTCTATCATGTGCCGGTGCACACAGCGCGGTGCACATACATTGCACATGCGTCTCACCATACACAAACGAACCTCAAGCCCCCTTTAAGGGCGAGGCAGCTGTACACGCAATACCAATGGGAGTGCCGATGGCACGCAGGGAGTTGCAGCCGCCGCGGCGGGCCCTGCTACTGCGATGCCCTGGGTGGGCTGGGCGGGTCAAAATTTTTGGCACTGAGCTGCAGAGCCAGTGCTGCACACACATCTTCCTGCATATGCAATTGCAAATCGTCGTTGGCATTACCAAGCGTGACAAGCATCAGAAATTTTTGGGCTTCAAACCAAGACCAAACGGCACACCGTTTTTCTTAGAGACAATTTGGCAGCAATCGATAAAACACCATTCGCTCGCGAACAGTAAGCTTACCGCTTGTGCCAAATTCGGTTTGAACCCAAAAGCCAAGATCCCAAACAAGGAGAGGCAAAACTCAGAACGAGCACTGCATGTCCCTCTTCTTCTTTTCATCAGTGGGCGAATCAAAGATCGCATTCTATCATGCGCCGGTGCACACAGCGCGGTGCACATACATTGCACATGCGTCTCACCATACACAAACGAACCTCAAGCCCCCTTATTAGCCGACAGTCCCAAGCATATGGCATCCAGGTGCTCCGACACATTGGAACACGGGACACTGATGCCACCCCACAACAGGTGCTTGGACACCAGCCTCGACGGGAGATCCGCACAGTTTGATGGGGAAGGAACGCGTGAGAACCAAGGGATGAACTCACACCCCACCTCCAAGCTCACGAACATTTTAAGCAGGCTTTTCACAGTTGGGGACCTGCCCCTGCATGAAATCAAAATGTCCCTGACGGAGTTGTTGTCGATGAAAGCCACAACAGGTGAGTTCGCAACCCTTTTGCCCCAAAGACGGAACGCAAGCAGCACCGCAACAAACTCAGCCTCCATTATGATCGTGTCCTTGTTGATCTCACCCAGGAGCTTCCGGACGTCACTGTCAAGGGCGTGGGAGAAACCAGCAACCAACACACCCTTGTCATCAAACAAGAGACCACCAACACCACAAGGCAGCACGGGGTCATCCTTCGAATAGGATGCATCAGTGAAGACATACCAGGTTTGCTGTTTGTTGACTTGGACTAGCCTAGGGCGGCCACTGTCCAACATGTCGACCAGCGAGGTGAAAGTATCAATGCACTCCGCCGGCAGATCAGGAGGGGCACCCCCATGGGCGTAATCAGAAAGCTGCTGCATGCAAAACTTGCTCTGACGCCCAAACAGCTGTCCACTTGCAAACTGGAGCTTACCCCTTAGCTTGAGTGCTTGAGGCGCACTCATACGTCGGTCTTTCTGGGCCTGCTTCATAGTCTCTACGAGGAGCTGAACTCTCTTTTCCGTGTTGCAAATGGTCACACGACCCAAGTGGGCGCTCGACAGCACTATGTCAACCCCTAACGCACAAAAGGTTTCCGCAAACGGCACATCCTTTTTCCCACCTTGGGCCAGGTCCCAACCCAACAGGGCGAAGAGCAAGGTGATTGTTTGGTGCACATTAGCCACCTGCGAGCCCCTAGCAACCGACACGAAGTCGTCAAAGTAGTGGGACCAGCAAAGGGCGAAGAAGAATGCGCCAAGGTGCCATACCGAGTTAACGGTCCTCAGAAAAGTCGACACTGACTTGACTGCCCCGAAAGGGAGGGCGTGCAGCTGAAACACCACTACCCTCTTCAGATCAGGATCCCACAGTCCAATGTCCGAAGCCCAGGCCCCTGCAGGGTCCAAAGCCAGCTGCCTGTAGGCACTAACCAGGTCATAGAACCTTCCCTTGAGACTACACCCTGGTTGCGCTCGCATCAGAGACAGGCACACGCCTGCGATGACGTCGACGGTCTGGGGGCGCACGGTCTCCAACGTCTCCACGGAGCTATTGACTCCCGACCCTGAGAAGTCGTCAATCAATCTGATTTTCCCATCCTGCTCGATCCCGAACCGTCGTGACACTATGGCATCAGGTGGCAGCTGATCCACCTCTATGGGACCTGACAGCCAGCCCCTATCACGCTCCTCGAGAGTTTTCGTCTGGACCTCGCGATCCAGAGCCTCCCCTTGAGACTTGATGGTGGACAAAAGGGCCGCCCTAGAGGTGGGCGCATCTCTTTTGAGTTGGTCAACGGTGACTGACGCCGGCTTGAACTTCGGGGCAAACACACCTGTATCGGGCACCGGGCCTCCCAGGTTAGTACCCGAGATTACTTCATCGAAGATGGACACATCGTCGTAGGAAGCCTCAACCATCATCGCCTTCCACAAGAGGAGACGTTTGGGCTTTAGGATCGTAGCGACCTGTTTATGCATAGAGGCCTTCAGCGCTTCTTCCTCGCTCCTGAGGTCCTGCGCAAGCTTAAGCCACTTAGCAAACTGGCGCGCTCTCAACCCGCACAACTCCGACTCGGTCAACGAGGCATGGGTGCACACAGCATCTTTGAGTACTTGCGGCAGGGAGACCTCTAGGGTTCTGGGATGGCCGGCTTTAACCGCCTCGCGGACAAACTGTTCCGGGGAGAAAGGGATACCCCAAACAAGCTCGTTCCAGAGCTCCGCATCAACACCACAAACCTTTGCTTCCAGAACCAGCGCTCGAACTCCCCTGCTTAACCGGGACCATTTGCAGCAGCTGGGCGTCGGCTGGCACCGAGCGCTCGGGGCAGACGGCCACGTGGGGCAGGGGCCAGGGGTCCTTAAGGCGGGCACGCAGGGGCACCGGACAGGAGATAGAAGGGGGGACCCGTACTCGCAAAATGCGAGCATGCTCAGGCACGCGGGGCCCCGTCACAGAGGCCTTCGGCTGACTCCCGACCTGGCCACGGACAAGAGACAACTGGAGCCCGGCAGGTGAGGGCGGCTTGGGCGGGCAAGCTTGAAAGAACGCCTGGGCGAGAGCACGCGCCAGCGGCAGCGGATACGCAGCTTCCAACGACGTAGAGAAGCCGTTAGGCGCCTCTGGCGCCACCCCCCACGGCAGGTGACGTTGAGCGCAAGACTGCCCAGGGCAGGACTTGCAGATGCAGTCAAACGCACCCCGGGTATACGCAATGGCCGTCCACTTCGGACGACGGCTGCCGTAGGCGCAACTCTGGAATGCAGTGAACTGAAAGAGGGGTGCGATGCGTGCAAACATGGAAGTGCGCCAGTAGAGACTTTGCCGAGGGTTCTCGACACCGATGACAAGGTTACGGGAGGCAGCCTCAAGAACCAAGTCAGAAACACAATCGTAAAGTTGGTTCGCTAAGGTGACTCGGAGAAGGGATTGACCTTCTAGCTGCGGCAGCCCGTTCGGAAACTTTTCCGATCGGAGAGGGGGGGGCCCCGGAACCCCTTTAATCTCCCTTGCTCGGCTGGCCGTCCCACATGGTGGAGCGAACCAAATACCCACGCAGTTGGGCATTGCCAGCCAACGTCGGACCAACTCAACGCCTTCCGTTGTACACAAGTCGACAAGATGAACATGACAGGCGGCGCCAGGGACGCGCTTATGGTCGACGGCAATGGCGTCAAAACCAAGCTGCTTAAGGCAGGCGGATAGCCTGGACATGCCAGAAAAGACCTCAATAATGAACGCCGGTCGGGAAGACAGCTCGGGCACCTGCGTAGGCTCCGGTGCGGGGCTGCTGAGCGGAGGAACATCCGACAGTGCTGGAAGGAAATCCGGTGGCAACGGGAAGCCAAGCTCAAGGAGGGCTTGGGGGACCTCAAGCTTAACTGAGGGCATATAAGGCAGCGCATATGCCACAAGGACCACGCGACGGCCTTGCCAGGGTTCAGTCATATGCCAGTGGTCCTTAGCAGGCAGCTCAAGACAACCATCATCGAAATTGAGCACACGACCCTGAACGGGAGAGCCTTGAACAGGGCGGACATCGTGCCCTGGGCCCTCACACCACACACCGCCCCCGGAGAAATCCGAAAGCTTAAACACAAGATTAGGAGATGGGCCGTTATGGGAGTCACGATGAGGCTCAGTGGGAATGTCACAGAATATGGCAAGCGAAGTGAACACCGCAGACGGCCGGCGCTGCCGAACGAAAGCACAGAGGACCTGCGCGACTTTTGGGAAGCGGGCCACATTGGCCCGAAGACCCAGCACACCCCCTCTCCGGTACAGACCAGTGAAGAAAGAGCTTCCTGACGCCGCCTTGTGAGGCGCCTCATGTGGAAGGAGCTCCCACAGGGAGAGCACAGAGTGAGGATCAATGAGTTTGCCCTGGAGAAGTTGCTCAGCAAGTTCCTCAGGGTCACTGACAGAAGCGCACGAATTCAGGGAGGTTGGCTCAGGAGCATGGGAAACCGGGGGCTCAGCCGCAACATGGTGCACAGCTTGACTGACCACAGCGGGAGCCTCAGCTCCAGTTTCCTCATGTGGCGGAACCGCTGGCAACACGGGCTCATCCGACGTTGAAGCAGCAAGTCCCGCCTCTGGCACTGACTGTCACTCCTTGTGATCCCGGATGGGATGCGGTTGGAAACACTTGCAACACAGGTGCTTGCGGGGACATGTGGCGGCGGAACACTTGCACTTGTCCCCATGCAGGTTGTAGTCAAAACAGAGGGCCTCACCCGTAGGGGCATTAGCAACGCCTCCTTTCTGGAGAATCTCCTTGGGGATACGGGCGGCGAAGGACGTTTTGCCTTTGCCCTTGCCACTGCCTTTGGGGCTACCTTTGAGCTTCTTTTCCCCCGGTTCGAGCTTTCGCTTGAGTTCACGGCGCTCTTTGTTTCCATTGCCCTGCTTCTGCGGAAGCGGCATCAAGGCCATGGAGACGTGGTAGCTTTCAAGTGCTGAGATCAACGCATCATCCATTGGGAAACTTCCGTCTGTGGCTGCACGCGGTTGAATACCCAGTTCGATCATGCGGACAAACACCTGCCGATCGGCTTCCACCAACTGTGCCACAGAGCAGCGTGCAAAACCTGGAGGGGGTTCCCGGTGAAGGTTGCTGAACAGCCGGGAGATGTACTTCTCATAGGCAGTGTAGGTGACACTCTGAGCAAACACATAGGCAATACCCCGGCGACGAAGGGCCTCCTGGACTTGCAACGCGCTATGAGTTGGCATACTCATGGCATCATCTGTTTCTTTGATCACCAGCTTGGAGCTTTCAAGTTCAAGCTGGCGGGATGCACCTTTAGAGTGGGTAACTTCATGCGTCCTCGATACACATCGATCAGGGCTGAGGTACTTCAACTGATTGGCGGACTCCTGCCTGACACAATCCTCTAAGACACATCGCCCAGGTTCCATGCCGCCTTCAATGAGCACGCCTGGAAGCCGACCCCGCAGGTGCTGCAGCCGCCGGTCCCTTTCTGCCTCCGGCATTTTCCTGGAGGTACCTTCCGGGTCAGAAACTTGCAGGCGCAAGTCAGCCAAAACCAACGTCTGCGCCTCAAAGACAAGGCGGCGCACACATGCCTTGCCCGCCGCATTGGCTCCAGGTGTGGTAGCTGCACAGAATGCATTGAAGGCTGACTCAGGGATGACCTGACCAGGCTGACCCACTGCATAAGCCAATTGACCCAGGCTGGTGAACCCACCGACACGAAGCTCCGCTAGCACATCATCAGGGCATTTGATCTCGCGGGCGCGCTGGACGAAGTGGGCCTCAGACTCAATCAAGGAAGACATGGCACGGAGAATCTACGCTGCACAAACAAAGAGGAAGCCACACCTGATCACATCACATGCACAACGTGGTAGAAGACTCCGTACGAACACCACTCAACTCAATGAACTACAAAGAACATGTCCGCATTCTACAACTGCGAGCCTGGTTTTGGAACATCGCATGCACAATCCAACACTCACATGCTGAATGTGTGGCCCCTGGGCCCCCCCCATTGCCCATAAAGCCCATTGGCTAGGCATTGGCACCATGTGCCTCAAGGCTCATAAGGGACCATGTCCTTGCCTTGACTTCAAGAACCGACATCTAGCCGGCAACAGCACACTGCAGCTCTCGCTTCCTCACATTAGCCCCTGGGCACATGTCGCTACCATGTAGCAATCTCTTTTCTTCGCCATAGCGAGTGGAAACGAACACATCCGTCTCCCAACCACACCTCATCACATGTTGCGTTTGCAAGTGCGACACTCTGGATTCATAAGATCCTCCTCAGAAGGCAAGACGTACATTGCCGTGCGTGGGCGCCCACACACAAGGATGTTGTCGCCATAAGCATGGTGAAGAACTCCGGATCTGGAGTGTTTTACCCATGTACCAGTGCCTTGTATAGGGTTCCCGCTAGGAACAGGCGCCCGATCATCGACCCGCACGGGGTCGGGTGATGTCGGCGATTCACTCGAGCCCGATGACTCACTCGAGCTATCGGAGGAAGATGATTCCTCCTCACCGGAACTTTCAACCTTGATAGCAGGTGCTAACGAGGCACTAAGGTATGCCTGAGTCGGCAACAAGCCCTGGGGGAACGCCCACATGTGTCCCCGAGGTGCATCAGGAGAGAACTCAAGCTGTCTGATGGCATCCATGACTGTTTCCAGCTCCCTTACGGGCCCCATGCTCAACTCCACAGAGTACACAGCCTCAGTTCCTTCAACAGCCGTGACATGTCTGCCCAAACATGAGCGGACCTCCTTCTTGGCCCCAGCCTTGCTGGCCCAAGAGATGCACGTTCTTTTCAAGCTGTGTGAAGAGACCGCCTTATCTTTAAGCACAAGCCTTAGGAAAGTTGAGACTTCCCCTGCCGTAATGGCTCTGCGAGCCAACACGCCATTGGCTAGGGGTGGACGGAAGAGCGCAGCACCAACATGCCCATGTAACAGAAGACCAACCTTCTCAAAGGCACACTTGCACGTCTCAAACCATTCATGATCCGCAATTCCACGCAACGGAATCAGGATTGGTAGCAGCTGCGCGACCCTTCTGGCTGCCCTTGCGGTCTTACGCTGCTTAACCCGGATTACCACATAGCCATCGCGGCCTTCTCCATCCACGTCCACGTATGCCACTTTACGGAAGTCAGATTGTCTGGCACGTGCATACAAGCACAAGAGACAATATCCGGCAAAGGCTCGATCCCAATCCGATGTACCGTGTCCATGCAACAGGGAATGAAGGATACGAACTTGTGCCACAGTGAGCGGGGGTGCCTGTTGGAGGTCACCAAGGTTAGCCAACATACGCTCAGCCGCGCCAACACACTTGCGGCTTATTTTGCAAGGGATGTTTCTTACATCCATCACGAAGTAAGCAAAGCGCAGGGCGGACAAGAAGGAAGAGGCTTTGGACGGTGGGGCCTGCGAACCATCCAAGAATTGCATGTACCTCCAAAACATGTCATCAGTGAAAGGATCGAGATTTGCACCAACAATGGTATCAAACCACCTCAGGAACGTGAGGATGCTACCTGCTCTCTTGGAGGCTGTTCCTGCGGCCCTCGACCCAATGCATGCTTCCAGCGCCTGTGGATCGACTTCGCACTCAGGGTGCATCTTGCGGTTCCTCCGCATAATCACGATCCACTTATCAACCGCAAGCCTCACTGCTTTGCTTTGCTGGGCATCAACATCAACGTCGGAAAGGACTTTGAAAACAGATGACGCAAGGTCCCCAGGCACGACCGACTCCTGTTGCTCATCGAACGAAGTGAAAGGCTTGCACGGAAGCGACTGGGGGGTCCAGACTTCTGCTTCACGCATAGAAAGGGGTGGCATTTTAAGCTCCGAAGACACCGAGGACTCGCCAAAGATTGCACTCACAGCAGGCAGCTCCCAAGGCAACACAACATCAGACAGGCCCCTATCCGCTAACCGTACAAAGCTGTCGGCAAACACATCACCCACGGTACGCGCCATTTTTGCAGGAGGCTCGCTGACGGACGGTTTCTCAGACTCAGACACCTGTGAGTCTTCCCTAATGGCGTCATGGTCTGCAGACTGGCTCAACAAATCATCACGCGCACATGTCCGGCATGAGGTATGCCCAGAGCTGAGTTCAGACACTTCAGGGTTGACGTCGACCATAAAGTCTTCCGCCGCCGAAACAGGGGAGTTTTCATCACCCCAATCTAGGCCATCAACTTCTGCATCCAACGGCCTTGGCAACCGCAACAACGGCCCAGAGGACTGCACACCAGCCCCAAATGGGGGCAACTCAAAGGGAACGATAGGAAGGACTGGCGGCCCATCATCTTCACTGACATGACCGACCGAAAGATCATCCCCCTCTATATCCGGCAAACTATCTTCAGACATTGCACCACGAAGAGGTCGTTAACCAGGCAAAGACAGGAGCTGGCGATAACACGACTGCACCCAATGGGTAGCAGCACCAAAGCGGGTCCAATCAGACAGCGTGAGATACAGAAGAAAACGGGCCCCTTCACGCCGACTAACAAGGAGGCCACGGAAACTAGGCTCCACAATGTAGCTGAAAATATCAGGTGGTGCGTCCAAGCAGCGCTGAAGTGCAGGCACGTGAAAGTGCAAAGGTCGAATGCGCACGGGCACAAAGACAAAGGAGGGCACAGGCACCCGGAAATCGTCGGAAGACGATGTGGAGGCACTTGATGCAGACAGGTCCATCCACTTCCCGATCGCGGGAAGCTTGCACGAAACTAAAGTCTTAGCACCTCGTTAAGAGCCACTAGACTAGAACACGGCCTCCAGTCTCAAAATTTTTGGCACTGAGCTGCAGAGCCAGTGCTGCACACACATCTTCCTGCATATGCAATTGCAAATCGTCGTTGGCATTACCAAGCGTGACAAGCATCAGAAACATTTGGGCTTCAAACCAAGACCAAACGGCACACCGTTTTTCTTAGAGACAATTTGGCAGCAATCGATAAAACACCATTCGCTCGCGAACAGTAAGCTGTCGACAAAGCAAACGAGCTCCAGGCTCGACTTCCAATCTGTCAACATATGAGTCTGTCTCAATCGAAGCACCGTGTGCCGAGTACCATTCAGATACCTCAGCAAATGCTTAAGCTTGGCGAGGCTCTCCAACGTGGGTCCTTTCACATCACGACTGAGCTCCTTCACCGCGTAGGAACAATCAGGCCTTACGAATGCTAGCCAAAGCAATTTTCCAACTGCTGTGCGAAACTTCGAATGCTCCTCTTTGTCAAGCGGGGTGTCAGAATCTTGACAATGTTCGAGCTAGAGTTCATGCTATAAAGCTTCAGAATCTCTTCAATGTACTGTTGAGACATGAGGATGTCGATGGAATCTCCGTTATGGCGCAGTTTCCGTCCTAGGAAGGAATGCTCGCTCCCAGCTTCCAATCGTCCAGTGATCTTCACAAGAAGCTCTTTGTTGAGAGAATCAATGAAAGCTTTGGACTGTTCGGGGTCTCCTACAATCATCAACATACGCCAAAACATAGAGCTGTTTCGAGGAGTGACAATACAAGTTGCTATCGGACTTGCAGCGCCGGAATCCCAGTTTCTGCATGGTTTTAGCAAAATGTTCTTGCCACAATCGTGGACTTTGCTTGAGTCCATACATAGCCCTGTTGAGTTTCCACAGACAATTTCTCGTTGGATAGTACTCCGAAGGGGGAACGACGAAAATCTCTTCACCTGCGCCAATAGCGGCGCGAAGAAATGCGGTTGAGATATCTGCAAGGCTGATAGACCAACTGCGAGCTAAGGCCATGACAAGAAGCAATCTCATCGTCACAAGCGAAGGCGTGCTTGCAAACAATGAATCTGTGTCTAGCTTCGTCGCATCTTGGTAACAACCTTGAACGACCAATCTCATTCGCAATTCCGTGTCTGTCTTCCATCTTTTCACCCAACGAACTCCAATGGCATTGCTGATTTGCTCTTCTGTGCATTTTTCAATTGGGACCTCAGTGTACACGTTGAAATCCTTCATGGAGCCCATTTCGTGGTCCATTCCTTTCTTTTGGGCCAATTCAGGGTACTCACGCGTGTTGTCCCAAATGATAGGTTCTGTGAGCTTCAATTCAGTGCGATACTCTTCTTCATCGTAGTTGACATGAACTGGAACCTCAATGCCATCTTTGGTGATAGCTTTGTTTACTCCTACAGTAGCACCAATCAGCTGCATGACTGCAGCAATCTTCCTAGACTTTGGTGATGGTTCTGCTACAGGAGCCTCGGGGTCAATGCGAAGAGACTTAGCTGCTCTCTCGTCTTCCGCAGCTTCAGCGGGCCTTACAATTCCTGCAGAGGAAGACGCAGGTTGTTCAGCAATTGACGTGTCAGCTCTTCTCTCTGGCATGTCCTCAAGTTGCAATGGCTCTGTTTTGAGGTTATCGGCTCTGACAACTTCTTTGGGCTCTAAAGGTGGAGTCAATCCCGGAGGATCTCGGACCTTTCCTATTACAGTCAACGACTTAGGCAATACAAACTCGGTAGTGTGTTCGCCATCAGTCTTGGGCTTCCAAGGAAGAGCCTTGAGTCCATTGACAATGTCGGGCTGCCAATGCTGAGAAGGAGGAGTCCTTCTGACTGTCCTGACCTTAGTCACTCCTTCATCAGTGGCAACAATGATCTCATCTGCCTCAGTGTCTCTTCCTAGCCACAATTTGGCCACAATGCTGACTTCCAAGGAATGTCGGCTTTTCTGACCGCGTGACCACCAATCACTTTGGCATGAACAACCTCTGCAAACTGACACAGTCCACCTTCATAGTTTCGGTTCCATCGTCTGTAATAAGACGTACAGCCGTCAGAATGAACAAGGTATCTGTTCAATAGCCATTGCGCATGCTTCAATGCCCAGGGATACAACACATGATCTGAAGTGATCGAATGTTCTTGTACCCCGCAATCGCCTAATCTTCAAGATCCCCTGAACTAAACAACAAAAGGGGGTAGAATGGTGAGGGGAGAAGAGGTCATCATATAGAAAATCTCTTCAATCAAATCCAATGCAATCGCACATGATGTTTTGGATCGCACAGCCTGTTGAAGCATTCCAATTCGAAACCACCATCTCCTATGGAGAAAGTTGGTCGTCAAAGGGATGAGCCGAGAAGGACACTGCATGTCCGTCCCCCGCAGGCTGTTAAAACATTCTTGGGGTGGGCTGGGTGGGACATCAAAACTAAAAGGCCTCCAAGGCCCTACCTAACTCCACCTTCCGTTTGCCCCAAAATGTTGCACGAACATCGACTGTACACAGGTTTTATCAAAATTGCAATCAATCCACCAATAGCTCTCCAAACTGAAATTTTCATGTGAAATCCGATCTCAAAACAACATGTTCGCATGCAGAACTGACATGACTGAAGAACTGAAAGCAGGCCACATGTGAATCCTCGATCCAAAACCCGAACTTGGGTGGCGACCAAGCTGAAGAGAATCCACCGCCACCCAACCTCACCCCTCCCCCCTCCCAGGCGAATAGGGGGAACAAACTGTTTGGTCCGTTTCACTACCCAAACAAGGCTTGTACCCCGCAATCGCCTAATCTTCAAGATCCCCTGAACTAAACAACAAAAGGGGGTAGAATGGTGAGGGGAGAAGAGGTCATCATATAGAAAATCTCTTCAATCAAATCCAATGCAATCGCACATGATGTTTTGGATCGCACAGCCTGTTGAAGCATTCCAATTCGAAACCACCATCTCCTATGGAGAAAGTTGGTCGTCAAAGGGATGAGCCGAGAAGGACACTGCATGTCCGTCCCCCATTCGAAGACGAGGTTCATCCCTAGGTCACATCACCCCCACACTGATTTCTCAAATCGAACGCTTCCTGACATGGGGCCCATTTGCGAATCAAGCTTGATGGCGTTCAAGTCCGCCCTAAAATTGCAGAACTCAAGCAGAGGCATCAGCACTGAAAGATCCACTTCAGACCAACTTACTGACAGGCGCCGTCCAGCACTGAAAGCATCGAAGCAATGTTTGGTTATCTGATCAGCCTCCACATTCGCATCCCGAGGACGCCAGCTAAGATGACAACGGATGCCAAGGTGATCACAGCGACCAACGTACTGCATGAGAATGAACATCAGGGGGACCTTGGTAGTTAAGAGTTTGATTGACAAAGCCTCCGTGGCCTTGTTGTCCGTGCCTCCTGAGAAACAAGACCTCAGGACCCCAGGACCCCCAAGCAGCTCCCCAAAGTCTCTTCCCAGGAGGTGTAGGGCCACCAGTGAAGCCAACAGCTCCGCCGAAGTGCTCGCCCAGGCGCTCCCCTCCTCATTGAACAACCAGGGAACGTCCTCCCTTCCGAGAATGATCTGAAACCAAGGGGCCGCGCTGGGCTCGCCACCCAAGTGCAAGAACCATCCACCAAGCACAACCGAGTTCTCATTACAAGCCGCGTCCGTCCTGAAAAGCTCGCCTAGGTCCTTTTCACCGACCCCGGCCGGATAGGTGCGACAACCAGCCTTCAAGCGACTCGAAATGAACTTCAGGGTGCACCTCACCAGGTTGGGCAACGATAGCACAGCCCCTTTTGGCACCACAGCAAGCCATGCGTAGCCAGGAGCCAAGAAAGGTCGGATCCAGATCAATATCTTTGACATAAAGCCCAGTCTACCATGCAGCTCGTGGTATCGGCGGACATCCACAAGCCAGTTGGCCTTTTCCAATCCATCAATGCAATCACTGATCCATCGACATCGCTTCTCCGAAATCCCGATGTGGAACCTGGTGTAGTCGATCCAGTATCCCACCCAATCCACGTGCAGGCCGCCTCTCCACTTATGATCAGAGAAAGGAGTGCCTTGCATGCTTAGCAGAGCCAGCATCATCCAGATGTTTATCCAGCGCTCCCGTCCTCCACTGACAACGTGGAGGTCGTCGGCATAAATGAGCATAAAGATGAAGGTATCCAGCAGAACGCGGAAGGCCAGCCTCCCTACGAGACCAATCAGCCGAGAGAACCAATAGGCTGCAGAGGCCACGCCAAAGGTTCCGGTCCGGTTTAACCAGACCACCGAGGAATCAGCCCTTGTCTTGCACCCCAGTACCCCCCAATGCTCTGGGTGGTGGAGGAACCTTCGGTGGGCCTTCGAAACGTCCCCGACGATGCCGAAGAACACCCTCTCCTCTGACGTGGCACCAAGCCTTTGCAAAGAAGCGACCTCTCGAGCACCGGGAGATTCCAGGCGGTCCCTCATGATCACATCGTTGTTGACTTGGACCCCATGGGTCCCATCATGAACCACACGGAAATCGTTGTCGGGTTTTGGAATAACCGCCTGAGCCGCCACCCTCAACGCATCCCCAGGGTAGCGCCGCCTCGCCTCCGACATGGAAAGCGGGAACATGCGCCCGGCCAACTCCTCCTTCTCGAAGGCGGCCTGAAGAGCCTTTTCGACTCCCGGACCGTCTCTGTAGTTCCTCATCTCGGGCTCCCACTCTGATTCATCATATTTCTGGTCTTTCATTCTTCGTCGATAAACCTGCGGCGTAGGTCCGATAGGCTCCAAATGCCCCACCTCTACTCCATTGCAGAAACAATACTTGCCCTCCTCAAGAATCCGAAAATCAGGATCCTCCAGAATCTGAAGAGTTTGTGCAATGGCCCTAAGGTAGAACGGTTGGTTCGGAATCATCTCCCGCGCGCGAACAGGATCCGGCAGCATTTGGAACCAATCCTCTCGCAGCGACTCCAATCCCTTCGGATCGAAGAGGGGGCCGGTCCACTTTCCCGTGGCCAGCTTGAAGGTAGCCCTAGCTAGGTCTGGAAAAGAATCCACCACAAACCTCCGCACCCAGGACCTCTCTCTCCGCAAAAGCATGAGCACTGTCCGAAAGCCTCCTGCCCCGATTCTCGGACCGCCATCTCCCTGGTGAGCACCTGCCAAACCCATCCACAAACTCATCCTTCAATCCAGCAAACTCACCAACCATCGGAGGCCCCTCGCAACCAGACTGCAGCTCACTGTAGGGGATATCCTCCACGGTGGTTTTGCTTAATGCACCACCTTTGCCCAGGGTCTCCTCTCCGGTGGTTTTGCTTAAAGCACCACCTTTGCCCAGGGTCTCGACCACTGCGTCCTCCGTCAAGCACTCCGGGCCCCTCTTTCGAAGTCCCGGGACCTCAAATCCCATATCTACCAGCTTCTTCCGATCCCCATCGGCCAGGAGACCATCCTGGGAAATCGAATAGGCCGCAAGCACCAGTCGCGTCCCAGTCCAGGACTCTGTTGAGTGCCAGTTATGAGGGTTGAAACATATTTTTCCCTGACCCCAAAGAAGGATCTCACCCCCCACAGGTTTTCCCCCAGCATTCCGGACGATCTGGCCGCCCTCAGTCTGAACCCACAAGCCTCCATCCATGAAGGAGGAACATGCCAGGAGAAGGTTGTCGTAACTCCCGTTCGTCGTGTCTTTGTGAAGGGGTTGACCAATGTCTCGAAAGAACGCCATCGAAGTGAAAGGCCTGCCAGTAAAGTTCGTAGTGATCAGTTTAGCCAAGAGCTCCGAGCTCAAAGGAAAAGAAGCCATATTGCGCCTCAATCCAGCCTTGCCATGATGACAGTAGGCCCCAGTTGTGAAAGATCTCTGACCCTTAATCACCACCGAGGATTCTCTAACCCTGTCTTCATCCGGCAGCAACTCAGACAATCTCAGGAGCTGAGATTCATAGGCCTGACCAGCCGACAACATATTTGCTGCCAGACCCTCTGCCCCTTCACCCCCCAACTGCTGTGAAGAGAGCAACACAGGATCAAAACGAAAGATGATTCCAGCCCCCGATGTGTCAACCTGGGGGATTGCAGCTGGCCTCCCCCCATCGAAGACGGAGAAGGCCCACTCGGAAATCTGTGCACACAGAGCAGCAGGATAAGCAGCAGCAGGCGTGGCCTTCCAGCCCCCAGCGGAAAGCTTGCCCAGCAGGGAATCATGGTCCTTATGCCCACAAAATCTCGGAAGAGGCCCCAAGTAACGCTCCTCAGAGTTGAATCGTGGTGGCCCCACGAAAGGCATCTGCTGACAGGCGGTAATGGAAGTCAAAAAGCGCGTGGGTTTCGGTGATGTAGCATGAAACCGACATTGGTAAATTGCAAAGGTAAAAACTCGTTCGTGGCTCATCAATCGCTGTGCCTCGGGCAACTGCCAGATTGACGCCGGCACATGTCCGCCCTTTGTCCGTCCCAAGTCCTCTGGATGTTCCAGCAGGAAATCAGCGCGGACCTCCAGAGCAGCCTCACAGATCCTGAAAGAGAAATGTACAAACTGGTTCCCTTGGTCGGCTTGCATTTGCAATTTGTTGGAGAGCCAAGGAAAACCTAAGGGGTAGAGACGGGAACGCAAAGGTTTTGGGCCCGGCTGTACGAAACGAACCCTGGAAAAAGTACTGCAGGGAGGCGTCACCAAGATCACATCCCACTGATTGGATCGAACCTCAGCCAAGCATCGCGTCGCGACCTCATCATCAAGCAGATCCATCGTCGGATCTCGACATATATCGAGCTCAGATAGCACCAAAGAAACCGAATGTTTTTCACAAAGGCCCTGCAAGTAATGCCGCACATCAGCTTTCCTGGGTTGCCCAGCAAACAGATACAGCACGCGCAGAACCGGTCGCAAACCATCGGTCGAATGCGAAGCCCTGGCGGGCTCGCCCCCGAGTCAGCTGCCGCCCTGAGCACCATGTTGGAAGGCGGGATGGTTGCCTTGGCAACCCTTGATTCGGCACGCATGCACTCGCTTGCATCCCTTGTTCTGGCAGCCCCGCTTGATGTTGAAAGCATAGCACAACTCCCGGCCATCAGGTGTCTTTGAAACCAGATCAAACCAGCTGTCGCCCACCTTGATCCGTCCATCTGTCTTGGAACCTGTCTTGCCGGAGCCCTTGCCGCGTCCCTTGTCACCTTTCTCCCCTTTGCGAGACCACTTCAAAGGAGGCAACTGAGCTTGCTCATCGTGGCCGGAACGCCTCGCAAGAGCCACTTGCGATGTAAAATGAAGTTCCTTGAGTTCAGTGTTGCGGGTTGCCTCGTGCAACGTGGTGGCTAAGGAGGATCCGGTTGATGGCCCATTTCCTCATCTCATATTCGTACTGCAGGAGCACACCCCAGGGAACGGGCAGAGTATGACGGTCCTGGCCTGCCGTGGAACTCGAGGGCATAGCAGAAGACACCTGCAGCGTGTAGCAACGGTCACCCAGCAGGTACTCCAAATACCGGTCAAAGTGGCTCAGCTCCAATCCCTGAAGGTAAGCCCGGCCCCGGCACTTGGCAGACAACATGACCCAAGTGGATGCTTCCAAGCGAATCTTTGCACGAAGATCCTCGGTGCCTTGAGGGAGTTTTCCCTTGGGCCTCTGACGGGTGACTCGGAGCCGACCTTGGTTATCCAACACCGTCTGCAGTTGCAACGAGTTCGCCTCCTTGCGGGAGATGACCTCATCCAAGTAGGAAGCAGTTGGCTCGCCATTTTCAATCTGCTCAAGCTTATGTGCCAAGTACTCCGCAGCGGGTTCCTCGGCCTCAGTGACGGCATATCCGCGTACAGTCTCCAAAGCCAAATGCATCGCGGCCCGATCTGAGGCCGCCAGGGGCTTCTGCATGCCCAAAACCTTGGCTTCGGCTTTGAGTTTGGCCTCCTCCTCACGGAGGAGGCGGGCAGCTTCCCAACTCGTCACCAAACAAGCGATCCTTGCCCGATCAGCCGCAGTGTCCGGCCGGATCCCAAAATCGGCCGAGATAGCTGTGCGCACCGCGGCGCGATCATCTGCAAAAACCGCAAAAGCACGGACATTCTTGTAGTGTTGTGCCACCGAATACTGCAAAGCTAAATCCACGCCATGCTCCTCCAGAAGATAAAGGAAATCGGAGTCCACATTGACTCGAAGATACTCCCTCTGTTGCTCCGGAGTGGGTGCAGCAGCCGCCATGATACGTGATCAAGATCAAATTAAGTTCAAAGGCACAAAACCTAAAAGAAACGAATCAAAACTTATCGCCTGACAGGTGAGAACTCCCCCAACCTCTGACAAGCTGAAAAGATGAGAGAATTCCTGACACTGACAACGGACATTTGAGCCTGCATCCACAGGCACCCGGCTGTCTGAAAGGCATCTGATGGCCGCCCAAACGGTTCAAGCTGACATTCTGACATGGAGAAACTGACAGGGCACATGCAGACCGCTGAAAGCCCATAAACTGAAAGAGCATGGAGCGTGACTCCCAAACCCCCAAATCCACAAATCCACCAGAACAACAGCTGAAAACCCGGAGTTTTCAGATGCAAGTCGGATCGCTTGCACAGAAGTCAATCCCAGTCCACCTCCATGGGCTGAGATCACAGCTAAGCCACACGTCAACTCTACTCATCATCCGGAGGATCCCAATCTCCGTGGAAGACGAATCTCCCGAGCTAGAAGACAAAGTATCAGCCCCCTGATCCCGATAGCAGAGCTTGCAAAAGCTATCCGCAACGCTCGGTGTGACCTCCCAGATGTCCTCAACCTGGAAACATGAGCTGGGGCATACCCAACATCCATCACGAATGTGCAGTCGACGATGTCGTGAGTGTCGGCTGACGCTGGCCCAAAAGGGAGATGGTTTTGATCCCACATCCGGATTCTCCACTGCAGTGACTGGGGGTTCTGGCACCAAACCAAAAGCCGAGTTATCCAGTAGAGGCCAGCGTTGATTCAGCACGGTGTGTCCATTGACCGAACGAAGGATCTTGAAAGGTCTGATCAAAGGATCGGGGTCCTCGCCACGACCCCTCAACCAAGCGGCCAGCTGATCAAAAAGCTCATCCTCATCGTACCCCGGCGCACCGCCAGACAAATGGGCGCAAACCAAACGCTGCACATCGTGAACAATCTGCCGGCAGGTGTGAATGTAATCAGCGCTCTGCTGCAGGCCCACGTGCCATCGACCAAGGTAGTCCCGACGCTCCTTCGGCTCCCCAAATGTGGCCGCCAAAGTGGGAAGGACGTGTCTCATGCTATGACCAGTCCAAAATAAATAACAGGCGCTCGGGACCAGCGTCGTACCACTGTTTTGCCACGTCTGATCCGTAACCTTGATCCGTCGGGGGACTTTTAGAAGAGACCAAACCGTCCGCAGGTATCCTGATATGATTTCGGGCCGAGCAAACTTGAGGACGGGTTCCTCCAAATCCGGACTGGCTGCTAAACCAAATACGTCCGGGTTCTGTAACCAAAAGAAAACCAGAGTTTCAAACCCACATCCAACCAATCCTGGCCCGAGAGGTTGGCGTCTCGACGTATGAAGAAAGGAACCTCAGTCAAGACACCCTTCAGCCCCGATGCATAGAGAAACAATCTGTTCACATCGATGCCCTGCAAGTCTGAGACCCTCATGCATGCCCAAACGCAGATCAAACACGCCCAGGCCAAGCAGCGTCCATATGTCGGGTTTTCCTGCGCACAAACGAAGATCTCCAAAGCAACGAGCATCGATACTGTCAGAGGTGGAGCCTGCTTATGCGAAGTTCTGCCTTCCTTCAGATCTGCCATATAACTCTTGGAGGCCGAAACGACCAATCGATCCTTCGAAAGTTGTGCAGGGGTAGGGACCTGACCAGCATCCTCCAGGACAGATAATGCAGCCATGAACTCATCGATGCAAGTCTTGGTCCCTACCTCCTGCTCCAAGAAGACCAAATAGTCCAAAACATCCCCAGCAATTTTCGGGAAAACGACGTTCTTAACATTCTGAAACCATTGTCGCGCCTTCTTCCAGCACCTGGCTCGATTCCTCAGAGTTTTGGAACGCCTAACACCCAAGGCACGGAACGCAAAATTTGCCCGCTGTTCTTCGGTGTCTGCTGGCACATCGCAAATTGGCAGCTTTGCTTCCAGCATGATTTGTACCAGAACCATGCCCCAAAACTTCTTTGCCACCTTCTCAGCTTCTGCCGGAGACCCAGTATTTCCAGACAACCAACGAATCTGTGATCTGCTGACCTTCTTCTGCAGCTCAATCGAACCACTCACTTGTTGCGAATATACGTCTGAAGCAGCAGGAGTATCACGGACGAAAGCTTCCACTTTCCGCGCCTTGCTCAAAATCTTTAGTTGCAGCCGTTTCAACATATCTGTCTGGCCTGAAATCCATGTCCAAAGGAGTTCACCCTCTCGTTCCAGGTCCGATTGATCCAGGCCCTCTGTCGCCTGTCCAATCAAAATTGCACAGTCATCCGCATCATCGACTGCACAAGCCACATGCCAGGGGGTTGCATAAAATTTTCTAATCAGTGGGACACAGCTGCAGCCACTCTCCTGTAAAGAAGACCACAATCGGTCCTCCATCCTGATCAAACAAACCCATCTTATGAAACCATTGCGCGAAGATGTCCCTCCAAGGGACGCCCCCCTGACATCAAAACTAAAAGGCCTCCAAGGCCCTACCTAACTCCACCTTCCGTTTGCCCCAAAATGTTGCACGAACATCGACTGTACACAGGTTTTATCAAAATTGCAATCAATCCACCAATAGCTCTCCAAACTGAAATTTTCATGTGAAATCCGATCTCAAAACAACATGTTCGCACGCAGGCTGAAAGTGAACTGACATGACTGAAGAACTGAAAGCAGGCCACATGTGAATCCTCGATCCAAAACCCGAACTTGGGTGGCGACCAAGCTGAAGAGAATCCACCGCCACCCAACCTCACCCCTCCCCCCTCCCAGGCGAATAGGGGGAACAAACTGTTTGGTCCGTTTCACTACCCAAACAAGGCAAGTTTTGTTCAACTTGGGCAATCAAAGTGCGAACTTGACCATACAATGTCCTTTGCATCTGACCTACCGAACCACTACTTTGTGGGTGTGATTTAGGTCCGGCACGAAGACTCAATCCACCTAGTTCAGCGCAGACTCTTTGGCAGACATTTTTCAATCGGGATTCTTGGTCATACTGCAGAATGCCGAAAGTTCTTCCGCACTCGTAGATGAATTTCTTCAATTCGGCTACTGCATAGTTGTTCTCACCTTTTGAGGGAACAATCACAGCCATGCCCAAACCAGTCTGAACATCACAAGCTGACAGGATCTTTCTCAATGGGAGTTCTGGATGTGTAGCTTGGAAGCAATAGTCAACCTGAATCACAGGCTGCCTATCTGACTGTTTCTTTGCAGGACCATGACGACCCTTTGACTTGACACAATGAGGACACCAATCTCTGAACGGCAAATGTGTCAATTCATGTTGGGCTCTTTCTGAGGCTGATGGTTCACCAGGAACCTTCAATCCTTTGGCAACTCTAGCGTGCTTGTCATCAGTGTCCTGAATGGGCCTTCCTACCTCAATCGGCACCGAAGCGAAAACAACAAAGCCTCTCCAGACATGATACAATCCTCGCCTAGGATCTTCCTTAGGTTCCGTTTCAACACCATCAGGATCAAGCATGGTGCACCACAGGTCTTCAATCTCTGAGCCGTTCAACTCAGGGAACTGCGGTTCCACAATGTATGTGTAACGCTCAGCAGTAAGCAAATCACCTAGGCTCTGTTCTGCAGTTGGGGAAGGCTCATCATCCGGGTGCACAGTATCTGTACGTTTCTGATGAACCATACGAACCCAGTAGTTTGGTAACTGAAGCCAATAGTCGGTGGTTCGCTCTTTGCTTGTGGCCGAATCGAGAGTGTGATAGAGCCGCACCAAATCTTCACGCATTTTCGCATTGAACTCGCCAATCGAGCGAAGTCTTCTGAGAATAGCAATCTCGCTATCTCCAAGCTGCGACTCTCCGCGAGACACTTGTTCCAATGTCGAAGGAACAAAACGAGTCGCGGGTTGCAGTTTCTCTGGCTGTTTCGAGACAATGCGAACTTTCTTTGATTCTTTCTCGGTCCCTCGGCTCGGAAATCTCTTGAGGATCCGGATGCTGCATTGTCTGGTGATTGGACGGGCACCACTGAGTTTGCATTGTATCCGGCTAGCGGACAGCTAGAAACCGGCGCGAAACGCACACGCGAACGCACGCGTCCGCAAGATGCATTGCCTTCTTCGCCCCGCCCGACCCACCCCATTGAGAGTGCTCCAATCTGCATCGCGATAGACCTGCTCGGTACCTGGCCTCAGCAACAGGCAATGAGCTACGAAGACGAGTCAGTCCGAACATAGCTCGTCTTGTTTTCACATTATGCCTGATCAGGAGACAGTTTGGATCATCAATCTCCCAATAATCCATGTTCTTTGTTGCTTTTCTTTTGGCTGCAACAGTTCTGGCGAATGCTGGTTTGGATCTTGCTCTAGCTTGTGCCATCGCAACCAATGAAGAAATCTTTGAAAGATGATCATACTCACAGTGGGTGGAATCAGTGATGCCTCTCAACTCAAGATCAATGGTCTCAAGATCAAGGTCATCCATGAGGCTACTGATTTCCAATTCAGTTCGGGGGCCTGAATAGGCTGAGTAGGGAATGACAGTAGGGGTGAGATACACCAATGTGCCTTGCCGAACGATAGGCACAGTTTGATTTGAAGGTGTCATCAATGCCATGAAATCCTTTGCCACGATTGTCCAAAAATCTTGAAGCAAGAATCTAGACACACTGACCAATGGGAAAGGAATGTGCTCGCAAACATAGAACTGAACGCACAATGAGTGGCCATTGCAGTCAAGTTCAACAATACGCTTCCCCAAGATGGACAACGTCTTGCCTGAGATGCTTCTAAGTGCCGGGCAATCACTGCCTACAGGATGCAGTGGATAGTCCGACGCGAACCAAGGTGGGCAATAAAAAATTAGCTGATGCACCGGAATCGAACAAAATCCAACTCCTGTCGACAATGCCTGACTGTATGTGGAAATCAGACAAGCGATCAATCCCAATGCCAGTTGGGTTCGGCACTAGCTCACTCTGACCTTCAATGCTTGACTCACTGCTACTGTCATCATGTGGAATGTGATTGCCAATCATTCTGTCGACAATCACATCATCTGCACTACGAGGATGTGGAGGAACAGAGGCTGACAGTGTTCCAATCAGCATCAAAGCTCCTACGAACAATCTACTTGCAAGGCTGGGTCTCACAGGCCTGAGGGCTGCAGTAGACCTTCTGGAGTTTTCAAGCAATGGATTGTTCGAAGCAAGTTGAGGAGTCAATGACTCTCTCTCTTCACTCCTCTCTGTGCTCCCAATGGTGACTGCTGCGGCAGTCTCTTGGGTCGCCAATGGTGGCGAGCCTGCGTTGGGCACCTCTCTGCTCAATGCGCTGCTAGTAGCAGCAAAAACCGGTTGCGCGCCTGAGTTCCAATCAGACCAATCCTCAGACCAGTCCTGAGAGGAGTCATACCAATCCTGACCGTACCAGGAATCATCGTCCCAATACGTCCAGTCTTCGTCACTGTACAAAGCGCTCTGCCAATCGTCATACCACCAGCTGGTGTCAACAACGTCTTCAGGCCAATTCTCTTCTTCTGTGCATTCATATCCTAGCTCTCCGCTCTCTGCAACCACTGACTGTCTGTTCTGAGGGCAATGCTTGCTCCAATGCGACTGCGAACCACAGATAAAACATCCTGTTCCTGAGTCGGGCCCTTTTCCAATCTTTCCTCCTTTTCCTTTTCCTTTTCCTTTTCCTGAGCCTTTGTGGAATCCTTTCTTTCCTTTGCCTTTCCAATTCTTTCCTTTGCCTTTTCCTTTGTATCCTTTGCTCTTTCCTTTGAATCCTTTGCCCTTTCCTTTGTAGCCTTTGAATCCTTTTCCTTTTCCTTTCAATGCACCTATGTTCATGGGAACTGGTCCTTCTGAAGAGTTTGGTGACCTCCAATTGGCTAAATGCCTGCTCTGGTAGTACTGTTTCACAATCTGTACAACATCGGAAAACGTGGTCAATGCATCAACGTTGAGACGCAAATGTTGCTGCAATGCACCTGAGGTTTTGTTGACCATCAGAGTGACCAATAGGTCATCATCAAGGAGCTTCCCTGTGGCTTTCTCACGCTTGTTCTTCAATGAAATAAACTCCGTCAAATCCGCTTCGAATGAGGCGTCTCGGAATCTGAAGTCCAGCAATCTACTCAACAAACTCACTCCTCTGGCTCTGTCAGGCAATGCAAAACGTTCGTACAATTGCCTCCAGGTCTCAAAACCATTTCCGCCTTCGTTCAATCTCACGACCAATCTGGCCGGGCCATCTGTGATCTGTGCAAGAAGATAATGCAATTGTCTACTGAAATCAACTAACCTTTGATTCGGACAGTTTGCTGCTTCGAAATCTTCCAAATGCTGGTCAATGCAGGGGTCATAAGTACCTTCCAGTCTGTCCATCAATGACTGGGCTACAGGTTTGTACAAGGAAACGTACGACTTCAATTGCCAGCTCCAATCTTCCCATTTCTCGGACTCACCGTGGAAAATCGGTGGAGGAAACAATTTGATTTCTCCTCCTAGACCTTGAAAGTTTCCAAATACTGCCATCACGAATCTAGACTTCTAGACAATCTTTCAGGAGCCCTTGGACTTCGTCCAGTGCTCCGCTAACATGAAATTTTGCAAAAGCGAAATCGTCTGTTCTATCAGGTGATCTCAGAACTGCTCAAACCAATCAAGCACAATCACAAGCACCAACTCTGCTGTGTGATGCAATCACTCGAGCTCAATGTTTTCCGACTTGAGCCAAAGTTGTTCGAGCAATCCTTTGTTGACCAATGTATCTCTGTGTGGATACAGTGGTGATCTGACCAATCATCCTAACACTTAAGCCCCCCTTAAGCCCCCCTTAAGCCCCCCCTTAAGCGCCCCCCTTTAAGCCCCCTTTAAAGCCCCTTCAAAGGGTCTTCTCGAGCAAAGGTGATGGGCCCATCAAGGATTTATCGGCGGCACTCGCACCCGAACAAATCCCAACGTTCTAGGAGAACGGCTCACGGCTCCTCAAACTTCCGACGCTGTCATTGCAGACCTTGTTGGTATCGAGGAGGACTGGGCCCGTCCTCGCAACAGAGCTGGATTTTCTAGGGGCGTGTAAATTCTGAGAGTGCAAGGTCTACCCGAGAGGCACAGACAAGCCCTTAAACAAACTTGAACATCAACGGGCCCTCTCAACCCGAAGGGCTCAACGAACATCTGGCGCACATCAATCCTGCCACGCTGCAACGACAACTCAAACAGGCTCTCTGCTGGACTATCGCGCACAGTTACAAAACCCAATCGACTTTGGTGCAGGTTAAGCAAGGCGGCGGTAACATTTTTATTAAAAATATCAGCAGGATTCAAGGTTCCTCTAATCCATTCCAGGCGTATCTCCCCCAAGGCCATCTTAGATCTTATCCACCAAAGGCATATTTCAACGTGCCTGGACCTCTCGGAACGTCCTGACCATTCAAAGAGGTTGATGGCAGCTTGACTGTTACTGATCAAGTTAGTAACAAAGCCGAGTGCCTTCCCATTTACTCGCCGCCTTCTCTATTGACTTGTGAGGGTCAAAGTGGCTTCACCCAAGCTTGACAGTACTCTTTCAAGCTGTAAAGTAAGCCCAACGCTCTCTTGACACATGTACTAAAAAGCATGGCTTGCAATCCGGACTTAGTGGCTAAGTGGGTGCTTCTGTTGGGTGCTTAGAAGCCCAACTGCAAATTTGATGTTCTGTCTCGTTTGTGCCAAGCACAGGATTTTGCCTAGTGTCCAACGGAATTGTGAGTATAACTTAGGTGTAAGCGGCTTGCTGTTTCTTCCCTAACGCCATACACTCGCATAATTTCCAAGAGAAATTATCAAAGCAAAACACCGAGAATGGAATTATAAATTCCCAATCACTCCAAAGCAAAACAAACAAAACAAGCTGATCCAAAACAAAACCATTAATGATCAGGCCTGCAAGTGAAAAAGAGCGTGTCCGCACTTGGTTAAGATAGGTTTACCAGCTAGCTTACCAGCTAGCTTACCAGCTAGCTTACCAGCTAGCTTACCAGCTAGCTTACCAGCTAGCTTACCAGCCAGCTAGCTTACCAGCTAGCTTACCAGCTAGCTTACCAGCTAGCTTACCAGCTGGCTTACCAGCTGGCTTACCAGCTAGCTTACCAGCTAGCTTACCAGCTAGCTTCCCAGCTAGCTTTCCAGCGAGCTTACGCCAGCTTACCAGGAGGCCTTGCAGGCATGGGCGGAGGCCGCCAAACACACGGATATGGAGGCAGCCAGGCTCGCACAGCAGCCTAGCCTGAATGCGTTCCTTGGAATTTCGCTGCAGGGCTCACAAACGCTTGGGCAGCGCCGATACCAAGAGTTTAAGCCGGAGTTGCCCCCTGCCCATTTTCTTGAGGCCATCAGGCTCGCCCTAGCAGCCTCGGTGGCCAATCAGAACATTGAGCACTTTTGGTCCGTCTTTAACCTGGAATGGCCCGACACTACTGCTCGGATGGCTGTGTTCCTCCGGCGTGTGCTGCCCTTAGAAAGCCTGCTTGCCTCGCCCCGTGGCGAAAACGCGGGTGTGAACGAAGTCCAAACCTCGCCGGATGTGTACAGTGTCTCTTCCGACACGGAAGCTGTGTCTCCCGCATCGATGGAGGACCTGGCAGAGGAAGCGGACGAACCAGAGGCGCAGGTGCACGATTGGCGTTTCTCTGAACTGCGAACTACTGACCTTGCGGCCTTGCGAGAAGTTGATGTTGCTGCTCCTTTTCGGCTGCCGGTCATTGACGATGAGCATTGGAAAGGGCTCAGCACAACACCTACTAAGCATGGACCCCATCGTTCCCGGAATGCATGGTATGATGCTGCCACTGCTCATTGGGCTGCCCTCAAGGGGCTCGCAAGATCGAAGCATCCAACTAAGCAGCAACTCAACAGCTTCTGGTTCAAGCTGTACTGCCATGGCACTCCCAAGGAGCCCGAGCCCTCGGCCCTCGCTGCCGCGCTTACCACCTTCCCCTTTCAGTATCGGGACGAAGGTGTTGTGCAATATCGGCAAATACAGGACGCCATCCGGACGATGTGGCATGCAGCCCAAGCCTCAATGAAACGGCACATAGGGGGCTCCATCCCAACTGACATCCCTGAGTGGGGGGTTAGCGAGGAGGAGTTGCCACAAGTATGCGTCAGGCCTCGTGATGCCGCCAGTGACGAGGATTTGAAAGTGGCCGAAGGTACTAAGCCGGTTGCCAAAAAGTCAGGAAGACGGGCCCATACTATCTCTGCAGGCTACCGCCCACGACGCCCTGACTGGGAAGGCCCTTGGCAATAATCCCTCACACCCACCTGATTGCATGGGTGGGACCACTGGACTGTATTATCTGAATCGGTAGCTGTCGCTACTTAATGGCTTCCGTCCTGGGAGCCTCCAGGGAGCCTGCTGCTCTTGGCTGCGGCTCGCGGCTGCCCCACTGGCTGACCACCATGGGGAGCCCTGGGCTGGTCTGCAGTGCTCACTTGTAAGTCCCCAGTGGCTGACCACCATGGGGCGCACGGACGCTTCGTGAGGGTCAATTCCAGCTGTATGATGAAGCCGCCCGGCTACGTCACAAGAAGGGCAACTCACCGATTTGAGGGTCCCTGGCTATGTCACAAGGACGGCAGCTCCCCAATTGTTGGGTCACGCGGCGCTGGCACACGTGCGTTATTGTACATGTGCACAAAGTGTTGTGTGTGGGCGTGGCTTTGCATTCCAAGTAAAAATGTCTTTACAACACAACACCTAAGGCTAAGATGCACTTGGTGCATATTCGTGTGCTGGGTTCTCGGGCGGCGTGATGCACTTCATGATCTAAGGTTTTTGTTTACACGCTTTGCTGGAAACCTTCAGTTGCGTGATTTGCGCGATGGCGAGATATTGACCCCACTTGCCATCACCCCCTATCACCCGATGCGTGTTCGTCTCAAAGAGCACTGGTGCGGCGACAGACAATTATTTTGGCGACAGTGAGGAAACTGGCTTTGATGTTGAAGCAAAAGATGAGGCTGAGGCTGCTGCTGGCGTCATCTTCGTTGCTGCTGCTGTTGCTGTTGCACTGGCATCTGAGAGGTTGATAGGGTTGCAAGAGCCATCTCCGACAAAATGAAGTCTTTCGTCTCAAATCAAAAGGCAAGCAGATCTCCGTTTCATCTCATATTGTGCCCCCCCCCCCCCCACCAAATGGACGTGATGTGGATTTGGAGAACAAGTTCTACGATGGCTTCAATCATGGGCGGGGAGACATGAAGCTTGTCGGCCCACTTGCGTTCATCAGGGCATGAACGTTCTGAATAGTTCTTTTCCGCAAGCAGGCGCATTCATGACACGACAAGACATGGCCTGCGTGGATGCCGCCACGTATACGTTCAACTAGGATATTGTTAAATTTATACATTGCTTGGCTGACAAAAGTTTACACTCATCGCGCATGCTGGAACTAGTGTTTCTTGGAAGGTGCTGTTGCATTGAAGCATTCAGGCTGCAGTGTGAAGCGACGAGAGAACTCGCAAGCTTTCCGTCAGCCAGCACATGAAGAATGGAATGAGCACAACCAGCAACAAAATGAATTGTTGACTGAAGCGCCGGCAAACACCAAGAAACACTTGACTGCAAACGCTGAACAGGCTGCCAAGGACAGTTTGACGGCGGTGAACGCAAGAATACTTGGACGACAGCCGGAAATCAACTACTTGAGCCAGTCTATCAAGTGGTTGAACGCAGACAAGAAGAATGCGATCATGAATGGGTTGGTTGAACCGGAAGGTCAAACAGGAAGTGGCAGGGCGTCAAAGGATTGAAAACAGAGCACAATTCTGATTTAAATGAAACATTTTGTCTGCACAGAGAGAGCAGCACTGGTCAAACGTCACATTGACAGGACTGAACTCGGATTGAGCTGACGCAAGGAAACAGCAACGTCTTTGATATATCCCCCTTTAAACTCGACAAGTATGAGGTTAGCCTTATATAGGTCTATGAAGAACAACAAGAAACTAGTGCTGTGCTCCTGACGGCCTGATAGCGGAACTGTTTCAACAGATGAATAGAGACAATCGGAGTAAAATCACGCGTGTCATCAACTGATGGTGTTTGTTTAATCGCTAAAGTTGCTAAGGCGGTATCCCTTTGCAAAAATGTGAGACAAATCAGCCCCAAAGCTAAGATTGAACACTATTCACAATTTACAAATGAATTGCAAGCTGTAGATGTTTTTGATTTGAAACAGGTTACAATTTGAAAGCTCTCTGCACGAGCTGCAAAAGTACCTCTCCACCATTTACTTCGCACAGCGATTGCAAGACACTGCAGCACTGCAACAACTTCATTGTCATGCTTCTCGATGTGGAAAAGGCAGTTGGCAACGTAGCGCATGACAAACCATTAGCCTAAGCATCGAACCGAACAGAAAAGATTTATCTCTTTATTGCGGTCATTAAAAAATGTGTATTCGCAAGCCTCTGTCTTTGTAGCAGATGACTATACAGAATCGGGAAGTAAGAAGCAAGGAACCGGAGACCAGGGTGCCCTGTGTGCTGTGGATTATGATGCGCAGTACCAAACTTGCGAGACTTGACAACATAAGCTTTGACAGAATTTACCCGGCCAAATAATTTGTCTCAAAAGCTTGAGAAGCTCACGCCACAGCATGGCTTGTGTCTAAGTCATGATAAATGCAGCAACATGCCTTGCACGGGGATAGCGCTATCAAATCCCGTGACGGCATAAGGTTGGAACGGCTAAATGAGGCTGGCAACTTGGGGCATCAAGCAACCCCAAAACAATAATCCCAACACATGCTGTAAAACATGTAGCCAAGAGCTAACTTTGACTACCTGGTAGAAGCTTGACACAGGAAAGCTGTGGGATGCAGCTTGATGGAAGTTGGAAGCATATGATCATTCTTGAAAGCAAACTGTTATATGCGTTTCAGACTTTACACTTCGCGCAAGCAGTGCAGGATTTTTTCAAGTACGCGGCTTGGGAGATGTCCTCAACTTAAGCAGCACGTATTGTAAACCGCGCAAGTGCATTTCTTCTTTCCCCATACGAAAAATGCCAACAGGACAGATGGGCACAGCATCATAAAGTCGATTTAAAAAATATATACTCGGAGAACGAACAACACTAGCTGCACAGACTTTGAGAAGCCAGGAATCCGATCTACGGCGGTTCAGCTACAAACCAAAGAGCGCGAATTCCCCAGTCGGCAAGCGACACAGGCTTATGCGCACTTGCAAGTTTACGTGGCAGACGGTGCAATTTGCTGACTCCACATGCAAACCAAATCGTGCAGCAACTCACCCCGAAGCGCCCAACCGCCGCTTTTGAAGCTGCACAGCAACAGCAGCAGCATTTATCAACAATAGAGCAACTCGGACACAAGTCAGCAATGAAAGCCTCTGCAGAATGTCCACGTGCAGCTAATGGCCGACGACACATCGCGGTGCGATATTGATGTGCGCAAAAACGCAAAACTATGCAACACTCAGAAGGCAAAACGAACACAAATACATCAGAAAACAGCAACAATCCAAAAACCTAACCGGCCTAACCTCATGAACTCAAAAAGCTTGCAAAGCTGTTCAGTCCAGCCTTAGACCCACGTATCTGTGCTTCAGTTCCCCCCCATTCACGCGCCCACCGAACTCGGGAGCTGACTCATGGATATTGGATCCAAGCCCCAGATCCATGAGCCAGCCCCTAAATTTGTGAGCTGACTCATGGAATTTCGCCACGAGCCCCAGATCCATGAGCAAGCTCACCGGATTTTGGCTCCAAGCCCCAGATCCATGAGCAAGCTCACCGATTCAGGCCCTTAAGCTGAGCCCCCAGATCCATGCAAGCCGATTCAGGCCCCAGCCTCTGAATTCGTAAGCTGACTTGTGGAATTGGTTTCGAGCTGCAGATCCATCAGCAAGCTCACCGATTCAGATTCGTGTGAGCTGACTTGTGAATTTGGCCCTGAGCCCTAGAGCAAGCTTACCGATTCCGCCCCGGATCATAAACAAGCTGCTCACCGATTCAGATCCAGCCGCTAAATTCGAAAGCTGACTTTGGATTTTGGCCTCAGATCCACAAGCAAGCTTACCGATTTTTGCCAAAATCGTAAGCTGACTCAGGATTTTGGCTCTAAGCTCCAGGCTTCAAATTTGTAAGCTGACTTTGATTTCCAGACCCAGCCACCACTTGAGCTGGCTTGGGTTTTGGTCCGAACCATGTCCATAAGTCACTTACCAATCAGACTTCCAGCCCACAAATTGCGTGAGCTAAGTTGAGCGTTACAACCCCTCTACACAATGGGGTTCCTCGTTCAGTTGGCCAGCCACCCTTAGCTTGAGCCAAAATGGCTGCGGAGGAGGGCTCAAGCGCCTTAAAGTTGTAAATCTTGCCACATTTGCCAAGGCAGGTTGGGATCTTATGGAAACTTTCTGTCACAAGCATCTGTAGAGTCAATTTGGCTAAGAGGGAAAGCCAGCCAGATCGACAAGTTGGGGTTCTTGGTGCGCGCCACGTCCAATTCACCAAAGTCAGCGCTGAAAAAACATGACTGTAGGCCAAAAACGCCGGGTGTTTTGGCTGAAAAGTTCTGGACTCATTTTGCATGTAACAATTGCAACCATCAGTTTTTGCACAAGTTTTTTTGTGCAAAACACCGTGACGTTAATTTTGTAGAAGTTTACTGAACTTAACTTTGATCGGCAAGGGGCATGAAGGCAACCGATGGCTTGGAAGCACAGAAGTTTCTTGTTTTCTTGACTTTGAGGAGCAAAGATTACAAAGAGTAATGGACAAGCCACAAGCAGCGGAGGAGTGCTGAGACCATGCAAAGGAAGCGTCCTATACAGCCTACAAAGCCAACCACCCTTACAGAAAACACAAATCGCCAATGCAACACCCAAAAACCTCTGAACTCTGCACTTTCGCAAGTGTTTTTGACAATCTAATGTTGCGAAAGATTTCTTGGTCGGATTGGCAAGCTTGAGGGTAAGAGTCCAAGTCGGCTTTCAAATTTGGAGAATGCAGTAAAATCAGTAAACTAGCTTGTGGGCTTGCTTTGGGTCTGAATCGTTGAGCTCAAATTGGTGATCCAGCTTCTGGCTCTGACATCCACTGACTGGTTTTTTCTCGCGCCTTTTCTGCTTCTTCCTGTGCTGTGCTTTTGTTTGGTCCTTCCTTTCCTTGAGTCCCTCCCCTTGTTTTTGTATTGGCTTTCCAGGGATCTTGGTGTCTGGAGGTTGCCTCGTGGTTCCGCTGCCTGTGGGGTAGTCACATGAGTTTGGCCTGCCATGTTTGGTGAGTGATGCCATGGAGTCGTATGCCTGTCAACCGTACGCGATCCAGGTTGGAAAGTGCTCCAAGTCCACGTTGCTAGGAGAGAGCAACTCATTGCACTTGCCACTTTAGGGACCAGTAATATCGCAATGACCAGGCAGATGCAAGCCGGCGTCATCCTGCCTCACGAACTCGATGCTGCCGGTTGGTGCCGATACTTTCCGCCGGAAATACAACCTTGTTGTGTCGGGACCATTCTGCCTTTTTGAGAAACAGCAACGCCGTCTGCTTCGCCCGGCAACCCACGGTTCGCTGTTTTCTCCTGCATGCATGGAGGCCAGGCATCGGCATCATGCCGCATAGCAGTGCCCTCATGGGGCGAGCGGTGTCCACGCACAGTGCTTTGCCTGGTGACGCGATAGACCTTCCCTATTGGGCGAGTGTTGTCACCGAACAAGGAGCGGGTAGGGAGACAGCCCTGTCTCCCGGGCCCTGGCAAACTCGTCTGCTGGCCGGATAATAGTCCTCGCCCTCCCATACCGCCGATTCCTCCACGTGTTGGAGAATACCTAGTGGGTAAGGTCAGTAGGATCGAGCCGCGAATTCCACATGGGAGGCCACCTCCCGCGCCAGTTGCAGCCGACCTGCCACCTTGGCAGGTCCCTAGCCACCCAGGTCCACAGGTCCTTGCGGCGACCGCAAAGCAGGCTATATGCCAGCTTCGCACTCTCAGTGCTGACCATGCGCGGGGGCCTCAGGAGCCTGAGGATCTCGCGCAGGCACTAGAAAGTAATCAGAATTTCCTTGAGCCCACCCCTAGCGGCGTACTGCCATTGAAACTGGCCTCGGGAGCCCTTTCCGGCGAACCGCCTGAGCCGCAAGGTCTCCACCCAGAGATTGACTACAATGCATTACTCGGCTGCCTACTTCCACAGCTCCGGGCTGCCGAGTCCGCAGGAGCCCATGTCCTGCTCTTGGTCACGGATAGTCGCTGCTTCTTGTCTATTCCGCACTTCCCCTACTTTGTCCGGCATTTGGTAGCACGCATGCAGTGGGAAGGCCCGTTTAAGGAGAGGTGGTTTCCCATCTTGGTTAACATGCGCCAGGGGTGGTCTTGATGTTGCTTGACCATGACACCTTGTTCACTGCCAGGTGGGAAGCAGAAGAGCTGCGAAGGTTTGCAGTCCTCGATCTACTGCCCAATACCCTCTCGACGGAGTCACTGGGCAGCATGGAAGTCGAGACGGACGAGACACAGCCCTGTGGCTCGCTTCCAGCCTCGCCGTGGAGTTGCTCGCCGGACGGGTCCATACCGTGTGGGGCCCGATCGCCAAACTCAATTGGCATGGTTTGTGCGTCCGAGGACCAGCTCGAAGCAAATGGGGGATTGGTCCTCTTCTACCCGAATGCTCCGGACGGCAAACATCCCCGGCTCCCTCGCTTCTGCATCCCTGGCAACGTCGCTAGTGCGGTGACCTCAATTGGTACTGCGTTGAGCCGAGCCCTGCAGCTAGTCATCATGCCCAGTGAAGTGCCCACTCCATTGCCTGGTATGCATGAGCAGGTGCCGTTGGACCAGATCCATTATCGGCAATGTCTACGCAACACCCCTCTTGCCGGAACCACTGCTCACAAGCACTCTGACTTTGTGTTTGCGTGGGCACTTTTAGGAAGATACATACATGAGGTTGCGTGGAAAACGGCCGACCTTACTGCTGGCCGGCCAGAGCCAGACATCCAGTTTGGCGCCTCCCCAGTCAGGCAGGTCAGAGGGGTCAAAACATGGGGACAAGGCCCATATGAACAGGGATTTCTTCCCTTGCTCATGGGTTACGGCGGCTCGCACTCCCGTTTGGCAATCCTACCTGGTCCTGACTTATTCATGGCGAACCGATACGCCGAGGTTATACCCCCTCCTTTTGTGCATGGATATGGTGCCAAAGGCAAAAACATCTTGCCGCAGTGGGGGAGTGTGGTACGGCTGCCTACTCTACCCGAGTCGGTCTGGGGCAACGGGGACACCGTCCCTCTGTGGGCCTCTGTTGGGAAAAAGGGCAGTGGACCAGTGCGGCTCCAGCTCTTCCCTGGGGTCCTCATGTTTTGGAAGAAAGATGCCCTATCTTCCTGCAGGGCCACCCCGAAATGGCGCAGTCGACCCAATACCCCAACTGGGCCGCTTGCTCTTCTTGCTGCCGCTGCGCATGCTTGGCTGGCCCAGGCGGATCTGCCGTGGCCTCTCTTCGCCGCAGACATAAAGGTCACGCCGTTGGGCCTCAGTCAATACTGGGATGATGGACTAGCCATGCGTGTGCAACAAGCCCTGGCAGCCTTTGCCTTTCCTGCCTACCAGTACCCGCCTCCAAAGCCTCACCTAACCCCCTCAGGGGAATGTCGGTCGCTCTTCATTAGCGGGATGAATGGGAAGGCCGAGAATACGCCCCCCACTGTGTCGGGTAGCATCATTCACACAGCCAATTCCTATGCACTCACTGGCTTAGAAATGGAAACAGTCCGGGACAACCAGGGCAAAAAGGTCCGATATGAGGACACACAACGCCCGTTGTTGCTTTCGACCAGCGGTAATGCCGCACATGCATTGTTGCTCCTGCCCCAAGCCGCCCAGCTATGGGCACGTGCTCTGTACCCTCAGGTCGAAGGATGCGGTCTGCCAGCGGCGGTTCGTGCTAGAATCAGCTCGGTAGAAGCCTCCCTGACAATGTGCCCTGCCCTGGCTCACTTGCACATGCCACATACTGCTGCGCTGACCGCTCTGCATGTGGGCCTCGCTGCGGGTAGAGCTGGCGAGTGCAAACTGTGCGTTACGGGTTTCTCTGCTGGGTCGTATACGGGCGCTGCTGTGGCTATCGCTTGGCATGAGCGCCAAAAGCTTCCTGACTGCAAGGGCGATTTTGTCCACATCAAGGCACGTTTGGGCGGCGTTGCCATGCCACGGGCCATGCTGCAATATATCCTGGGTTCGGAATTGCGGCACGCTGTTAGTCTTGTCCATCATGAGAGCGACCAGCTTTGTATCTTCCGGCCCAGCCAGGCAGCAAGGACGCAAGCGATTGGCGCGGGAGCGCGTCTCTACTACTTCACTGGACCTGAGTCACTTGGCAGTGGTGGACACTCTTATGGTCACTTTGTCCACAGTGAAGAGCTATTCCAGCTCACGCCGGGGGATTATGTGCATAAGGAATTGACTAAAAAGATTTGCGGCTTGGCCGACCCCCGGATGGATCGCACAGTGCGAGCAGGTTTGATGGGGGTTGCGTGTGGCTCTGTCCAGCTTTCGGATAAGTCTAAAACTTTCATCAACTCCGTGCTGGGACGGCAAATCAGACGCCCCGATATGGAGGCTTTTCTCCGGATACCTTCCGCTGAGAACCGGAGCATTGCAAGTCTCCGTGCTGACTGTACCCAAGTCCTCCTGACGGATGCCAAGCCGCATCTGGCGGTTTGCCGCCCCCGTATCATGAACTTGGTCCCACGATGAAACTAGTTTTGGGTATGTGGCTCCCCCACCTGTCGTTAGAGCGCCTGGTTGACATGCTGGGTTATCAGTTTTTAGCCATGGCCTCGGAAGCAGAAATCGAGGAGGAGCCCTCGGAACAGTATCACTACCCAGAGCAAGCTGCGGTCAAGCGGGCCGCCACCCCTGTGGCGATAAAGCCCGGCACGCATACATGGCCAATCTGCCTTCTCCATCGAGTTTACCCAAGGGCATCGGTCATGCTCCTTACACCGGAGTTGGCGGATGTCCCTGACTGGGCTACAAAGTGGTTTGCTGTCGCTGGTAAAGTGCCGGCCAAGGGCACTGCTTTGCTGGTTACCTTGAGAGAAGACAAGGGGGATGTGGCCTACCCAGGCATGTTTATAGAGCTCCTTGCCCCGAAGAAGCTTTTCACCGGCCCTGGAGAAAGTAAGGCCATGCAGCCAGTCAATATAACCATTGCCCTGCTCTTGACTGATGAACAGCACAACCAATTCGCGCAACGACCCTCGCTGCCGAGAGTCAGCCAGCTTGAGGTTCTGCCCGGAGGAGCCTCTACCCCGCTTTGGGATGCTCTGTTACACATGCCTAGGGAAAGGCAGCATGTTGCATTGGGCGTTCCGCTAGAAGACTCGCCTCTTGATGCCATCCGGCAGCCACAGTGGTTGCCGGGCTTTCTCACAGATTTAGTGCTTGTCCTCCTTATCGGGCTAGTGGTGAGAGGGAACTGGCACGACACATGGGCACAGCTCATTCACCCGGAGGTCTGCCAAGTCTTCAGAGGCAAGCACGAAACGCAAGCTGCGCAGGCATCGCTTACTGCGGGTCCGGGGGCTTCCAACCCCTTGCAAAGCTTCCTCAACCTTTGGCTTGCGGAGGAACAATCCTATCGCAAAGAATGGACGCCGACGCTGCTGAGTGGCGTGTTAGCTACGCTGCCTGACTCTCCGCTGCCCGGCCAAGAGGACGCCCGGACTCCTGCGCTGTGGCATGCGGAGTGTCTACGCCTGTCCCATGACTCGTTGAGCAACGAGCACGATCCGAGGACTCGAGCCAGCATCTTTGCGCTCGCGGTTGATACCGCCTTCCTTACGTGCCTCTGTGATACCTTTTGGGGGGCGGACGGACACCTGGCAGCGCTGCTGGGAGCATGCTCGTACGGCCTGGCCGCTAATCGTACTTCTGTATTCATAACGGGTGCGCCCGGCAGCGGGAAGACACGATCCTGCGCGTTTCTAGGAGTACTCCTTGCGTGCCTGACGAGCCGGCTCACCCTGTACACCGCTCATGGCAATGAATCGGTTCGGGCCTATGTCGAAACGGTTGATAGGCTCACGACTGCTAGCAATGAATTTGTTCGCAGCCGCATCGTTCGCATACCGGGTAACAAGGAGAAGGACACACATAAGCTCCCTTTTGATGTGCACGATTTGTACCGGGGGCTACTTGTAGCCACGACACATGGTACGATTGTGGCAAGGCTTAGCTTTCCCTACTCGCAGCTCATTAACCGTCTAAAGGATGTTGAGTTGCTCCTCCGAGATGAAGCCCAGCAATTGGGCACGCCTGGTTCCAACACCATTCTGGCGCACATCAAGCATGCACTTGATGTCATGATTGGCGACCACAGACAGCCCGCTGGAGGATCGCGACCCAATTACCACTTCGTCACGGAGTTGTTGGAGCAGAAGATTTGTGGCCTCAATGCGGTCCCTGCCGACCTCCACACGCCAGCCACCTTGCCTGCGGCCCTTTTGCGGCAAACGGCCCAAAGTTCCGGCCCGTGGAAAAAGGGACAAGGCGAGATGCCCTCTTGGGGCAAGCCCCACCGTTCCTCTGGAGCGTCTGAGGTATTGTTCTCAGCGGTCTCGATGCTGGAATCGATTCTCTGTATAAGCATCGTCAAACCGAAGCAAGCCGAGACAGTCATGCAGGCCGCCGGGCTGAAGGCCATTGTCGGACCGGCTGTCAACCTCTCGCTCTGTTCATCCATGCGCCTCCCTCCTGAGATTGCTGCCATTCTATACGCATGTCGGTACTCGGAGGCGTGCCGCTTCGAGCTGATAGGCAGGGTCCCTCGGCTACGTATGCCACCAGGTCCCACGATGCAGCACCTGCTCGGGCGGCCACTGCGTAGCCTTGCAGGCAGGTGGATGGAAACGTGTCGATGGGTACGGGTGCAAGATCAGGATGAGACCCAAACCAAAATAGGCAGAAGCTACGACCTCAGCATGGTCCTGGCGGACATTGTGCTCACTTTTGGGCACCAGGTCTATCCTGACTCCCCTATCGGGATGGTCTCTCAGTATGCCAGGATTGTTACCCAAATGAAGTTTATGCTGCAGTTGAGTCTCCCCGCAGACCCACTGGGCGATGACGATATGAGCCTACTTGAAGCCTGCCAAACCGCGGAAGACTTCCCGCTGACTGGCGCGCCCAACACTTGGAGCCTTGTGACGTTTCGGACCTTCCTCATGAATCGCATAGGGTCCCTTAAACGCTTCTTCGGCGCTATCACCACGGCCTGCTCCACTGGCCCCACATTTGGGATATGTGTCTTTGTGACATGTCGGGCTTCTGGATTCCTGTTTAGTAGCGAGGCAGGGTTTGCCCGAGCCACCTCCTCCTTCACGAGAGGGCTTGGGGCTTTGGTTTTCGTGGCACCGCACTACTCTGATGGTATAGGTGCATGCTTCCAAATGGCGGCCTGCGCAAGCTGAATATGTGCGCACACAAGCCAGCTTGTGGAGCATGGATGGCCCTGGCATTGCAACGGCATTACACAAGCAAGCCTTCCGAGAACGGACAGTAGCCAGCATCGTGCTGCCTGCGGAACGCAAAGTTGGGCTGGACCTCTTTGGAACACCACCCCTGCATCAAGCGTGGGCTTTGAAGGCCACCTGGGGAGATAAGCGGGAGGTTTTTAACCCCACACTTCAGCAAGAAGGATGGGGGAGTCCCTCTTTCACCTCCAACTCCTACTCGGGCACCATTGTTAGTCTGCAAACGCGCGGCTTCGTCCTGGAGCCCCTGCCCAATGCTGTGTATTGTGTCCCCTTCCAGCCGGTGAGGGAAGGAGATGGAGTCGCCCAATACCTCACCTGCTTGCTAGGGGACACCAGCATTCGGATGCCGCCCAAGCGGGGATCGACTCAACGCGCTGACCCGGATTTCGAACACAAGGCCGGCATACTGCGAGCCCCCCGTGGTCTTCACCTCCTACCTGTTCGTACGGGTAAGGCTGCCTCCGAAACTGCGATTGATGTGGACTCTCCGGGAAACAGCCCTGTGCCCGCGGGTAGTAACAGTCCCGACGTGGTAGTTGCTACTGCAGTCGAGGTTCCTACGCCGCAGCAGTCGCCAGCCCAAGGCGAGGCTACCACAAACGCGCGCCATGGCGAGCGGTGGGGTACACCATGGCTCCAGCCTCGGGCCGCGAGGGGCTCCATTGCGGCAGCTGTCAGCCCGCCTCCGCCAGCTAGACGGGACGTTTCCCGAACCCCTTGCGGCACCCCAACGCGGGAGAGAGGACCACTGACGAAGGAGCCTGCAACGAAAGAGCCTGCGGTTGTGCCGGCCGCGAGTCCTATTGCTCTGGATGCTTGTGTGACGACTCCCTCTAGTGAAGTTGATCACAGGATCGGAGGGGGTAGCGCCGCCTCGTGTCCACCCCGTAGTGGCGGCAACATTAGGGACCCGCCGCCTGGCGTACGACGTCCACCCAGCCCCCGGACACGGCCCACGCACACAGCATCTCTGGATGGGATTAGGACGGTTGAGGCGTCACAGCCCCCTTGCGCTAAGTCTCCCACGGACTCACTTGGCCTGACGGAACCAAAATCGGATCTCCCTATGCCTCCCCATGGCCTGACGCCCATCCCCGCCAGGCCTGTGCCCGCTGTCCAAGCTCGCAAGGAAAGTCGGCCTCTCGCTTTGGACAAAGACGGCTCTCAGCAGCTGGAACCACCAAAAGCCAAGCCTCGAGGGCCTAGCGAGCCCAGCGGCACCCGCGATCCCAGCGCCCCAGCCTGCGCACCCATCATGCAGAGCAACACAGTCTCGGTCTGTGATCTCATGTGGCGCGCACTTGCAGCGGGACATCACTTTGGTAAGAATGTCAAACCTCGGCCCTACATGAACCTGCGTGACTCGCAACACCTCACAACACACTGCCAGCAGCTTCGGGCATATAGGGCCTATGAGGTGTTTTTGAACGGCATACCGAACCAGCTGCAAGACTCGGATATGCTGATCGGAATCGCTGACACGCTACTGCATCTGCCTGAAACGTTTCCGGCAGCGTATTTGAAGGTTTATGACCCTATCATCACGCAGTGCCTTAGATTGTCGGGGGCATTGCAGCATTTCGACCTTGCTGAAATGTTGGATTGCCCGGTCCCGCAGCTGGACAAAGCAAGGCTTTCGGAGTCCCTGGTGGGGTATGGCTTTCTTACCACAGCGCAGTACATCGCGGATCTTTTCTCTGCGGTGTCGGACTTGCCGAGTGTCATCAATGCCAGTTTTCCTGCAATGCTCAGCTACGCTGACCCAGATTATTGGCTGGGTGCACTTCTGCTCGCATTCGAGTCCCACCAAAAAGGTCCCCTGGAGCGTACGGCAGGGCTGCCCATTGTTATTGGTTTTCCTGAATCTGACAATAAAATTACTGACCTGCAGATCAATGTGCCGCCTGCAGCCATGGTGGCCTTCTTGGCTGGCCGCGCTTATCGGTGTCCCACGTGCCCTACTACCAAATATGTGATGGACGCGCACAGTGGACTGCCACAAGTCACTGGCCAAGCCTCCCAAGAAGCCTTGCAGGCATGGGCCGCAGCTGCTAAGCACACGGACGTGGAAACGGCCAGGCTTGCCCAGCCCAGCCTGAATACGTTCCTAGGCATCACGCTGCAGGGCACACAGACACTTGGGCAAAGGCACTATCAAGAATTTAGGCCGGACCTCCCCCCTGCCCATTTCCTTGACGCCATCCGGCTTGCTCTTGCGGCCTCGGTGGCCAACCAAAACATTGAACATTTTTGGTCAGTTTTTAACTTGGAATGGCCTGACACTTCTCACAGAATGGCTGTTTTTCTACGGCGAGTGTTGCCCCTAGAGTGCTTGCTCTCCTCGCCCTGTGCTGCGCCTGTGGAAGCGAACACTGCAGCAACCTCGCCGGAGGTCGTCAGCATCTCTTCCGAAACTAACGAAGGCTCTCCCTGCCCGATGGATGACATGTCAGACGCGGAGGACGAACCCGAGGCACAGGTGAATGATTGGCGCTTCTCGGAGCTGCGAACCACTGACCTTGCAGCTTTGCGAGAAGTGGATGTCTCCGCCCCTTTCCGGCTGCCAGTCATCTTTGATGCGCATTGGAAAGGGATCAGCACCACACCCACCAAGCATGGGCCCCAACGTCCCCAAAATGCGTGGTATGACGCAGCCACTGCTCATTGGGCTGCCATTAAGGGGCTCATGCGAGCCAAACATCCAACCAAGCAGCGACTCAACAGCTTCTGGTTTAGGATGTACTGTCATGGCACCCCCAAGGACCCTGATCCTTCGGCCCTGCGTGCTGCAGTCACCTCCTTCCCCTTTCAGTATAAGGACGAAGGTGTTGTGCAGTACAGGCAAATCCAGGAAGCTGTCCGGGTGATGTGGCTCGCGGCCCAAACCTCAATGACAAGATACATGCGTATCCCCATTCCGGACGGCATCCCTGAGTGGGGGGTTGATGAGCAAGAGCTGCCTCCAATGCAGGTCATGCCCAGCCGTACCGCAGGGAAGCGCTCCCATACCACCTCAGCTGGCCATCGCTCCCGGCGTCCGGACTGGGATGGCTCCTGGCAATAGACAGCAAACTGTCATCTGAGGGCTCCTACTGACGCCATGCGAACGCACCATTGAGTCCCTTCATGGCATGCTGCCTAGCGTGATGTGAGCCCTCACATCTCCTCGCCGATACATGCCGCAAGATTACCTAGGGATATTCTTGGTTTGGCAACCCTCTCGTGGTCTATGCCACGGATTGGATCGTGCTTGTCTTTTGTGTGCTTACAGCTTGCAGCTGTGAACACCCTTCCGGGTCGGCCCCGCGGTGTGCCTGTGGGAACGGGGGGCCTTTCTTTCGTGGTTGCTCCACTGGCCATCTGCCACGGACTACCCTGGACCGGTCCTGCCTGGATGTTCCAGCTTTGTCATCGGTAAAACGGCCAATCTTCCTTTCCTCTGCCCCCTCTAGGTGGGCAGGTTGCCCGCTTCTATGTGCTACGACCGTGTGTGAACCCCTCGGACTTGAGTGTTGACCATCTCTCGTCTGGACGGTGACACCCCCTTGTCGTACAACGGCGTCATGCCAATTGGGAGAGACCAGCTAGGGGATGCTGCTTCTGGGCTGTGGACACTTCTACGCGGAGATCAGGTTTCCACTTCCCTGGCAATGTGCCATCGAGCACCTGTGGACAACCTGGCCTTCACGAGAGCCATTCTCGCCTGTGCTTGGGTTGCTGCGGGGTTCCCTGCCTGCTTGGGTGTATATCTCTGCTTGCGTCAAAGCAGCCATACATGACTACCTCCCCATCGGTAGGTGGCCAAGCGTGATGTGAGCCCTCACATCTCCTCGCCGACTTCTGTCGGTTTGGGCATGGAGGGTCTGATTCTGGTTATTGAACCCTCAACCCTCACCGGCCAAGGAGATAGTTGCTTGGCCTTGAGTGCGAAGTTTCGACTGGGGGACTCTCCCGCTTCCTGCGGGGCAGGTGGGGTCCCCGCCTGCTTGGGTTTACCTGATGGCTCTGATTGGAACGAAGCAGTCATGCCTGCTTTGGCCGTCGGACGAGACTCTTGTGAGTCAAAAGAACGTTGCGCCTTGTGCTCGGAGAGGCTCCACTGGCTGACCACCATGGAGTGCTCTGGGCTGGTCCTACCCTTTGTTCTTGCCGTTAAGTCCCCACTGGCTGACCACCATGGGGCAACTTTATACTTCGGATCAAGAAGGTTGACACCTGCAACGTCCCGTGCCAAGGCACGACTATGCCCCACCTGTGATGGCGGACTTGTGAACCTTCTCGTGAACGGCCTTGGCTGGTGCTGAATGTATTCGCATCGGTGGCTGCATGATGGTGGTTTTGTGAATCTGGCAACGTCGCATTTTGCGACGCACCTGCGCACTCGGTGCTACATGTGTGCTCCCGGCCTCTTCGACGATTTCGAGTACTGAGTGCACAGGGTGACCTAGCAGTTCGGCGCGCTGGCTGTGGACACTTCTACGTGGAGATTATGCACCCGCTGACTTGGCAGGGAGCCATTCCCCACTTGTAGAACAACCTGGCCCTCTTGAGACTCTAGAGGGTCACCCTCGTCTGAGCTTGGCCTGCGGCAGGGCAAGTGGGCTCCCCGCCCGCGTGGATGTTACCTGAAGGCTCTGATTGGACCAAAGTAGCAATACCATGGAGATCCTTGCACTTCGGCACCAATGTGATGTGAGCCCTCCCATCTCCTTACCGACGTACCTCGCGGGTTTGGGTTTGGAGGGACCTGATGCGTGCCGATGCGCAGGCCAGCGCCAAGGTTGCGTGGCCTTGTGTGAGATGCCTGGACTGGGAGGTTCCTCGTTGTTATTATAAACCCTGTGGCGTTAAGGGTTTGGTAACTCGCTGTGGACTCTCCCCGTGGAATCGGTAGCTGCAGCTACTCTCGCCCCCCCTCTGGCCGTGCGCGGGCACCTCTCTGGGTGGGCACTTGTACGCCAGGTTGACTGGAGAACCCTGTGCTCGGTACTCCACTGGCTGACCACCATGGAGTGCCCTGGGCCGGTCCTGCTTTGATTGTTCTTGCTGTTAAGTCCCCACTGGCTGACCTCCATGGGGCATATGCCCCCTGTGCCGGGCGCGGACACCTCTCTGGGTGGGCACTTGTACGCCAAGGTGAATGGAGCGCCCAGAGCTCGGAGCTACTCCGCTGGCTGACCACCATGGAGTGCCCTGGGCCGGTCTTGCCTTGATTGTTCTTGCTGTTAAGTCCCCACTGGCTGACCACCATGGGGCATATGCACATCTCTCATCCCCCCTAGGGAGTCTGACTTGCAACATCCTTTCGCCATTGAGTGTCGGTTGTCTGTCATTGACAACGAGTACGTGATCCGAACCTCTTCTGATGACCTCGGTTTGAATAACCGCTGTCGCACCAGTGGCTACATGATGGTGGTTTTGAGAATCTGGCAATGTCGCAATTTGCGATTCCCCCACAAGCTCTGTGCTTCCTTGTGAACCGGGACTTCATTGACGACTTCGAGTACTGAGTCCGTGGGGTATCTAGTAGTTCAGCGCGATTGCTCGCTTTGTTTCTTTGGTGTTTGTTTGCTTGGTGGTTGCTTGGTGTGTCTGGCGGATTGTGTGCGCTGACTTTGTTTCACCCTTTACGTCGAGCCCAACAAGACCGGCCTACTGTGCTACTGATGTAGTAAAGAGGCGTCAGTCCAAAAAAAAAAATAAGGCGCTTAAGCCCTCGGCCCTTGTTGTTGACTGCCGTCTTTTCTTGCCTTGCGGAAGGAAGGATTTGTGCAACATTGGCAAACCCTAAGGTTCACTGCTCCGCTATGTGCTGGTGTTTCCCCATGGAATCGGTTGCTACTAATGCGCATTGACCTCCTGATGTGAGCCCCCATCTCCTTACCGACGTACCTAGTGGGTTAGGGTTTGGAGGGACCTAATGCAGACTGATGCGCAGGCCAACGCAAAAGCTGTGTGGCCTTGTGTGCGTGTCTTGACTGGGGGTCGTCACTTTAAACTCTGGTTTTAAGGGTTTGGCAACGTGCTGATGACGCTCACGGTGGAATCGGTAGCTGTAGCCACTTACGCAGTAAAGGCTTGGCCTCCCTCTGGCCGTCTGATGAGACTTTGCTTGTGCGCGGACATCATCCAGGTGGGCGCAGCTGCAAGCCAGGGTGAGCGGAGAACCTTTCGCTCGGGGCTGCTCCACTGGCTGACCACCATGGAGTGCCCTGGGCCGGTCTTGCCTTGATAGTTCTTGCTGTTAAGTTCCCACTGGCTGACCACCATGGGGCATACGTAGTTATTTTCACGGTGCAAGTTAGGGTTTTGGTTTTGGGTGGAAGAAACATGAATTGTCTCGCTCTGCCAGAATGCAACATCCACAAGCATAAGTCGAAGAGTTTAAAGGACACGGTGGTGCTGGGCTCTCTTGTGCTTGCAGATCCAGACATGAGAAACAGCGCGTTACAACGGGGGCTTTCTCGCAGGTCCGATGAGGATCCTAAACCCTAAACTCTAAACCGCCGCTACTTGGCCAAATGTCTGTGTTTTTTGTGCGATCTCTCGAAGACAAACGCTAAATCCTCGAAACACCAATTTTTTCCGATTTTCACGAAAATCTCTTGAGAATCAATTT
Organism: Symbiodinium natans; assembly: GCA_905221605.1. Classification (NCBI taxonomy): domain Eukaryota; class Dinophyceae; order Suessiales; family Symbiodiniaceae; genus Symbiodinium; species Symbiodinium natans. Next base: position 128,162 of record CAJNDS010000171.1, read on the forward strand.
TCTGCGAAATTTGCAAAAACCCGATTTCCGGGACCCCCGCGATTCCCCGCGATTCTCCGCGATTCTCCGCGAAATGCCCCGCGAACGCTTCTGAGTCGTTTCTGATCTACGCAGACAGGCCCGCGAAATGCCCGCGAACGCTTTTGAGTGGTTTTTCATCTACGCAGGCCCGCCCGCGATTCCCCGCGATTCTCCGCGATTTTCCTGGGTTCTTGTGGGCGCAATGATGAGTTTGTGCAGCTTGTTAGCGCTTTGCATGCCCGAGCCTCCAGGGCCATGGAGGTCTGTGCCATCTCAGGAAGTGCTCCTCTGCTGGGAGCCCATGCGGTTGCAAACTCTCCTCTTGGGTTCTCAGCCAGGATGCCCCAGGCGAAATTGTCCGTTTTCCAGGGAAAACCCAAGATTCCGCCCCAGGCGGAATTGTCCGTTTTCCAGGAAAAACCCGAGATTCGGCCTCCACCTGTTCAAGCGCCCGCGCAGCATTCCATGTGTCCTTCTTCGTGTGTGTGCTACGACATGACATATAGTGATGATGATGCACACTGGTTGTCATGGGACGATGATACCCAGGAGCCTGTTCCACCGGGTAATGTGCGTGCCCTCCAGTGGCAAGGTGACCATGTGCTCCACCAGCAGGTGGAAATCGTGTTGGACTCAGGCGCTGACCACTCTTGCCTGCCTGAGTCCTATGCCAATGTGGGTCGCAAGGTTGCATCTTCCAACCACTGGTACCGGGATGCTCAGGGAAACCCTTTGAAATCGCATGGCATCCGTGAGGCCGTCCTTGAGCTCAGCGGTGCATCTGTGAAGGATCGCTGGCTCATTGCACCCGTGACGAGTCCCCTGTTGTCACTCGGCAAACTCTACCGTGTCGGGTGGAGTGTTGGCAGAGATCAAGACGACAATCTTGTGCTTGAACGCGATGGCATCAAGATTCCTGTGTACCTGAAGCAAAATTCCTTGTGTGTGCGTGGTGACATCCGTGTTGTGATGAGTGACCCCACCTGTGATGTGCGCGCTTTGCAGCTTCATGGTCCGTTCCTTGCACTCACCGAGAGGTTCCAGGTGTTGTCTGAAGGTGTGCGTGCCAACCGATGCAACTCTTCGTGCTTGATCGACTGTGCTACTGCTCTTGCAGCGCATGATGTCAGGTTTCGTACGACGCTCATAAATGGGCCACAAGGTTGGAAGTTGCACGAGCTGAATGCAGAAGTGGCACGTCTTGATGATCCTGAGAGTGCTTTGCCTCACCAAGGGATTGAAAGGTTGCATGAGATCATCACCATTGCCACTTCCGCCCGTGTGAACATGCTTGACCTGTTCCCTGAAGGGGACATCCCTGCCCCGGCACAGCCAGTGCCAGTGCGTGCTGAATCGGATGATGACGACCCAATGCTTCCTCTTGAAGGCCTCAACGAAGATCGTGATGTGATTGAAGATCAGGGTGCAGGCATTGGACGACGAGCAAAGAGCTGCAAATCCGAATGCTGAGTATGTTGTGGTTGACGGCGTACGTCTGAGCATGGACTGCACTTTGGCCACCCTTAGGGCAGCATGTGTTACGCTTGGATTGGGCAAGAGCGGGGGAAAAGCAACGGTCCTCAAACGCATTCAGGACCACCTTCGCCGGCATGAGCTTTTGGAAAGGCATCATGCAGAAGCCGACGACGGCGCAGCTGTGCCACGTGAGCAAGCGCCGGTTCGCATGCCCACCGATGAGCAGAGGCGTGCTCATTCCTTGACACATGTTCCTTATGAAGCCTGGTGTCCGTTTTGTGTCCAGTTCCGTGCTCGCAGCGATCGACATGAAAGGTCAGGTGGCAGTGAACGTACATGTTCCACGTTGTCCTTTGACTTTGCTTACACTGGTCGTCCGAAGGACCCCGCAAAGAAGCTTGTGTGCCTTGTTGTTGCTGACAGCCACACTGGATCTCGCAATGCGTGGGCCTTGCCCCGGAAAGGAGGCACTGAATCGATGCGCTATGCTACAGCCGAGCTCTGTCGCTATCTCAATGTCTTGGGGCACAATGAAGTCACCTTGAAGAGTGACAATGAGCCGACATGTTTGGCGTTGAAGGCGGCAGTGAAGGCGTATCGCACCAAGCTTGGGTTGAAAACACACATAGAAGCCCCTGAGCCTGGAGACCACCAAAGCAATCCTGCTGAACAGGCCATCGAGTTCTTGCGCCAGTTGACATGCACCATCCTTGCTGAGTATGAAAAGGAGACAAAGACCGCAGTTGGATCTCTTGATCCCATCCATGGATGGGCCTGGCGGCACGCCGGATGGATGGCACACAGGTTCGTGAAGAGCCATGGGATAACCAGCTTTGAGTTGGTCACAGGTCGTCCGTACAACGGGAAGATCATATCCTTTGGTGAGACCTGCTTTGGTCGCATCCGTAGCAAAGTCAAGGGTCATCCTAGATGGGTTAGAATGCTGTGGCTGGGCAAGCTGACTGTGTCCGACGCACATGTCGGCGTGACGCCTGGAGGCTTCTTGGTCTCGTGCCGGTCAGTGAGACGCATCCCCGAGCGTTTCAGTGATGAGCTTTGCACTGTGTTGCGAGATATGCCATACTCGCAAGCAGCTTTCCTCGCCGGCCATGTTGGACAAGCACGGGCACAGCGTACACCTGCGGGTGATGACGGGCCAGCTGTCAACGCAGAGGTGGTGCCGCCCGAGGCACCTCCACCAGAGCAGCGGCTCCTGCCTGACGACGCAATGCTTTCCGAAATTGTTCCTCAATTGCCTCGTCCAAGCATTGCAGCGGGAACGCCAGAGCCCCCAACGCCTCACCAGGCGGGGATTGCCTCAGCTGATGCAGTCAATGAAGATGTCGCAATGCCAGAACCAAGCCCTGCGGGTGTAGGGGCCAGCCCTAGTGGTTCTAGTTCCAGTGGGTCTAGTGGTTCTAATCAGGCTGGCCGTAGTCCTCCCGAGACCCCTGCAGATCATGTTGCGCCCGGAAGCAGTGAGCCTGCGCCTGTGCGAAAGAAGCTTCGTCTGATGGCAGTCACGAAAATTGGAGACCAGGAGTTTTATCATGTGGATGGCGAGTCACCTGATGAAGAGATCGAGGCGGATCTTGGTGACGGTGATCTTGAGATTGCTGATGATGGACAAGAGCAAACCCTTGACATGCCCCAATCCTTGATATTTCCTTTGGACCACGGTGAACCGGAACTTTCCGACGAAGAGTTGGCACGCATCGATCAGATCGCCATGGAGTACGAGCTGCAGCGGCTCGGGCGCATGAAAGTCTTGGCCCAGGTCGATGGTCCGATCCCGGGACACAGGACCCTGACCACGAAATTCGTGGTGACATGGCGTTTGAAATCGTTCGGGTGGATTCGACGTGCCCGCCTAGTAGCCCGAGAATACCACTTCCTGGACCCAGGACGCACTGGGTTATACTCACCAGCTTCGAGCAGTCTAACCACAAGGCTCGTACCGGCCCTGTACATGACACACCGGAGCCAGGGATGGCATATGCTGTCGCTCGACGTGAGCGACGCCTACTTGACTGTAAGTCAAGAGGTTGATACGGTGACGTCAGTTAAGGTGGGTAATGGTGTAGTGGTCTGGTTTAAAATACACAAATGCCTGCCGGGACAGCGTGACGGCTCTGCAAGATGGTTTCGGGATTTCCAGGATGTGTTGGTTAGCCAATGCTGTGTGCAACCTTTTCCTGAGATGCCATCGCTGTTCCGTATGCCTCCAAATGAAAGCAGTGAAGGCGCAGGCGGGGAGTTTGAGCCGAACCCAGGTGCCATGGGGGAGGCCTCGTGCATGTTGATGACCTTCTTGCAACGGCCCACGGTGATACGCTTGAACATGTCGTTGCAAAGCTAAGTGAGCGCTACACCATCGCTGTACAGTGGATCAAAGACATTGGGGACGAATTGACGTTCCTAAAACGAGTGCATCGCTTGATTTCGGACACTGAATTGGAGATTCAGGTGCCACCTAAGCATGTGGATAAACTGCTCGAGTTGTGCAACCTCAAAGGTGCCAAACTTCGGCCCAGGAAAACCCCGTTTCCTTCAGGTAGATTGCCGACCGATGACCCTGGTGACACCGAGCTGCCAAACGACATGGCATCCACATACCGGTCCGCAACGGGCATCTTACTCTATTTGCAGTCCGATACCGTTGCATGCCAGTTCAGCATAAGGTTCCTGGCAGGGTTCATGCAGAAGCCGACATATGGCACCTGGAAGCTGCTTAAGCACCTGGTTTCGTACTTGGCCCAGCATGAGCATCATCGTTTGGTCATTTCCACACCGGCAGTCGGTGTAGGCCTTAAGGTCCAGAAGGCTGAACATATCGTTGAGTGCTACACTGACTCAGACTGGAGTGGTTGCCGGCTGACACGCCGGAGCGTGTCTGGATGCGTGGTGCTGCTGAACTCACAGCTCCTTCATGCCTCATCGCGCACGCAGCGTGTGGTTTCCTTGTCATCTGCAGAGAGTGAATTCCACAGTGCAGTCGGTGGCTGCATCGACGCCATCCTGTTGCATCGCGCTGTGACCTTCATGTTTGGTCCCGTTGCACCCATCCAGCTGCTAATCGACAACGCCGCAGCGCGTGCGATATGCATGCGCACAGGTGTTGGACGTGTGCGCCACCTTGATGGTAAACTGTTATGGTTGCAGTCCAAAGTAGCTGATGGTTTGGTAAATGTAGTCCCGGTTGAGACGGCTTGCAACGTGAGTGATGTGGGTACCAAGTCCTTGAACCCAGGTCGCACCGAATACCTTTTGGGGCTGATGGGCATCAAAGATGCAGACAACGGCTATGCCCCTCTTGGACAAGCGCATGCAGCCATGATCGAGAATGCACGTGCAATCAGAGCAGTGTGTCGTGACTTGAAGCATTTTGCCAAACGTGGTGAAGCAAGTGCTCAGATGCTGTCGATCATGCTTCTTGCACTTCAGATGACGCCATCGTCTGGTCAGCCTGATCAGGATGACGACAGTGATGAGAACACAGGATTGTTCCATCAGTGCCTGATGTTTTTCTTCACAGTTCTTGAGTGCTTCGGGGAATTTTTGAGCCAGTATCCGTCCGTCGCAAGCGCTGGGTTGCAAGTGATGTTGCTCATCGTTTGCATGTTTGCCGCATCTTGCTGTTGCCGACATCGTGAGCCAGAAGCATTGTCGGTGCAATTGCAGGTTGGAAACTACGCAAACTACGTAGAAGCCGATGTAAGGTTGAGCAAAGGTCCACGCACGGGTGCTGTCGGTCGGTTCCACAATAACAAACTTTTCGGTTAGCCTTGTGCCCCCCTGTAGAAGTATTTTTCCTTGTCGTTTCACTGCTGCCAACAAGGCTCAAGGGACTGCTGAACAGACCGAGTCCCAGCAAAAAAGTGCCCGCTAGTGGTTTCAAGTTCAAGGGTCTGGAACGAACCCTAAATCGTTTTATGGTAGCGGAGCTGAAGGCCTAGACCTTTGGTTCAAAGTGAGCCCAAGAAAGCGCTCTGGAGGAGCGAGGACTGAAGTCCAAAAGAGCCTTGGGCCAGCTACCAAGCGAGCTCCTTAGGGGAGACTGTAAACGAGGCTGAGAGGAGCCTGGAAGTGTGAAAGAGAAGAAAAGTGTGATGCAAGAAGGAGATCCTGCTGGAGCAGGAGCTCAAGAGCATGGAGGAGACACTCCAAGCGATACTCCAATGGCTAGGCCAGCTGGAGGAGGATTGCCCCCAGGTCTCGGGGGAGCATCGTTTCAAGAAGTGATGGGAAGTTTGGCCGCAGCAGCCAATGCTTTGGCTGGAGCTGCAGGATCTGCAGGATCAGGCCAGAGGAGTTATGACTCAGCAGCAAAGCTGGTAAAGAGTCCAGAAGTGTTTGCTCCAAAGAATTTAGAGGAAGAAGTTTCACAATGGCCAGACTGGAGTTTTAGCTTCAGGGTGTTTGTAGGATTTGTAGATCCTAAGTATGCCGAAGAGTTGGTTAGGGTAGAGTCAGGACCGTTGAATCCGGCTCTGTATTCGCAAGAAGAGAAAGAGAGGAGCATCAAGCTCTATGCGATTTTGGCTTCATATCTGAGGAATCGTCCTCTGAAGTTGTTGAAGTCCGAAGGAAGTCAGGATGGCTACAGTGTGTGGAAGAAGTTGTTTCAGGAGTTGGAGCCGTCGAGCAGAACAAGAGGACTGGCAATGGCTCAGGCCCTCGTTAGTTTCCCAGCGATGACCAAGGGAACTTCCATCCTGGACTACCTGCTCACCTACGAGAAGCTGGTGGGTGAATACGAGAAAGTTTCAGGAGCGAGGTATGATGAGAACCTCAAGATCGGCACGGTGCTGAAAGGATTGCCGAATGAGTTGAGAAAGCATATTCTGGTTGGACTTAGTCCTACTACGAGTTACACGGACATCCGAAGGAAGTTGCTCGAGTACGAGAGGAGCACGCAGTCTTGGAATGCAGAGAACATCTTGCAGTCCTTCAGCATGGAAGGACCAACAAAGCATACGCCGTACAACGGACCTCAAGCGATGGAAGTGGATCGAGTGAAAGGAGGTTACAAAGGAGACAAAGGGAAGTATGGAAAGGAAAGGAACAAAGGAAAAGGTAAAGGAGAGAAAGGAGGAAAGTCCTTTGGAAAAGGAAGATTTACCAACAAAGGAAAAGGAAAAGGAAAATGGGATACTGGCAAAGAGTCCAAAGGAAAAGGAAAAGACAGAAACAAGGGAGTTCGCGCGGTGGAAGGTGGCTACGGGTCAACGAAGTTTCAAGGAAGTTGCTACATCTGTGGCAAGCCAGGACATCGAGCCACGGATTGTTGGCAGAAAGGAGATAAAGGTAAAGGAGGAAAAGGAAAGGTGAGATACGTGGAAGAAGAAGAGACTCAAGGTCAAGGTGACCGAAGCTCTGGGAGCAATGCGAGAGCGAACAACGACGAGAGTGGACAAGTGAGAGTCATCACCGCCTCTGCTGCGAGAATGGTTCGAAGAGTTGAAGAGGTGGAAGACCAGGATGAGGAGCTTGACTTGAATGAAGTGAGCTGGAGAATGAATGAGTTGGAAGTGAGGAGACTCGAAGAGTTCGATCTCACCCTGGGAGATGAAGAGAGCGATGAAGGTGAGATAGACCCTCACGATGAGTTGATGGAGTGGTACGATTCGAAACAAACAGGCGAAGAAGTTGGCGAAGTGAGAACGCTACAAGATGAGAAGACTGTGAAGAACGTTTGCAAAGAGGTTGAGTCGTGCGAAGTTGTGCTTGACAGCGGTGCGGACTGTCATGTGTTGCCTATGGATTGGGCAGAAGAGGTCGGAGAACCTTCGACTTTCGAGTACCGACTGAAAGATGCACAGGGAAGAGTTATTCCAACACTGCCTGTGAGGCAGCAAGTGAAGTTCGTTTTCTGGAAAGAGTCAGGAAAGAAGTTGGTTATCACAGACACTGCAGTTTGTGGCAACGTTACCCAACCACTGTTCTCGATTGGGAAGATGTGGAAGCTTGGTTGGGGAACTGTAAGCGAAGATGGAAAGTTGTGGCTGAAGAAAGGAACTGTTCGAGTTCCATTGCACTTCAAGAGAAATTCTTCAATGGCGATAATGAGTATCAGTCGTGTTGTGACTGAGGAGATGAAAGTGCAACCTGTAAGGCTGGAAGAGAATCTTAAGAGAGAGCTCCAGCACAATGAGATTGGAGATTCCTGGTTCGTGCTGGAAGATGGAACTCCGGCGCGGTTTGACTGGGATGTGACAAGAACATTCGACCCCACCGGTCATTTCCCGAACCACATGTATGAAGGGGAAGGAAGCGAAGGTGACTATTTCCCGTATCGAACAACCCTCTTGGGGAAGCTTGAAAGAAGAGGAGGCGCAGTTTCTCCACTGAACGAGGTAGACTGGAATTCTCTGGAGTTCTTCGAGTGCTCGGAGGAGTGGAAGGATAGAGAGAACGTATCTCTTGGAAGAACCCCAAACGAGAGGTTTGAGGTGATGATCACTTTGCTGGAGAAAGAGATCAAAGAGCCCAATGCTTATGGAAGCTTTGAAGGACTGAAAGAGAGAGAAAAAGAGTTTGGAGGAGAAAATCAGCCCATGGAAACAGGAGAGACAACCGAAGCGGTGGTTCCGAGACAAGAGGAAAAGAAAGAGCATCGAAGCAAAGGCATTCCGGTACTCCCGGAAGACGAGACAGAAGTAATGCTTATTGGACCTCTGAGGATCACTCCGACAAGCGAACTGAAGGAGATGAAGGAAGCTTGCAAGTACTTGTATTTGTCAAAGAACGGCTCGAAAGGAGTCCTGTGGCAGAGACTAAAGAAAGAGGTTGCGACGAACAAGCTGAAGGCGACAGTGCGAGTTTGAAAGAGATCCTCTCCCAGAAGCACTACCTGCGCTCCCGAGCCAGGAAGAGATCGAGAAGCATGAGTTGACGCACCTGCCTCGGGCATCATGGTGTGAAGCCTGTCAGGCAGCAAAGAGTCGGGAGGACAACTTTGACGAAAGCACGGAGAAGCCTCAGCGACCAGTGTTTAGTTTGGACTTTATGTTCACAGGAACCCAAGGAGAAGAAGGAGAAAAAGATCCATTAGCAATTCAGCTGGTGGGAGTTGATTCTGAAACGAAGTTTCTTTTGGCCGTCGCAGTGCCAACAAAAGGAGGAGATGCCGTTATCAACCACGCAGTGGCGGAAGTCACGCGAGTTCTTGCACTGTTGGGATACAGTGACGTCGTGCTGAGAACAGACACAGAGCCTGTAATGCTTGCCATTCGGAAAGGAGTTCAAGCCGTGCGAGCAAGACATGACTTGAAGACGGAGCTACAAGACAGCGCTCCAGGCGAGCACCAAGGACTGACCGTTGAGCGGTATATCCAGACAGTGAGGAAATTGGCGAAGACTTTACTCGCGACCGTAGAGCAAAGAAGTGGAACAAAGATTGGTTCCGATGTCCCACTGTATAGTTGGGCGTTTAGACATGCGGCATGGCTGCAAAATCGGTATCACGTGGGAAGAGATGGACGAACAGCCTTTGAGGCAACTGTGGACAGAACGTACAAAGGGAAGCTTGCACCCTTTGGATCAGCGATCATTGCTAAAGCGTTGCCGAAAGCTCAAGAGAAGGGAGAACCATGGGAAAAAGGAGTGTTCCTTGGAAAGGACTACGCGAGCAACCTCAACTTAGTCGGAACAAGTCGAGGAGTGATTAAAGCAAGAACAATGCGAAGATGTGCAGATGCATATCAGCCCGAGCTATTGCAGATAGCTGTGGGAGCCCCGTGGGATCATCAGCTCAAAACACTGAGACAAAGGAAGAGAAGGGTTTTGCCCTTAGAGGAACCTGAGCTTCCCCCGCTAGAAGCCCCAAGAGAAGGGAAGGAGAAAGAAAGTGAAGCGAGGCCGCAGTCAAGTTCAGGCGGAAAACAGAGTTCAAAGAGTTCCTCGAGTAACAGCCCTCCAGGGTCAGATCCAATGTCTGAAGGAGGAATTGGAAGTGCAGGTGAAGAAAGTGACGAAGACCCCGGAGAAGTGAAAGGAAAGAGAAAAGCTGAAGAGGAGCTGTTCCCAGATGAGACCTCACTGGAAACGTTGAGACAAGAAGCAATGAAAAGAGACACAAGAGAAGCGTTGGAGGATGCAGAAGAGTCGCCAAAGAAAGGTCCGAAGCTGGACGAAGGCACAGGAGAAGTGGAAGAAAGGAGCGGAAAAGCGCCGAAGGTTGGAGAGGCAAGCGGAAGTTCCTCAAGGGTGAGTGCAGAAGTGGTTCACTACCACATTAGAAGATTTGAAAAGAGTGAAGAGCCTGAGGAACACGGAGATGAGCTCCTTGATCTGGAAGAGACAAAGATGTTCCTTGAAGAGACAAAAGAGTGGCAAGAAAAATGGAGTGAGAAGACCGAGGAGTCAAGCGAAGACTTACGAATGACATGGTCCCATGAGTATGACGATGGGCCACCAAAGCTCGACAGAGAGGACTTGGAAAAGGTCGATGCGAAATCCGAAAGAACTGAGATAGAGAGACTCTTGGAAATGAAAGTGCTCACAGAAGCTGTGCTTGATGAAAAAGGAGAGCCAGTGCCCACGCCAGAAGGTAAAGCGCCAAAGCAGTTGAGCACGAAGTACGTCCTAGACTGGAGACACAGGCAGGGCCAGTGGAAAAGACGTGCAAGGTTGGTTGCAAGAGAATACCGTTGGTTGACGGATTATGACCTCACAGCCCTGTACTCCCCGACGAGCATAAGCTCAAGCATTAAATTGCTTTCTGCACTTTGTGCAAGTTCACCAGGCTATGAGATGATCTCGATTGACATCTCTGACGCGTATCTTCAGGTACCCCAGAAGGAGTACACAGTGGTTAGCCTGGGAGGAAAATGGTACAAGCTGGAGTTTACCTTACCCGGTCAGCGAACCGGAAGCAGTGACTGGTTCGAGCATCTGAGGAAGATCTTGGAAGAAGAGAAAATGACTTCGGATATCGGGTTACCAAGTTTCTTCTACAAGTTACCGAGCGGAAGTGAAGGAGGAACTTTGATGAGCACACATGTGGATGATCTGGAAGTGTTCGGAAAGCCCGAAGAGAACAATGCAGTGGTTTCACTGCTGCTGAAACACAAGTTGAAAATCAAGCTGGAAGGACCAGTAAAAGCTGGAGAAGGCAAGTGTACCTTCTTGAAGCGAACTTTCCTCGGGATACCCGGAGGAATTGAGATCCGGATGGACGGAAAGTATCTGGAGAGATTGGAAGAGCTTTTAGGGCTCGGAAAAGCACATCCAAAGAAACTCCCGTTTCCAACAGACTATGGGAGATCGATGAAAGATGAGACCCCGCTGAACGCGGAAGAGCACCATCTGTATAGGTCTTGTGTGGGGATCCTGTTGTACATGACCCCCGAGCGACCCGACCTAGGGTTTGCGACGAAGTGGCTGTCTGGAAAGTTGGCGACACCGACAAGAGGTGACCTCGCAGTGTTGAGGCATGTGGCAAAGTATGTGAAAGCTACGTCACACTATGTGATCGAACACATGGAGTCGCACCCTGGGAAGAGTTTCCTGGAGAGAAATGAAATCGAAGAAGAAATGCGTTTCGACGAGAAAAGCGGAGACGTGTTTACCGCGAAGAGTTTGATCGAGGTTGTGACCGACGCCGATTGGGCAACTGATAGAGAGACGCGACAATCAACGAGTTGTGCATTGATCTTTGTGAATGGAAATTTGGTCCATTTTCATGCAAGAAAGCAAAAAGCGACAGCCTTGAGCAGCTGCGAAAGCGAATTGGTTGCAGCCGTTGGAGGTTTGAGTGAAGGAGTTTTTCTCCAGAATTTGCTGGAAAGAGTTCTGAAGATCAAGCCGGAAATGAGGATCCACATGGATTCAAGTAGCGCCCGAGCAATCCTCATGAAGAAAGGATTTGGAAGAACGAGGCACGTTGATGCCGGATTGTTGTGGGTTCAACAACTCACCGGACGAGGCCTGAAAGTGAAAGCAATCAAAGGAACCGAAAACCCCTCGGACGTAGGAACAAAGGCGTTGACAAGAAGTTTGGTTGTGAAGTGTTTAGAAAAAATGGGCGTGAGAACAGGAGAAGAAAGCAGGGAGCCCAAAGGAGCCTCGGAGTTCAAGATCCCGAAGAAGTATCTGAGGAGAATCGTGATGATGTTAATGGTTCAAGGAAGTGAAGGGTTGAAAAGTGAAAAGAAAGAGTTGAGTTTTGGATTTTACATGTTCACGGGAATCATGGTCATGATGTTGCTTTTCATGGTTTGTAGTCCGGTGCTTGGAGAGTACGCTAGAGAGAAGTTTCGCGTGTCCGCAGCCGTTTTCAGCTCAAGCAAAAGAGAAGGCCAGGTGGAAAAGAAAAAGAGAGAAAAAGAAAAGATGGAGGCCCAGCCAAGCGCTTTAGAAGCGACCGAAGAGGCGGCAGTGAAAGCTCACGAGGCAGCCCTCAAGGAGATGATTATGAACGCAAGATCCCTTGAGGCAGTTGAGCTTTTGAACAAAGCTTTAAAGCTCTGCCGCTCGGGGCCAAGAGAGAACCTGGTGTTGCTTGGGGAAAAGGTGAAAGAGTTGGATGAGAAGTATGGAGTTAAAGAGAAACCTGGAAGCAGCGCTGGAAGCGAGGAGAAAGAAGTCGAGAAGAGAAAGGTCGAGCTGCTAGAGCTCCAGGAAGCAGCAAAGAAGAGAAGGAAAGGGATCTTCGACAAGAAAGAAGAGAAGCAGCCAGAAGAGAAAGAGAGTCTGGAAGAAGAGTCCGACGAGGAGTCCCAAGAGAAAAGCGAAGAGAAGCAGCCAAAAGAGAAAGAGAAAAAGGAAGAAGAGTCCGACGAGGAGTCCCAAGAGAAGAAAGATGGAGGTGAAAAAGAAGAGACCTCGAGCGAGGAGGAAGATGTACAAGAGATTCTCAAGGAGACAGCGAAGAAAGAGGTGCTCGAAGAAGAGAAAAATGTGAAAGAGCTCTTGGGGAAAATGACGGAGAAAAAGGAGAAGCTGGATGAGGCCCGAAGAGCGTTTGCCTCGACCTCGGAAAGGTACGAGGAGGCGAAAGTGTACCGAGCGGTCAAGGTACGAGAAAAAGAGAATTTGTCCGAGCTGTGGGACAAGTTGGAGGATGAGTTGGAAAAGAGCAAGAAGGATTGTGAAGCGATCGAAGCCCAAGCTGATGAGATTTTGGAGCATGAAGAAGAGTTGGAAAAGGAGATGGATGAGTTGAGGCCAAAGCTGGCCGAAGCGTTGCGAGAGCTGGGTGAAAAGAGAAAAGAGCTTCGAAAGTACGAGAAGGAAGAAAGGCCGCCGCTTTTGAACCCAAAGGTGGACGTCGCAATCAAGGAAGAGCTCATGGATTTGCGATTGGGAAAGCAGAAGGTGGAAATTGAGCTTCAGGAAGTTCAAGAGCAAAACGAGAAGCTCAAGAAGAAAAAGGAAGAGAACGAGAAAGAGATGGAAGCGATGAAAGGAGAATTGGAGATGCTCCGAAAGAGGAAACGTGAAAGCGTTGGATCCATGGATGAAGAGAAAGCGAAGAGCATGAAAGAGGAGAATAAGACCTTGAAGAAGAGCATCAAAGGTTTGTCGGAGACCAACAAGAAGTTGGAAAGTGACTTCCAGAAGTTGAAAAGCGAGAAAGGACAGGAGAACCTGGAAGGGAAGTTCGTTTTGAACATCGAAGAAGAGACCGACGAGGAGGAAGACAAAAAGAAGAAGCTTTGCATTCTGTGTTCCCGACACGGCCACAGCTACATGATGTGTTGGGACGCAGGGTATTCCTACGACAAGAATGGGAAATACACCCCGTGGTTGAATGTGAAGAACGAGGATGGAACGGAGAGAACAAAGGCCCAGTTCAGGAAGTACTTTCGTGAAAATGAGAAGGAGATTAGGGCCGAGTACGCAAAGTTGCTTGACGAGAACAAGAAGAAGTTCAGAAAAGGAGATGGAAAAGGAAAAGGGAAGAAGCCCAAAGAGGAAGGTGAAAAGAAGAAGTGAAGCCCTGAGGGGGCTTGGAAGAGAAAGATGTCCGAAATGACAATAAACTAAAGGTGCAAGATCGCACCTATAGACGAAGTCTTGAAAAAGCCGTCTGTGTATGTGTTTAAAGAGAAGTGAGAGAGGCTACCAGTAGCAGCGTAGTTTCCTCGTTTCACGTTTCACACCAACAAAAGAAGTGTGCACCACGATGTGTTTAAAGGAAAAGGATGACCGAAGTGAGCGATGAGGAGTTTGAATCCGAGTGAACTTAATTGCGATGAGAAGTGTGAGGCAATGAAGTGTAACTCGGAGAGGGGGTAACAAACTTTTCGGTTAGCCTTGTGCCCCCCTGTAGAAGTATTTTTCCTTGTCGTTTCACTGCTGCCAACAAGGCTCAAGGGACTGCTGAACAGACCGAGTCCCAGCAAAAAAGTGCCCGCTAGTGGTTTCAAGTTCAAGGGTCTGGAACGAACCCTAAATCGTTTTACACAAAGTGCTGAAAGCACCAGAGGAAAGTGCTCCAGGAACGCCTGCCCGGCCTTTGCCTCTTGGTTCTGATGATAGTGATGTGCCTGAAGAGCACAGAAAGGCAGCAGCCAGAGGTGCCAGGTCAAAGGCAAAGTCGAGTCCGCGGAACCGTGATGAGCAAGCTCGAGGAAGTGACGAGCATGCAGCGTCCGAGAGTTCCGAAGTCATCGAGGAGGTGCCGCAAGCCCGTAGGCGCCCCAAGGCAGCTGCTAGACCGGCCCGAGTGCCCGATGTCTGGGTGTCCACGAGACAAGGCTATGCGTTCCATCGCATTGCATGCACCAAGCTGAAGCATTCAGATGGAGTGACGGAAATCAGCCGCAGAGAAGCAGTGGAGAAGGGTTACACACCGTGCCGAGTGTGCAGACCCTGACGCGATGACATGCAGTAGATTGGCAATCCGAACCCACCAACTTGTTGTGCTATGCTTGGTAATGCTCATGATGCTTTTTGACTTTGCCCGGGCTAGCCGAAACTTGTTATGTTCCATTTTGGAACCAATCCCTTTTATGCCGCACTTCGAATGTGTTACTCCGAATGCCTTGATTTGAGTAGCCGACTCATCTCTCGTGCGATGGCAGCTAGGCCATCACAATCTTTTTACTACGAGCCTCAATGGCTAAGTGATGGCAACTCTGTTGCCTGTGGCCTCCGCTTGGGCAAACAAGCATGCATTCCGTAGTTCAGCCGTAGCGTAGTTGAACTTCCTGCTCAAAAGCAGCAGCTGTCACAAAGGCCTTGAGCTGGCTAGGGCAGATCAGCGAAACAGCTGATCGTAGTCGAAAGGGAGCATGAGCTAAGTTGTCTGGTTTGTTGAAGTCAATGTGGGCGGAAATCCTTATGTACACAGATACTCCGAACCTCGAAGCACTGTGAGGCGGGGTGCTAAGGATTTTCCGTTTGTGTAGAAGCCCACATTTTGTTGTACTAATTTGTGTTTTTACTTTGCTCCCTGTAGTTGAGCCCGATGAATCTTGAGTGACTCCGCAGGCCTTTGAGTGTTCAAAATGTTAGCAGAATCCTTTACGGCTCGAGATTTGAACTCTGAGTGCCCGACGGAACGTCCTGGTTCACGGAGGATGTCTTGCTGCTAAGGCCTCTGTGCCGTTTGGCAATTGCAAGAAGTTCAGGGCGCCCTTCTGGGGGGTTTGCTTTGCAGATTCCAGCGGCTGAAGGCAAAGTTCCCCCTGTCTAACTTCCAGCCGGCAAGCCTGTGCTCAAGCAGAAGTTGCCGGAGAACTTAAAGCGGTTTGGTGCTTTCTGAGGTTGCGAAGTTGTCTAACCTGCTTGATTTTTTTTCTTGTTTTGGCATGTTTTGACATGGCATAACGTTTGGTTCAGTTCCCTGTGATGCGTGTTAAGAGCACTAAGCTTGCCTTGCAAAGTCTTGAAGCAGTTCGTGCAAAGCTCTGTTTCTTTTGCTTTCCTCCTTTTGTTTAGCAAAATTAAGACGGAATTTGAAGTTCAGCTGAACACCACGGTGTTTGGCTTAAGTGCGACTTGCGAAAAGAACTGTGCGAGTGCTCTGCTTTTCACATTCCATGCAAGAAGGGCGGAGGGTCGGAAGAGCGAGAAAGGGCGTTTTGTTTGTCTGGCATGAATGCGGCCTAGTGTTGCAGCGGCAGTCTTTCATTTTGCGGACAACGTTCTTGCCCTGGAAAGACTGAAGGGATGCACATAACCTTCTGCATGGTACTGCTTCTTCTTCGTGTCTTAAGAGTCAGGGCAATGTTTCACCGTAGTTTTTTTTCGTGCTTGGGTGGGCGGTCGTGTCTGCTTGGGTCGGTTTTGTCGCGGTGCTGCTCTTGTCTGCAATTCTCGACCGTCTCGACCAAGTTGTCTTACCGATTTGGCAACAGACCTGCCCACTAGGCCGCTCATGTGGTAAAGGGGCGTTTGAAGAAAAGTTGGAGGGCATCATAGTTCAAAGCTGCCAGACAGGATGGTTCCTCCTTGTCAATTTCTGGCCACCATTCTCTGCTGGGTGCCGGAAAATGTGCTGGCTGGGTCTTGGGTTTGGAATGTTGCCGTTGCGGCTTTGCTGGCGGCGTGCGGATGGGTCTGCTTCCCGCAGTGGAAGTCGAGCTTTGAGAGACGTCATCTGCCTCCTCGTCAGGGGACTCCCTGTGTGCCTTTGGCCCCCCCCACACCGGATGGTAATGGGGGAAGAAGCATGTATGAAGAACACGGCGGGCCCACGTGTGATCGACACACTGTTGCGGGTCAAAGAGGCGCCATTATTTGCGCCCCAGCGCAAACAAACACTGTAGGCGCCAACCAAGTTAGTTGTAACAGGCAGAGTCGAAGGATCTCCAGACAGTTTGGCCCAGTTCTCCAGAAGAATAGGTTCAACAAGAATGTCCGGCTCTAGGCTTTGCTTCTTGGGGCCAAAGACCCTAAAGACTGAAACCAAAACGTCATAGTTGGACGAGTGCGTCCTGAACTGGTTCAAGCTGTTGTTGAGAAGGACGTGGGTGTTGGGTCAGCTTGGGTCCGTGACTTCAGGTCCTGGTTGGCCGCGGATGGGTTGTTCATGTGTTAGGTTAGGTAAGGTAAGGTTAGGTTAGGTTAGGTTAGGTTAGGTTAGGTTACGTTAAGCTGCTTGGAACGGACCGTGAACTGTGAACTGGGTTCATTGAACATGCATTTACAATTCATTGAACACGTGGTTTCACTGCACCGACTTGGGCTCACCGAATGTGTTGTTGCCCCACCTGTTCTTTTATCATGTGTGCATGTTTTCCGGGGTAGGTTTTTGCTTTCCACACTTGATGCCGATGTTTCGATTGCCACAGATTGAACAACTATTCGCTCTGGGCAACGAGATAAGCAGCAGTTCTTGTTGAGAGACGAACGCGATCTTGCAGCCGGCGTTGGGTTGGTGCTCGGGTTGCTTGATCTCGTACTGGGAACGCTTCTGCACTCAACCGTAGCAGTAGCAGTATAGCATCGATGCAACCCTACCCGTCTAAACGATATCAGACGATTTAACCGGGGCCGACATGTAATATGTTGCTTGTGCATTGGCGTCGAATTTTCCTTCTGCATTCAACACAACAAATTTGCACGACTAGGTTTGGAACATGATTTTTGCGCATGTTTTGGCTCCGAGGACAAACAGGTCCGGTTTTTAAACCTTCGAGGTGTTGTACTTCGTAGCATGTCGCTATTTCGATCCTGCTGCTCGCCAGAGCGAAGCTCGGAAGTGGCGTTGCCGCTCGCGTCACATGCTGCGTACCTTCGCGACTCCGCCGTGACACAGATCGCCTGCATGCCTCAGTACTTTCCGATGTACGTTATCCCAGCACCTTGGGGAGTTACGCAATGTGGTTCCGTTTTACCCAGTGTTTTTGGATCCGTCCCAAGCAAGCCCACAGCATCGCACAGCAGCAGATTCGTGTGCCAGGTGGAGGACGTGCTGAGCATGACTGTGCTCCGGCCACACGAGGAGCTCCTGAATGCAGGTACCTTGGTACAGTACGAGGGGGGCAGTCAGGGGAGTGCCATGTTCATCTCGCACCAGTGGGCTGGCTCGGACCATCCTGATCCTTTCTTTGAGCAGTTCAAGATCTTGCAGGAAGCCTTGAGGAAGATGATGTCTAGCGTGTCGAACGCTTCAGGGGTCAATGCCAACATCTTGGTCGAGATGATGTACGCTCAAGACACCAAGCGGGTCACAGCCAAAGAGCTGACCTCCCAGCCGCTCTTCCTTTGGTACGATTACTTCTCCTGCCCCCAGATCGAAGAACAGATCGGCAAAACCAGAGAGCAGGCCATCAGCAGCATCGCGGCTTATGTTGAGAAGTGCCAGTACTTCGTGGTCCTGTGCCCCCATGTCAGACACGCAGAGAACGAAGCGCTCGCGAAGCGAAGCTGGGAGAGCCGCGGCTGGTGCAGACTGGAGCGCGCCGCGGAGGGGCTCAGGCTCCAAGGGAAGACCGGCCTCTCCATCGAAGCTGGGCTCTCCTTCTTGTTGTTTTTTAGAGGGATGGATCCTATAGGTTTATTATACATTATACCATATAATTGGGGGGGGGATGTGTAAGTTAAGAAGGCAAGCAAGATATGGTTTCTTAGATGATGCCCTAAAGGCCGTAAAGGCCCCCTAAACCCCCCCTAAACCCTTGTAAGTTCAAGTCAAAGAGCAAAGAACCCCCCAGGAAGTCCACAGCGGCTCCTACCAGGCTCTCGGACCCCATTGGGACTGGCTCAGGATTCCCGTGGGTGAAGGCCAGTTCAGAAAGGACGAAGACCGGTCGAAGTTGGCCGAAGTCCTGTGTCTTTGGTGTGCTTAGGAATGAGTTTCTGCCTTTTATCATAGCAGTCATAGCAAAACTACAATGGTTTGTTGAAGATTTCATGTCTATTTTGCTACAAGGTGTGTCATGTTGGCCAACAAGCTGAACTACTTCCTACTGCAGGAGGATCCCAAGCTTCCCGAACTTGCTAAATTCTTGACTCCACCGGTCCGAAATTTTACTACAAGCCACGCCTACACCCCTAAATCCCTAAATCCCGAAACCAGCCTTCAATCTAATGCCTCACAGCCATCCCTGCCAATCCTCAAAATCTTGAGACGAAACCCTAAAGCCCTAAAACCCAAGCCCCGAAGCTTTGAGGACGTTTGAAAGGCCCTAAGCCCCGAAACTCACGACTTGCGAGGGTCCTACTTTTTGAGGACTTCTGCAACTACCCTCAACAGTCCTAAACCCTAAACCCTAAACCCTAAACCCTAAACCCTAAACCCTAAACCCTAAACCCTAAACCCTAAACCCTAAACCCTAAACCCTAAACCCTAAACCCTAAACCCTAAACCCAAAGCCCCGAAGTCCTTGAGGACTTCTGCAACTACCGCATCCTTCTGAACCTGCAGAGGCTGCAGCTCCGGGGCCTGGCAGCCACGCCCAAGGAGGACCCTCCCCCGCAAATCGTGGGGGGCCTTCGGGGGGATTTTAGGGGGTTTTTAGGGGCTTTTAGGGGTTTGTCAGGGTTTTGCAGAGGGGTTTTAGGGGTTTGGGGGTTTGATTAGGGTTTTTTTCGGGGTTTTGCAGGGTCGAGAGGGTTTAGGGTGAAACGCCTGAAAGCCAGGCACTTTAGCTCTTAAAGCACCGCAAGCTCTTCACCCAAACTGCTGAAGCCTCAAACTCCTAAACCCCACACATCTAGACACCGGAGCCCACCTACAAGTGAGCCCTCAGCAATGGAGCCACCCTTTGAAGCCCTCTAAAACCAAGGCCGCTCCGACCCCTGAGTGCACGGAGGATTCAGTCATCTAATAAGGACTTGAAAGAAAGCTCCCTTGGACTTTAAACCCTAAATCCCCATGTCTCTAAGACTACCCTCAAAACAGCGGTTGTGGCAGCTTCCAGGATTTTGGCCAGCCTCCTAAAACCTCAACCCTAAGCGTTAAAGCCGTAGGCCCCCTAAGCCCTAAACCCTGCGTCCTCAACCCCCAAAAAGTCAGGGGTTCTCAGTGGAGGACTTTGTGCCGGGCTTTGTTTCCGACACCAAAGACCCGGCGGTGTTGACCGTGGAGCGCTTCATGCGGCTTTTCTGTGCTGCTATACGTTCGGCTTTCCATGAGGGTGTCTTTCGGTGATTGTAGGTGCAAGTAGGATGCTCCCGCAAGAGGAGTCCCCATGGAAGCAACCAGCACGTGACATCACCCCACTGTGCAGAGGAAGATGTAAAGCCAGATTAAGGTTGAAGTAGAAGTATTCCCCCTCTCGTCCTCGGTATATAGTTGTAGCATAAGATACCCACAGCACCATTCTAATTCCCAACATGAGGCCTAAGGTTTTCAGCCCTGTTGTGCCAGATTCAGGGACAGCCCAAACCCTCAACCCTAAGCCCTAAACCCTAAGTCCTAAACCCTGAATCCTGAACACCCTGAACCCTGAACCATGAATCCTAAACCCTAAGCCCGAAACCCTCAACCCCAAATCCTAAACCCTAAATCCTGCACCCGAAGACCGAAGATCGCGAGGTATCAGAACGGCTTTCTTTCCATCCGGGAGCCGGCCTCCGCGGGCTGGCCTCCGCTCTGCTACTTAGGGCCTGAGTAGGTAAGCTTTAACTTTTTGGGGCTTCTACAATCCTACCAAAACTGAAAAGGTTAACTTGTTGGGGCTTCTATAGTCCGACCAGAGCTGAGAAGGTTAACTTTTTTGGGGCTTCTATATAATCCTACCGTAACTTTGAACGTCAGGTTTTTTTGGGCCAGGATACTCTCAGCCCCTGAGGCTATGCGGCCCTGGATGGCAGCCCTATGCTCGTGGCGAGCCTTTTAGAGCAACGAGCCGATGTGGACAGCTGCAGCACCAAGTACGACAAGCTCTTCAACTTCCCTTCGAGGATCAGCAAAATGGGATCTGACCCTAAATTAACTAAACCCTGCACCCCATACACCCCCTAAACCCTACACCCTAAACCCTGAACCCTAAACCCCTACACCCCGAAACCCCTAAACCCAAAAACTGCCTTCTCTTGGAAAACGGGTTAAAGCCCTGGGAGGATGAGCGCCCTGTCGATCTGCGCGGCGCTGATGAACAACGACGCCTGCCGGGTGCTGATCGAAGCCAGGGCAGATCTTCATGCGGAGGACGGGTTCACGAGCTTTTGTAAAAGTGGTTCGTGGGGGATTTAGGGTTGTTTGGGGAGCATCGAGCGTTTATTGGGGTTGGTTTGCGGGTTTGAGGTGTAGTTGAGAATTTAGGGGTTTGGCGGTTTAGAGTTTTAGGGTTCAGGGCAGCACAGAAGGCTTGGCTGGTTGGGGGGGAGGCTTAGGGTTTAGGAGTTCAGGGGGTTTGGGAATTCAAACCTGGGCCAGGTTGGGGTCACACATCTGGGCTCAAATCCTCCTAAACCCTAAACCCTGAAACATCTGGGCTCAAATCCTCCTAAACCCTAAACCCTGAACCCTAAACCCTGAACCCTCGAGCACCATGGCCCTGCACCAGCCCTCAGACCCAGCGGGTCCCACCTTCCACGCCTGAAGGAAGGAGAGTTAGAAACGCCAGAAGCCCCTGAAAGAGCCCTCGACCCAATAATATTCCTCAAGGTTCCTTCTTCTAGTTATGCTACAAAGGAGCCCAACACCCTACTCTTACCATGAAAGCCCCTACGGAAAGGATGACTTGAAGCACAACGCCACGCACTGGGCTGCGCTGGCAGGGAATGCCGAAGGGCTTCAGCAGCCCATGCTTCACTTTGGTGGCCTTACCTTTCGGGTTTCAGGGATGTTGAGGGGGCGTTTGCGGTGTCTGGTGTGGGGGGGGGTCGGGTCTCCCTTTCGCCCTGATGGGTGGCCTTGAGAAGTCCAGGGAGCAAAGCCTTGGAGTCGATGCCATGACGGAAGTTCGACTTGAAAGAAGAGCAAGGCCCTGATCTATCGACCCGATACCCCAAGGATGTGGATTAAGAGGACTCCGAGCTGAAAGGTACCCCCCCGAAGTGGCAGGAGCTCCCAAGAGGAGCACTCTACCTCCTCAGCCCTTATCCGCCTTAGGATCGCCCACCACGAACTCCGAAACCCAAATTTCGCAAAGGAATCTTTCAATCTCGGAGCCCAGACCCTCCCTGAGCCGTAGATTCTCGACGCAGGTCCAAGGTCTACACTTCAATCACCAAACCTTGGACATTCTGAGGCTTAAACCCTCAAGCGCTAAGACCTGTGAGCCCCAATTGCCCGGCCCTATCCCAAACCCTTAAAACGCGAGACCCTGAGCCCCAAACCCTCAAAAGCGTAAACTGCCGTAAGCCGTAAACCCTCAAACCTTAAACTTCCAACCAATAGCATCCCTAAGCCCTAAACCCAAAGCCGAACCCTAAGCCCTAAATCCTAAACCCCCCCTTGGAAGCACCCCCGAGGCTCCTTTGCGAGCATAGCCCAGAGACAGCACTCTCTCCGAACATGCTGGGCCACTGGGGTCTGTATGAGGGTATATGAGGGTTGTGCAGGGATCTCGAGTGGTCTAACGGCTTCGTTTTTTTTTCAGGGTGCCATGAGGGTGATATTTGAGATGTTATTTGCCTTCACAGAGTTTCTCTCACGAGTCATTCTGATGGACTAAGATGGTTTTTTTTCTCCTTGTGACCTGATTGCCTAAGACCGGGCTTCGAGGTTGTGGGATTTGCTTGGGTTCGGACTTCGGGCTTTTGTTCGGTCCATCGGATTTCGGGTTTTAGGGCTTAGGGCTTAGGGCTTAGGGCTTAGGGCTTAGGGTTTAGGGTTTAGGGTGTATAGGGCTTAGAGGGTTTAGGGTTTATAGGGTTTAGGGTTGAGGGTGTAGGGTACAGGGTTCAGGGTTTATCGGGTTCAGGGTTTAGGGTTGAGGGGGTTTGGGATTTGGGGTTCAATTTCTCACAAGTAGGCACCCTTGGAACTGGCAAGCAGGGCCTACTATCAGAGAAAAGTACTGGAAAGTGTCGTTGCGGGAGGGAAAAGTAGCAAACATCCGAGTCATGGTGAAGACTTAAGCCAGCATCCATGCTGAAGTGTTGGAGAAGTCAAGAGTGAGAGGGGTAAACTTGAAACCCTACACAGACCGTAGCAGCAACACAACGGCAACCTGAAGTGCCCATCCCCGCAGGCCCAAACCAACCGAGCCATCATGGCAGAGTTCTCAAGGAGTAGCCCTACACCCTAGGGTTTAGGGTTTAGGGTTTAGGGTTTAGGGTTTAAGGTTTAGGGCCTACACCAGGTTACACCATGCTCTGCACCATGCTCGGGTGCTTAGGGTGTCTCCCGAACTCATCCCTCCATTGGCACCAGCAAGGTGTGCGAGAAAATGGCTGGCATAGATACAGCACAAAGATATGTATGTGTATGTATATATATATATATGTTTGCCCGAACCAGACTGTCAAACAGACGTCCTTTAAACCCAAGACCCCTTACTTTCGGAATCCCCCCTAAACCCTGTACCCCTAAACCTTAAACCCTTGAAGCCTAGCGACTGGACACTTAATTCGGAGAGCCCAAAACCCTAAACTCCCCTAAGCCCCAAACCCCAAACCCTAAAGCCTAAACTCCCCTAAGCCCTAAACCCTAAACTCCCCTAAGCCACCCTCGTGTCGCTTCCGCCTCTGAGGCTTCTTGGCTTTCGGCAGCGCATGCATGGCCGGTTCGGTGGAGGACGGCTCTGGGTAGGGTCATGGGACTTAGTAACTCCAAGAAGGGTTCCTCCTTGAAGGGGAGCTGTAGTATTATAGGGGTTTTAGGGCTTAGGGTCATAGGGTCTCTAGGGTTTACAGGTCTAGGTTTGGGCTTAGGGGTCTAGGAGTGAAAAGTCCAGAGAGTGCAGGGCTGCAATACCCCAAACCCTAAACCTTACACCCCTAAACCCCGAAAAGGGCTCCGAGGTGAGAAGTTCTTTGTGATTTCAAGGCCTGGGAGTCTCTAGGCGCCGGGCTGTCCGTCTAAGCTCTAAGCCCCGAGAGCGGTGTTCGAGGGTTGAGGGTGAACCTCAAGAAAAGCGTCGATGTCCGTGTGCCTTGATGGAGGGGTGGGGGGGAGTGAGGGGCGTCTTAGGTTCAGGTTTGTTTTCCGGAATTCTCGGCCAAAAGTCGCCATTTTAGGGCTCTGCCAACCAGGAAGTTTCGGATCTATCCTCAGCCCGAAGCCTCAAACCCTAAACCCTAAACCCTAAAAACAACCCTAAACCCTAAACCCTAAACCCTCAACCCTAAACCCTAAAGGCCCAATCTCTGAACCGATCCTCCGACTTGCAACGAAGCCCTGGAGAGCGGGCACCAAGACTCCAAAACCCTAAACCCTGTGTGAATGTGCGACAGAATTCCATAGAAGAGCTGCAACGGTCAGGATGTAGGGTTTCGGGTTTAGGTTTTTTTTTTTTTTGTTGGGTCTTTCTGGGTTCTTGTTAAGGGATGTAATCCAAGTTACTGAATAGGGATTCATCGTAAACGATAAGGTTTCTTTGTCAGGGTAACTTACATCAGAAACCCTAAACCCTAAACCCAGAATCCATTTTTGGGCCTGGGATGTTGTTTCGGGCCCTATGGGGCTGAGGGCTCTGCGGGGTCGGAGGTTCAGTGAATCAAGGAAGACGCCTGAAATTATAGCGGGATCTCTACTATGATTTCAGGCCTATGCCTGAATTAGAGGATTTTGGAAGTTCTGGGTTCTGGAAATTGAAGGGATTCTAGGTTTCGGGGCTCAGGGCCTCGAGTTTAGGGATCGAGGGCTTCCAGGATTTAGGGTTTAGGGTTCCTTCGGAGGTTCACCGGAGCTTCTAAGGCTCAGGCGCCCCAAAAATCTTGCAGACATCCGAAACACTGAGCTTCCCAGGCCACCAGCTTCTTGCGGGGCTACACCCCGCCATCGGAGATCGCTGGCAGTCTCCATGTGACCATCCTCTGTGGCAGGGGATCGGAAGAGGCGAGCGGCACTGGCCCTGTCAAGCCCTACACCGAAGGGTCCTCAATCCCAAAAGCCCGAAGCCTGAAAGCTTTAAAACCTGAGCCCTACCCCCTCTAAACCCTCGTCCTGGGACCCCAAACTGAGCTAGATGCCCCTGTGTTATCCGAGGCATCAGACTGCTCCCATGCACCCCAGACCCTAAACCCTAGACCCTAATCCCCAGACCCGAAACCCTAAGCCCTAAACCCGAGACCTTAAAAACCCAAAACAAATCCCCAGAGTTAGGGTCAGAGGTGTGGGCAGGTAGGGTTCAGGGCTGCCGCGGTCACAGGGTATCTGGCATTTGTGAGTTTTGTGGTGTAGCCGAAGGCCGAAGTGCTAGGATCTTTTGGGGCAAGTCGCTAAGTCAATCCGACATTTTTTAAGCATCAAAGCATTCAGCTTCCAAGAGGCATCTTGCACAGGGCACAGGGACATTCTCACATTGGTGGCAAAAAGCATTGTTTTGTTGTGGGCCGCTTTCAGAATAATGTTGTTTGCGGGAGGTGGTGCATAGGTGCCGAACAAGCCCGTGTAGCAACAGAAACCAGACCTCAGCACTCGTGCGTGTCTGCCTTGCTTGGCAGAATCTGAACCCGCTCTTCGGTACCATATAGACCCCATGCCGTATGCGTATCCTGACAAGGTCAGCGGCAGGAATCGTAGGTATCAGCTTGGTAACTATGGAGCTCGCAAGCGCCATGGCAGACGCGGCATGACCCAGAACCCCCTGAAATTCGTTTTAGTCGACTCATTAGTCAACTCCCTGAGGTGGTGGCGAAGCTCATTGATGCCAACGCAGACATGGATTTCCGGCTTCAGACGCCTCTCCTGAGCCCTTTGGGCTTACTTTTCGCTTGCATGGGGCTGCGACATCGCTGGCGGGCGAGCACTCTGAGCACCTATGCCTACCACCACGAGAATGCCACGCCCCTGATGTGCAGTGCCTGGGCCGCACTTTGGCCGCTGCGTAGGATGAACGTCGAGCAGAGCGCTACTACCTCAAGTAGCAGGAAGGTACGACATGGTACGACTGGACGTGCCCAAACCCTAAACGTTGCCAGCATTCATGATGGTGGTGACAGTCGGAAGTGTAAGGCCTAAGAGTCGATTCAACAGTAAAAAACAAGGGACACCGGACGTCTGCGGTAGTTCCTGTACCCGTAGTGTAAGGTAAATGGCAAAGGTCGTGTGCACTTCTATCGGTCGTAGACATGGTGGTATGAAGGCTATTATTGTCCCGAATAAGGTCTGGTGTTTGTTTCAGCAGTGGCAGCGTTTACTCGTAGTTCTCATAAGGGAAATCGTAGCCACGGCATCCGCAGCAATAGGCGGAGTACAGCCAACCACAAGCAGCCATACGCACAGGCATCATCACGAGTTCGTTCGAGACCGCGGCAGCGCTCGTAGCGGCAGGCACTTAGCGAGTATATTGATCTGCAGAGACAGGTTGGGATATTCGGTTTTCTTGAGATTTCGAAGGCCACAGATGCGGCATCAGAACGGACGGTGCAGCGTGAAGGCATAAGGTTCTGAGATCAGGGTCTACTTGGAGGTTCATGGAACTTAGTAAGTACAGTTATAAGTTCCCAAAGTGGAATTAGAAGTAATTGTAAGTATCGTTAGCTTCCTTAATTACAACTGTAGTTCTAAGTCTCATGAACCGTTAAGTAACAGTGCAGGATCTACGGTTCGGGGCTTGGCCAAAGTCCGGAAGCATCTGGCAAGCCTGAACGCCGAAAGCGCACCAACCGTGTCCTGATGCACTTGGTCAGTTCCAAATCTTCCGAAATGAAACAGACATGCAGCTTTTTGTACAACAAAACCAACAAAAAAACAGAACAGACAGCCCTTTTCCTGCTAGTGCTACGGCCCCTATTACCAGTTTGGGGTGCAAGACTTCGCTGGAAGGGCTTCAGGTTGAGAGGCATCAGAATTCGAGTTTAGGGTTTAGGGTTTAGGGCTAGCCACAAAAAAGTTCAATTCGCGGGAACTCAAATCCTATAGACCCCCAACACTTCAACCAATCCGAAAGCCTGAAGCACAGCAAGACGCAAAGCCTTGGAACCCCAAATCCCTAAGCCAAGACCCTAAACCCTGACCCCTGAACCTTAAGACCCTAAACTGGCCCTAAACCCTAAACCCTGAGACCCTAGAGTAAGAAGCAGTGAGCTTGCAAATTTCCGCACTCCGAGAAACCCTAAACCCTAAACCCTAAACCCTAAACCCTAAACCCTAAACCCTAAACCCTAAACCCTAAACCCTAAACCCTAAACCCTAAACCCTAAACCCTAAACCCTAAACCCTTAAACAAACCCTAGACCCTAAACCCTAAACCCTAAACCCTCAACCGTGGCTCCGAGGCTTCAACTTCTGAACCCAAGACAACTTTGAAGATATGCAGTTTAAGGTTTAGGGGGTTTAGCGGTTTAGGGGCTTTTGGGGGATCTTTATGGGGGATTCTATAGCGGTTCTATCGGGTTCAGGTTGTCAAACGCTTGACCTCCGAAGCCCCGAAGTGTCAAAACTGGGATGCTAGGTTACATGTTCTTGACACATGACCTTAAGGGTTTAGGGTTTGGGGCTTGGGGTTTAGGGTTTAGGGTTTAGCATTTAGGGGTTTCGGGTTTGCGGTTCAGAGCCCTAATAAGACCCCGCGGTTTCTTCATCGGGTCCTAAACTCTCAGCACGAAGTCGAACCCCGAAGCTCCGGAATCCCATCCTGCATTGCCTCAAGGACCCAAGACTCTGGGAAGTATGGTAAATGCCGTATTCTGGGTCATGCAGGATTTTATATCAGCCGTAAGTCGATCCCCGAAGCTCCGGAATCCGAAACTCCGAGACCTTGAACCGCCGAAGGCTTGTGCTCTTCAGAAGGCAGTAACCCCCAAACCCTAAGCCCCTAAACCCCTAAACCCTTCAACCCCTAAACCCCTAAACCCCTAAACCCCTAAACCCCTACACCCCTAAACCCCTATACCCCTAAACCTTAAAGCCTTAAACCTTCAGGCGGATAAGCCATCTAGAGCCCTAGCAGCACTTGTATCGAACCATGGAACCCTGTATGAAAGAACCCCTCATAAGAACCTTTGGCCCTCAGATCCCCTGCAAGGGGCGCGAACGGATCTTCGAAACTCTCGTGGCTGCTCTGCGGCCGACCTCGCAGCGGAGATGGGAGCGCCGGACTTCGTCAGGGAGGTGGGGGGGGGGTTGGGGGTCTAGAGTTTCGGGAGGTGGGGCTTAGCTATATGGGTGTCTTGAAAAACTTGCTGTCAGGGTCTTAGAAGGGTTCCTTTCTAGGGGTTTAGGGTTTGGGGCGTGCGGTTCGGGTTTTGAGGCGTCGGGATTTGGGTGTTGGTCTCTTGAGGTTTTCGGCAAGATCTAGTACTTACTGGGGTTGATGGGTACGTCGTTTTGAGGGTCTCGAGGTCTTGATGTTGGGGTGTAGGCATCTGAAACTTTCTGGGTTTAGGCTTTGGGGTGTTGGGGTTAGGGTTTTTTGATCAGGCATCTCTCGTTTCTTCCTTAGTAGCCGTTTCTACTTTTCGGGCGCCCACAGAGGTGCCAAGTCCTTGCACAGGGTCCGACAAACCGGATCCTGGCAGCTGGCAGGGTGTTAAGTGAACGATGTTGAAGGTTCAGGGCCTCACAGATTTGGGGGATCCTACGAGGTTGACCAAAACGCTGGCCGCGTAGGGGACCTCTAAACTCTGAACCCAAACTTACAGGCTCCATGGTTTACCTTGAGACTGAAACTCCCTCGCTTGGCTCGGGGTTCTAGGTGTTGCGAGGTCGTCGAATCCTGGCGAAAGCATCGATATAGCTTCCTTTTTTAAAAAGTGTTTCTGTTTCACAGGTTTTGTAGGGTTTGATGTGATTCATATGCTTTTTTTGCAAAGGCTTGTGTTTGCTTGGAATTCGCCAATGCCAAGCGCTTAAGCCTTACTATGGCTTTGCCTCTGACACATCCACTTTCCATTTCCTAAACCTAATGCCCAAGAAGATGCCCTAAACTCAACCCTAAACCCTAAACCCTCAACCCTAAACCCTAAATCCTCAACCCTCGAGGCCCTAAGCCCCAAAAACCGTAAGCACAATCCGGCAAGCCTGAACGACTTGGAAACCCCAAGTCCCAAAGACTGTCAGCCCCGAACCCTAAACCCTTAAGTCTTGCAGGGCTTAGGGTTTAGGGTTTAGGGTTTAGGGTTTAGGGTTTAGGGTTTTGGGTTCAGGGTTTAGGATCCTACAGCCTAAACCGAGAGGCCCAAAACCCCGCTGAACAAAGGGGCGTCTGCTTCAGAGGCGCTTCTGGGCCCGGGGCCAGCGCGTGAGAAGCTGGTGCAGACCTACGTGTTTCACGGGCTGAGGCGAGTCCCCATGTGATGTAACGCTTGAGGGTCTCGGGAATCGCGAGCAATCTTCACTAGTAAGTCGCTCTAGACGTATGCTCTTACATTCCCCAGGCCCTGCTCCAATCAGTCCGGAAATGGGTGTTAGGTTACCACAAGGGGCTCGAGTGGGCA
Source organism: Symbiodinium natans (assembly GCA_905221605.1). Classification (NCBI taxonomy): domain Eukaryota; class Dinophyceae; order Suessiales; family Symbiodiniaceae; genus Symbiodinium; species Symbiodinium natans. Next base: position 157,052 of record CAJNDS010000171.1, read on the forward strand.
TATGATGATCTTCTAGTATTTGCGGAGTGCGGAACTGTCAGGGGGATTGATCCAGGTTTGGGATTGAAGAACTCGGGTTCAGCGTCGGGCGTGGTTACAAGAACCATCCGATCGAGCAAGCCCTTCAGGAAGGAACAGGACACCGTCAGGAGGCAGCGGAGCAAGTGGGACGCCTTTAAATCTTCCAGAACGGAGGTCGCCGGTTACTTAAGCAATCAGGGCCTGTGATTAAGGCAACTATACCTCTAATCAGGTACAATTCCACTTAGAGTACTTATTATTGTACCTATTTAAGTCCCACGAACCTCCAAGTATTTGTGGCATCTGAACAGCACATGTCGTTTCCGAAGAGCGACGAATACTGAGACCAAGAATCCAATGCTGGCATGGTGCAAGTTTGTGCCACTAGCAGGTCCAGACTGGTCCTGTACTAGCGAGGATAGAAAGGATATAGGCATCTGGCCTGCGCTCAGAACAATCGCGATGGTGCTATCAGCCAGCAGCGGCAACTAGAAGACGACAGATAGTAGACCTGCCAGCAGAAGGAACGATACTACTGTTCGACTATAGCCGAGAAAGCCTGTATTTTTTCAAGGAGCAATGATCGTGTTGCGGTTTATGAGAACTGACAACAAATGAGCACTTGCGCAAAGCACTGCAGCTTTATCTGTAGTAACAATGTTGACGAGACTGTAGCAGCTAGTAGTGTTCGCAGTCGCAGTTACAACAGCAGTAGCAGTACTGTTTGTTGGTAGGGAAAGAAGACAGGAGGCACTCATCGTGTAACCACTGCTGCGGCCACCATTTCTATACTCAATGTTATGCAGTTATGCTGTAGTGTTATGATGGTGAATGCGACAGCCTGCACGACGAAGACTACAAAGACGACGATGACGACAACTCAATGACGACGATGACGGCGCATGATGACTGCTATTGCCACTCCTGCTGGTGCTACTGCTCTCACTACTGCCATAGCTTTAGAAATAGAGGCAACATTCAACGTCGCACTAGCAATGCTAGTAGGAATAGCAGTGCTTAGGATAGCGCGCGTAGAGTTACAATTGTACCAAGAAGCAAAGCAGCAATGACAATATGGTTGTTATTGGTATTCACCATGCCCAACATGTCAGGCAACATGATCGTAGTAGCAGAGGTAAGGGTTTGTTGTGCGCTTGTCGGAAACTAATCCTTTTTGCAAACATGTCCATTTGCCGGAAAACGTGGATGGCATGTCAAGCTTCCCGTGCAAGCGGTTCGCCACCATGGCATATGTCATCGTGCCTTAGTTCGTGCAGTGCCCGGATTCGGCTTACATATTACCCGCTCTATCTCCAGAAGATCCCAACGCTCCGCTTACATTGATAGAGATGTGTGGGGCTTCCGTCTTGAGCCCCACACCAAAATCAAGAAGATCCAGCTCTCATCCCCTTTCTGGGCATCGGATTTGCGTTGGAAGTGTTCTGATGTCCCTGCCCGTGCTCAGTCTATCTATCTCATCGTATGCGGTGCTCCTGAATGCTATAGAAGCCTAGTTCTTGCTTTGCCTCTTGCACCACAGGTTATCCCGAAACAGGAGTCGGCAGTACCATGATGAACGGCTACGCATTGCAAGTCTCTGGCCCGTGTTTTTGAAGTTCACCCTTTCACTCCTAGGGCTCCTGCGAACGACTTTGAGATCTTCAGCCAAGCTGTTATAGTCTTTCGGCATGTCAACTGCGAAGACCAGCACCAAAAAGCCTAAACCCTTTAAACCCTGAACCCTGAACCGATCTTAAAGCGAACCCTCTTTGTTACTCAGCAGCTTCCATGCCTGGAAGTCATAGCTGGAGCTTGAAAGGCAGTGGAAGGGGCTGTCCTGACAGGAAGAGTGGGCACATCAACCGCAAGCTTGGTCTTAAGACGAAAACGAAGCTTAACAAGATGGTGTCCGCCGACTAATCTGGAGTGCCTCCAGGCAGAGGCTTCGGCTCTTTGTAGGTTGAGAGTTTAGGGTGTTTGGGGGCTGATTGGGGGCTGATTGGGGGCCACATGATGTCCATCTTGCAACACGTCGCTCGGGCAGCCATCTGGGCGACTACGCCCCCAGCCCAAGGCCCAAGCCTGTCAAAGCGCGCTTTAGGCCTTCGGGTTTGTGACACCGCCGAAGGAACTACTACGAACTACTATTCAAGGACTTTGGTCTAGCCACTCGCAGTGTGACCCTGAAAGAGATTCGGTCTAGGCGCAGAACCTCCTCTTTTTGTAGGTTTCCTGAGAATCTTACGAGTTGGACTCAGGAGACCTGCACTTCCCCACGTGAAACATATTTTTTACACCAATACAAATACGAAAGGCCAGTCAATGGAACTGAACTGGGCTTCCTGTCTCCTGCTTGTCCGTCGCCATGGGACTGACAACTGAAGCTACCGCCCAGCGACTGCTGCAACAACTCCTCAGTGAGAAGCAGGACGAGGCAACTGGGTGGAGTGTCTTGTGTTGTCGCACATCTGGTTGGTACGCGATACCGGTTGAGAATGCACAGGAGTGTTTATGCCGTGGCACCGGCACTGCATTCCAGCGTGGGAAAATACAGACGGTAATGTGCAATGTGGTCACGCATGTGTGTGTGTGTGTGTGTGTGTGTGTGTGTGTGTGTGTGCTTGTGTTGTTTGTTCGCATCTTGGGCGGGCATGCAGTTAGTACCAGTCTATGACGTGATGGCTGCGGGGGGTTCTGCTAGTATTGTTTTTGGAGGTATTTTGGAGGTTACCCCTATGTCCCTGGGTGAGATTTGTGGGAGTTCGTCTTGTGCGGGCCTTGGGGAACGAAAGGCTTGTGTCTTACATGAGCCCTGAACCCTGAACCCAAGCCGAGCAGCGCGCAGGACGAAGGTAGTGATTTCCCGCCCCCCGGCAGCCAGGTATTGGCATTTGGGGAAGGCCCTGCGGTTGGCGGGTTTTGAGGTTTGGGGCTTAGGATTTGGGGTTTGGGGGGGGGGGGACTGATGACATGCATTGGGCTGCGAGTGTGACGGTGTCGTTGCAGGTCGTTGCTACGCTGGCGCTGGTTCTCGCTATGGGTTCAGGGGAAGGAACAGCTCAGCGGCTCAGGGTTTCGGGCCTCTAAGTGTTTAGGGTTTCGTCCACAAAGAAGGCCCTCCTAAAACCCGAAACACCTTTTTGGGAGTGTCGACAGCAACAAGGTATGACCCTCCCGACGATGATCCTGACAGCCCTGATGACGTGGCGGGAGAAGCCTCGCTGCAAGACAGAAAGCCTCAGAAAGCACAAGCCACGAGCCACCCTGAAAAGGCAGTTTTCTCGGAGAACGTGTACGTTCGTAGTGGCAAGCTTTGGGGTTTAGGTTCAGGACAGTTTGGGACCCCTTCCCGTCAGCCTCTGCACTCTGGCATAGAAACCCCTGTGTCATGGTCGAGGGTTTCACATGTTTCGGTTTACATATATTATGTGGACTTGTGCTTTTTCGTTGAGATGCATCAGTTTAGCTGCAATAGACCTCTGCTTTCAGATGTATCGATTTGCAATGATTTGCACAGCTCGGCGTTTGTTAAGCAACGTCAACGGTGTCATCGGCGCCACGAGGATTCGAGCTGGTTGTTGTTAATGCACGTGGCGTCTCGTTGCTCAGGGATCTTGAGTTGCGCATCCCATTTCGGTACGGTCGGTACGGTCCAAAATGCCTCCCAGAAGGACTTCGCACGAGACTTTCCAATGCAGCCGGTGGGGCAGCAGTTGGCGGGGCCTCTTGGTGCAAGTCTTGGTGTCGGTTATGTGGGCTTATTGTCAAGGCATTATCTGGTGTCTCGAAAAAGCCCAAGGGTGAGACAGGATTTTGGAAGAGGAAATCATATAGCCGCCATGTCATGTGGTCAAGGTGTCATCCGTTGTGTGCTCTCTTCATATTACTACCGTGCGCTCACGGCGTTGCAAATGAAATGCGTGAACGCACCTTGAAGAGCACACATTAAAAATATTGTGAGAGCGACCGTAACCCCATTTCCCACGTCTCAGCGTTTGGTAAGTTAGGGTCTTTGCGCGGTTAACCTTTCTATGAGCTTACGTCTTACCTGGTGCTCGAAAAATGCGTGGAACAGAGTGAGAGAGACGAATGGTACGATTTCTATGCTGGGTTCTTAGGTGTCACGGTGTTACGCGTCCATCAGACTTGCCATGTGATCCGTTCGTCAGGTTCACGCTGCTGAGGGGGCGCCTTTTGTTGGCCGTGGTCGCGGCGGGGGTGCGTTTGTTTTTTGCTGTCGTGGCGAGGGGAAGGGGGGGATAGTATGAAGCATATTAACACTATGAATAAACAATATTAACATTATTCATATTTATAACGGCTTCGGCGGAACACCAGGGGCGATGGGGGGCGGAGGCCCCCCCCCTCCCTCCCTCTAATTTGCAAACACAATGCTCGCGTGTGATGGGTTTCTACAAGACTCATAGGCTTTGAAGCAAGCTTGCGTGGCTTTTAAAGCGGGGTGGGGGGGCATGATGATGGGTTTGAAGCAGGTTCATTTTGCTTTGAAGCACGCTTGCGTGCCTATTACATCCAACATCCCGAAACACCGCACCTGCGCAGTCCAACGATGAAGTGCAACCCTGAAGCTCAAAGGGCGCGGGCAAACCTCTACCTCTCGCCGCTTTAGAGGTCAGCGGGTTGGAGTTTAAGGATTCGGTACAAGTCCATGGAGTACTCACCTCTTGATGCCACTGATTCTGTTCGTGACAGAAGCGCTCCTACCTAAACGAAGCTTCAACAACAGGCTAAACTCTAAACTCTACACCTTGAACTCGCCTTTACAGCGAATGAGAAGGCATTTTTTTGAAGGTGTTGATAGATTTCGGTATGCTCCTGAGTCAATAACCGCGTAGTGTAGCTACTAGCAGGCTATGTTATTCTGGACTTTGTTTCCATTCATTAAGTAATGCAGAGGAGGAAGAGAGTGATCGCGCTAAATGACCTTGAGCGAGCGGAATGAATAATGAGAAAGTAATGAAAAGAAGCTCTTTTACCGCCCCGATTCACTAAAATGATCGGCTTCTGATCTCCGGTTTAAAGTTTTGTCCTCCTCAAACAGCGAGGATCCATGGGCAAGATGGGCAATGAACCGCTCCAAGGGCATCGAAGCTGCCGCGCCGGAGGAGGGGACGAATTCGGCGATGCACCAGCGCCCTCAACATGAAGGTTTAGGGTCTAGGCTTCGCCAGCGCAACCGGCCCCCCCAGTCAATTCCTGCAGCATATTCCTCCCCAAAGCCCCCCCTCCAAAACCCAGCCCTACAATTACCCCCCCCCCCCCCCCTGAACGGGGAGAAGCTCGAACGTTCCGGACTGCGGCCCTCGGCGGAGGACGATGATTCACCGTCGGCAGCAGATGATGGCAGGACGGCGGAGGCCGGATGTCTGGCATACCCATGCAGATTTTTGGGAAATCCACTCAGCGTTGCCTGGTCGAGGTCGTAGCCAAGGATTGTCCATCGAACCTCCGGGTGCATGTCCCCAGGATACTTACACCCCTTCTTCTGGAGATGTTCTCCCAAACGAGAAAACCACATGGCAGCACGTGATCCAGCTCTGTCCCCAAAAGCTGCTCCTGCCTGATCATCCACAGGCGACTGGTGATGGAGAGGCGAGGGCACCAATGCCTCACTCGGCAAGAAACCCGGCCTCATGACTTCGGTGCTAGGTTTTTCTCTGCCCATACTTTCTGTCACACGCACTGATTGCCCATGTCCACTATCATTCCCAAGACGAGGCCCCCTCCAGGCTCTAGAAGGTTTCCAAATCGTAGCACCGCCCAGGCTCCCGAGAATGCTGCAGCCATGAGGCTGGCGCTGGAATTCCTAAAGCTCCGCCCGGTTGGTTTCGGGGCTTGCTAGGGTGGATTTGGAGTATATCCCATCTGACGAGGTACAACCGATCGAGAAGACGATCCAGGACGATGACATCAATGAGGTACGATTGGAAGGTGCAGATGATCTTTTGTCGTCAGAAATTGAGAGTATGGATGTTACAGCTACACCTATGCTAACGTGTTGTCAACGAGACCACTTGATTGCAGTATTACAGATCCAGTTGGTTGCAGCGGATGAAATGGGATTGAGACTGAGAGAGAGCAGTCGTCGATTATCTCGGCCAGGATACTGAAGGTCAGGACGTCGAAGATGTCGAAGCGACACCGTTCCTTATCCCATCGAGATTCCTATTCCCTTCTCAACCTCCGAAACGGAGCGAAGCGGTATTTATGCCACGGAAATCATGGCAGTGCCCGCATCCTTAATTTCCATGGGGAAAGTTACGCTAGCGAAGACGCGCCGGAAGCATCCATCGAGACGAAGGAGAAGGAAGCCAGATCCAAGATAATGCGGGCGAAAATGCTCAGATGGGATGAGAAATATTCTCAATTCTTTCTCTTCACTATGGGTAAGACAAGAGAAGACGCAAGGGGTTTCATTACATAATGATGAAACACTGCTCGCGTGCGAATGAAATACCACTTGTACAGATTATTTTATGTCGAAAACGCACAGTTCGCATAGACAAGCTCAAGAATGCACATGTTTCTTAGAAACCCATTTGCCTCGTGAAGATCATAGTGCTCGCAAATTCCAAATCCTAAGGCCGTGTGAGAATCTCTGGCGAAGTTTGGACTTTTGGGTTTTCAGGTGTTTCGACACAAGCAATGCAATCAATATTCATTTTCCAAGCAAAATGTTGATTAAATAGGCAAACTAAATACTATTCAAGCACCTAGTACATTCTTTAAAGCACACCAATGCAATATTCATTGCATAGAAATTCAGTACTAAGTACATACTGGTTTTCTCGATTTCGTATGAATACCTATTTTCAGCTTGCTTTGAGAGAGCAATGAAGGACAGCTATTGGGACACACGCTGCAAAAACTTGATTAAATAGGCACATTAAATACTATTGAAACACCTAATATATTTTTTAAAGCACGCCAATGCAACATTCATTGCGTAGAAATTCAATACTAAGTACAGACAGTTTTGTAGATTTAGTATGAACTCTTCTTTTCAGCTTGCTTGGAGTGAGCAATGAAGGACAGCTATTGGAACACACGCCGCAAGCCGCCCGAAAAGCAAGACTTGGAGTTCGCGTAAACCCGAAACGCAGCGGACCTATTTTACCACGGAACCAATGATCACTATCAATAGTAGGCATGACAATATTGTTATAGTTAGTGGACAATTATCCTACCATTTGCTGTTATTATTGTTGTATGAGAGAAAAAGACCCTTTGCTGGGAATCCTGAAAGAAGCCGTGTCAGGCCCAGTGTCGACATGTACAGCTTAGCACGTATTTGTTTACTAGACAACAGTTAAAAAACACAAAAGCAGGAGTTTTTTGAGATGTGAGCAGCAAAACTGCTATGCCTTCCAGGATTTTTAGCGTTTGGAATATATAAGGTCACATAATTTCAAACGGAAGTTTGGTTGCAGATTTGTTTGGCATTTTGCATGATGTATTACGTAAAAAAGTCGCGGAAATACTCGACAAGTACGACTTTGTCGGTATTTGCAGTGTTTTCGGCGTGCGCTACTTGTACACAAGTGCGTGGGAGCAAGCAGAAGAGTAGCGTAGCCAAGGAGGGTGTAGATCTTGTTGGGGTGGGGGGGGGGGGGGGGGGGGGGGGGGGTGACCATATATATACATATATATTATTATACATATAGATAGTACATAAATGAATATAACTAGATACACAAAAACATAAACATAAACATAAACATAAACATAAACATAAACATAAACATAAACATAAACATAAACATAAACAACAAATAGACATAAACAGTAACATAAACAGACAAAGAAACATAAACATAAACATAATCAGAAACAAAAATATAAATACAAATATAAATATAAATATGAAAATAAATATAAGTATAAAGATACAGATAAAGGTAAAGATAAAATCAAGATAAAGATGAATCTAAAGATAAAATAGATGTAAAAATAATAATAATACTAAAAGACGAAGAGAATAAGTGAACTAGAGAACGAAAGAACGGAGTGAGTGATGTGAACGTAATGAACGCATGAACGAAGTGAGCACCCAACCTCTGTTTCCAAGCCACTAAGAACCCAATATAATAGTATTACTGCGGTAAGTTCACGCACGCGCATTAATAATATTATAATGGTGTTCTTGTGAGCGCGGGAAAGGGCGTACCAGGAGTTTACAATAGGATTTCCAAGGTGAAGAGAGTGTGTGAATAAGAGAATGAGTGAGCCTGCGAATGAATGAACGCAGTGAGCACATGAACGAAACAACCTCTGTCTCTAGGAGTTAATCTGTTGAGTCGTGAAGGTAACAGCCAGGATGGGAGAATGAGGGTGAAAAGGGCCAAATAATAAGTCCTTTAAAGGGGCCCTTTTCATCTCCCTCATTCGTGCGGTTAACAGGTTCATGATGGCACGGGTGAACAGGAAAGGGGCAAAAGACCCCATAAAATAAGCTAATTTGGTGCGTCCTTTTTCTCCTTACAAATTAGCATATTTTATTGGGCGTTTGGACACCAAGAAACAGAGGTTAGTTCACAGCCTCATGACCGTACAGCCGCTCCTTGTGTTCACTGCCCCAGAGCCCCTATAATAATAAAAGCCCGCGCGTTTCCTTGCGTCTTTATTATTATATTATGGGGCTTCTGGTGAGTGAAGAGAATAATAGTATTGTAATTACAAGGAATGAACTGACGTGTGAATTACAATAATATTATGAACGGAGCGGTGTCTTGTGGGTGGATTTCCTGTCCTCTTTGCCCCTATTATTATATTACGGGCGTACATTAAATAAGCTCGCGCATTTAAAGTCCGTATTATAATAATGGGGAAAAGACCCTAGACTTGGAGATGAAGACAGAAGACTCATGCATCTAGTTCCAGCTCCAGCGGTAAGACTCATGAAAAGACGAGTGTTATCCAGACCAGGCGTTAACAGGGTCTCAAGGTGTGATGTTGGGGTCTTAAGGTTGTTACCGTGTGCATGAACTTGTCTCACAGAACTGGGGAAAAGAGGTCTCAAGGTGTGATGGGTGAACAAGGCTGTGGAACAAGAGTGAAGGGGCTAGGGTCTTATGGGTGTGGAAAGGGCCTTGTCAAGAGAGTTCCTGTCACGTAGAAAGACTCATGATGGTACGGTTTCTAGACCAGATTGAATGAGTCCTTCAAGAACCTGTCGATGGTGGTTAGTTCTCCTTTAATACCAAGAGACGAAGGTAGATCCTGTAGAAGGAAGCCTCAAGGAGTGAATGGTACGTCCTAAAGGTGAATCACTTCGAGAGACAAGATTCGTACGTCCTAAAGGTGAATCATCTGTCTTGTAATGGTTGGTCTTCGTGATGGTACCGCCTGGTGATAGAAGATAGAGAGTGAAGTGAATAGTATTACAAGGGCTTACAATGTAATGCAATGAAGCGTGAAGCCCGTAGTAAATTTATGAACGGAGTGAAAAGGGCGTGTGCATGAAATGTATTATTGTAATTCGCGCGTTTCCTTGCAATTCCAATATTAAATTCATTCACACGGTATTCATTAGGATTACAGGGGTGCACGGGAATAGTATTAATGAAGTTATAAGTGAGCCTGCGATCGCATGAACTTTATATTAATGCGTGAACGAAGCCCGCAGGAATAATATGATAAATTTACATACAAAAATGAAAATGATGAATATGTATATAACTATAAATAAAGAAATAATTACATAAATAAAAATATATAGAAAAGATGAAGCTGTCCATCACGAAGCCTGCTGGAGCAAGGCACCGAGCGGTCTTGCTACCGAAAACTTCTGCCGATAAATCATTCTGACCAGTAGCATATGGGGGGTTTCCGACATGAGGGTACCTTATTGGGGTCCTTAATGTAGCAAAGATCGCGGGAGGAGGGCTGAGGGCCCTAAAGCCCTGACTCCTAAACTCCTAAACTCCTAAACTCCTAAACTCCTAAACTCCGAAAACCCTGCACTAAAACCTGTAAAGTCGTAAAACCCTAGACCCCTAGACCCCCTCGGGAACCTTGTGGGCATGTAGGCCCTCCCCTCTAAATACCTAGGCCCTCCCCTCTAAATACCAAAACACCCTAAACCCTAAACCCTAAACCCTAAACCCTAAACCCGAAACCCGAAACCCGAAACCCTAAACCCTAAACCCTAAACCCTAAACCCTAAATCCTCCCACCCGAGTGCTGGTCCCAGGCACCCACGTCAGGCCGACCTTCACAGGACTCCTGCCTTAGATCCATGGTTTCCCCCTACTACCCCTCTCTACACTACCCCCCCTCTATAGGGTTTAGGGTTTAGGGCCGTTTAGGGTTTAGGGTTTAGGGCTACTGCCGGCCTAGGTTCCCTCCTAATCAAGGCTGTTTAGGGATTATTAAGCCTAATTAAGGTCATTAGGGGGGATAGGATTAGGAGGGCTTTTTGGTCTATATAGATCCTCTAAATAAGGTCCCTCTGCCGTTTAAGGGCCCCTCTTATCCTACCGAGGCCGTGTGGGGCTTGGGGTTTATGGAGCTTAGGGGCTCCCTAAACCCTAAACCCTAAACCCTAAACTGTGAAATATGACGCGCTGACTGCAGGTACCCCAGCAGCACATCTACCGCTTGGCTGCATTAGTTTGCATTGTAGTGTTGTGGGCGTGGGTGGACTGCTGAAGCTATAAATGCTTTCGCTTTTGGTCCAAACAAGGCCTTGAGCTGAAACCCGCTGACAAGAAAGAGCAAAAGAAAGTTCCCTCTCGACTGTGCACTGTGGATCAGAGTAATCCACCCAAATAGGTTCACAAGTTTCACATGGTAGCGGAGCGCTGAGTCGCTCCAGAAGCTGCCCTGTACATAGCGCTAGGACACGTAGGTGAGTAGGATGACGAGTAGAGTTAGGACGCCTTCACCAAGTGCTGCTGACGCGAGGCGTCAAAGGTATGGCCCAGCGTACGAGGCCACTCAAAGAGCCAAGGGTGATGGTAGGACTCCGTCTCATGCTTACGATGTAGAGCGTGGAAGTGTACAGAATAGCCCACAGAGGCCACAACGCTTCAGGATGGATGCGGATGATGGCAATGGCTTTGGGTCGGGACAGACGGTTCCGCAGCCACCGGTGGGTATGCAGCCAGGAGCCGGAATGTTTTTCCAAGCGCAGCAAGCCGCGATGATGCAGCAGGGACTGCAGTTTGCTTTGGGTCAGAGCTCAATGGGCGGAGTGCCGGAAGGCGCCAATGTAAATATGGCTACGGCGGGGCTCAGAGGAGCCATGTGTGGACCGTGCGGGCCGGCAGGTGCCCACTCGGCTGGTTACCCTCCTAACGGACTTGGAGGTTGTTGCGCTCCTAACGTACCTGGAGGCTTCGTTTGTTTTGGTGGCCAAGTAGGGCCAAGTCCTCCTGACGTGCCTGGAGGCTGTGTTTTCCATGGTGGCCAGAATGGGCCAAGTCCTCCTAACGTACCTGGAGGCTGTTTTTTCCCCGGTGGCCAGAATGGGCCAGTTCTCCTAACGTACCTGGAGGTTGTGTTTTCCAAAGTGGACTGAGCGCTCCTAACGTAACTGGATGCTCTGTGTTTGAAACGGGCCAAGAGGGCCAGGCAGGACCTGCTGGAGGTGGGTCTGCACCTGTAGGGCCAAGAGGGCCAAATGGGCAGGATGCTGAGGTTGATAGTCTGGAGAATGTGTCTACCCCGCAGGGGCCGCCCGAAGGGCATGAGGCTGTAGGCCAGCAGCGCCTGGCAGCCCAACTTGGTGCTCACGAGGAGCCTTCTCACACGCAGTGTGGTGCAACTGGCCAAGCAGATATGGCTACTATGAGGGCACTGCTTCACTCGCAGGGCGAAGCCCTGAGAAGTTGCATGGCTGAGGTTGCTAATCTTGGCAGGCGGGTGGAGCAGCTGGCCCTTGGACGAGGGCAGCCTACGCAAGAAGAAGGTGCTGGTGGTAGTGTTGGCAGAATGACCAATGCAAGCAGTGGCTTCGGTGCCAGAGTGGCGCCACCTCAAGGACAGCAGTTTTGTGGAGCTTCTGCTCGGGCAAAGCCCGAGAAAGAGGAGCAGGACATCTTTACGAAGTCTGAAAAGTGGCTTCCTGCACTTCCCAGCCCGCAGTTTGATGGCTGGAAGAACCGTGAGCAGGAGATTTTGGGCTTTAACGAGTACCTGACTACCTTGAAGGGTTGGGTTGCTCTTGGTAGTGATACTTTTCCTATCGAGATTGAGCAAGCCATTAAGTGGCCTCATGAGATTTTTCAAGCTACTCTTACCAAGCCGCAAGCTCAGAGGAGCAACAGGCTCCTTGCTATCTTGCGCCAAGCTTTTGCCAGCCATGCGAGAGCAGACATGATTTTGCGTTCCTATGTAGAGGGGGCTACGTATGGAGAAAATCTCCATCGAAGCTCTGGGGACACATGTGGTTTTGAAGCCTTACGCCTTTTAGGCCACGAGTTTTCCTTACGCTCTCGGGCTGAAGCCAGCTACTTTCGTGCCGAATTCATCAAGCGCAGTTTTCGTGGAGAGTCTGCTGCTACTCATGTCTCAGACATAGTACGCAAAGTGGACGTCGAGCTGTCTCGCTACAAAAGACTTGTTGAGACTTTGCCTAGCGCCGTTTCTCGCGATGGTCTCGAAGTAGGTTCGTCAGATCTCACCCTTATGCTTTTGCGGAGTATTTCAAAAGATGCCCGCTCTTACTGCCTTCTCCATGCCACAGGAGAGTCGTACGTGGAGTTGCGAAAGGCAGCTCTGCGTTACGAGTCCCAACAGCGGATGTTTTCGGAGATGGGTCTCGGTGACAGGCAGGAGCGTCTTGTGAATGAGCTAGATGACCCCACTGGCGAGTGGTGGGAAGATGACGAATGGTACGAGGACGAGACTGTTAGTGCTTTGTCTGGCAAATGCCGGCGTTGTGGCAAAGCAGGCCATTTTGAGAAAGACTGTAAAACAGATCTTTCGAAAACTGAGTGTTTCAAGTGTGGTGAAACAGGCCACATAGGAGCAAGATGCCCCAAAGCCAAGGCCAAAGCGAGGTCTCACTCTGACACAAGTAGCCAAAGCAGTAAAACTGCAGAGTCTCGAACGACTGGCAAGCCTGTTTCTGCTAAGGGAAAGGGCCGTGGAAAGAGCACTCAGGCCAAAGGCCGTGGTCGCTCAGGCAAAGGCGGCAAGAAAGGCAAAATGCACGAGCTCACTGAAGATGCCGAAGGCGAAGAAGCAGCTCAGGATGATGGGACCTATGAGGCTGGTGAGTATGAAGCCGAAGAAGAAGGTACTGCGAGCAGTTTGCTCATGATGCCTCTCCTTCTCAACGACGATGTTGAAGAGAAGAGTGAGTTTGGTTTGTGTCCTTTGCGTTCTCTTTGTGATGCATTGATGCTGTTTCAAGTGGACACAGATGACAGTTGGTCATGGTGGCTGCTGGATTCAGGCGCCTCTGTGACAGTAATGGCCACGCAGTTTTTGAGCAAGTACTCTTTCTCCCACCTTACGGATGCTAGTCCGGGAGGTTTCTCCGCCGCGAACGGTTCTGCTGTACAGATGTCCAAACGCGGTCGCGCTAGAGTCGCTTTTGAAACCAAGGACTCTGTGATGCCGTTTGACCTGAATTGCTATGTCGGCAAAACGCGGCACAACATTATCAGTGTACCTCAGTTGATGGACAAAGGTTGGGAAATCCACTTTGTCAGTGATGGGTGTCACCTGAAGCATGCGTCAGGCGTGATTATCTGTGACATAACTTGGTACTGTGGGTGTCCATGGTTGCGGGCAGTTGAGGTTGCCGAAGGCGATCTTGATGTGCCTAAAGGGTCAAAGGACCCAGGTTTTCACCAGTGCTAATGGCTTCAGGGACAGCTGAGGAGCCCAGTGCCTCAGCTGTGCCTGCCAGGCAAAGTGGAGAACAACTCTCTAAAGAGAGTGTTTTTGAGCAAGAGCCGGCCGCAGTTGGGGAGACAAGCGCTGCTTCAAGCCAGCCTGTTGCTGAGCCCGCAAAGCGACGGGAGGAGCAGCTCTCTAAAAGGGATGCTGCTGAGTATGAAAAGCACAGAATGAGGGGACATGTTCCTTATGACCCCCACTGTGTCCAGTGTCAGCAAAGTCGTGGTGTGTATAGGCACCCGCGCCAGCGCCGCAAGTCTCCTGAGCCAAGGCTGTATGCTGACTTCTTTGATATCGCGCATGAAAATTCGCGTCAAGAGCACAGGTTTTTGGCAATTATAGAAGTGGCGTCGGGCATGATAGGTGTAATACCTTGCTCGTCTGATAGGCGAGTGACAAATTCAGTTTTGGCACATTGGCTTGCTGAGTTTGCCATGCCTTCTTCTAAAATAGTTGAGTTGTTTACTGACGCCGAAAAGGCGGTTGCACAGCTGTTTAAAACAGGCCTGGAATCAGGTGTGAGAATTTTAGTGCGCAAAGCATCACCGCAAGGACACGAAAGTGTGGGAGCAGCTGAACGCACGGTTAGGCGCTTCAAAGAAGGAGCCGCTACTATCCGTGTGGACTTGCGTGAGGAAGGTGTAGATATATGCAACACTCACGACAGTTGGTTTCAACTTTTTAAGTATGTTGCGTTTGCTCATAACTGTTTTGCATGTCCTGGGGAGGGGGCAAGGACGGCGCGCGAAGCGCTTGCCAACCGTCAACTCCCAACAGCAAAGTTTGCTTTGTACGGCTCGGTAGTCCTTGCTGAAGTACCGGAATCGGTGCAAGCGCCCTCTCGCTTTGTTAAGGCATGCTATTTGAGCCCACAATGGAGCTCAATGGGGCACACTGTAATTACGACCTTGGAAGGTATCAAGAAAGTTTTTACCGCCAAGAGTTTAAAATTTCTCACTCCAATTAGCTTTGATGTTTCCTTAGCTCAGGGATTCTTGACCAAAACTGGTCTTGCACTGAACCCTAAGCTTGACAAAGGGCCGCAAAAGGCTTACGAGGGACCAATACAACCGGGCGAAATTGTCGTAAAGGGACAGCCGCCAGCGTCCTTCCTCAAGGAGCACGGGCGTACGCCAGGATGTAATGCCTGTTCGTACCCAACTTTTCACGGACGAGTTCACAACAAAGCTTGTAAAGAGCGGTGTCGCCTCTTTCTGCAAAAGCAGCAGGACTTGTTAAAGGAAGGTAAGGAGCAGCCTGCTAAGCAAGCTGAGCCTTCAGCTGCTATTGTTCCTAGTGTGCCAGAACCTGAGTCGCAAGACCACCAACCAGATTGGTTGAGTAAGTTCGATATAGAGGTTGCTTAAGAGCCGGGTAAAACTGCGGTGCCAAGCCCTGAAATGTTTGATCCCGCTCCTCGTCGTTTTAAAATAAGGACAAAGACTTCCCCTGAAGAAGTGCATGCCAAAGGTCAAAAGAGGCCAGCTCAGGAAGAATTGAAGGAAGACTTCGACAATTCCGATTATGTGCCCTCGGACGTAGAGAGTCCAGCGTTGCCGCTTCCTATCCCAATACCTGAAGCTGTAGATAGCTCAGTGTCGGGGCCGGGTACTTCTAATGAAGAGCCGCAGAGTGTCCCAATGGAGGTTGACAGTTTAGTCGATGCCGCAACCATGATCAATGGATCGTTTGGGTTGACGGGTCCTGAACTTGTTAGCCCTGATGTGTTTCACCTTTCTGGAGTTGTGTTCGACGACTCTGCCAAAGCCAAGAGTCAAACTGTGGAGTTTTGTGGTTCTAAGCTTAAAGTTTGGCAGCCTTCCTCGGCTGTGTCTGATGTCAGTATGGCAGAACTTAATGGTGATGCCACTTTTAAAGGAATGTTGAAAGAGCTTGGTGGACTAAGTTCCTGTAAAGCTGGTAACGTCATGAACAAAGCGCAGGCCGAAGCTTATTGCCACAAACATGGCATTCAAGTGTTGGCTTCCCGCTGGGTTACTAATGAGAAGACCGACACGGACGGCGCTGAAATAGTGCGGTCCCGGTTAGTTGTAAAAGACTTTCGTGGCTCAAAGAGCGCGCGTTCCTTGGAGATTTCCAGTCCTACTCCTTCGGTAGAAGCTTTAAGGACCGTTCTCGCGTATGCAGGACGCCATGATTGGGAGCTAGCGTCCCTTGATGTTTCCCAAGCCTTTATGCATACACCGCTCAAACACCGCAAAGCATGTATCAAAATGCCTTTGTCGGTAAGTTTTCCAAATGGAGAACCGGTGTACATGGCTTTATCCCAAGCCCTAAATGGGTTGCGTCTTTCCAGTCGCGCGTGGTTGGAGTACATTACAAGCGACACTCTTGGACCGCTTGGGCTCCATGCCTGTGAGCGTGAGCCGTGTTTGTTCAGTGGCCTTGTTGATGGAGTGGAATGTTTAGTGCTCCTGTACGTTGACGATGTGCTGATAGCATGTTTTAGCCAAAAGGTCATTAACAAGATCTTTGCTGCTCTGCAGAGTAGAGTACCGACGAAGCTGACTGGTAGGATTCTCTCCTCCAAAGGGGGTGGTGGACACCTGCGTTTCCTGGGACGAAACATTGAGAGGAGGCCGGGCGAAGCTGCGCTTACTCTCTTTGTCGATGCCAACTACCTAGACTCCTGCTACGACGACTATAAGTTGTCTGGTCGCGGAGGTGGTTCATCTGCTTTTCCTGACATCAGAGCAGTGTTGGAGAAATCCAGCAATAGCCATGTGTTGTCGGCAGAAGCGCATGCTAAGTTTAGGCGTGTTCTGGGAAAACTTGCGTGGTTCGCGCAAACGCGTGAAGACTTGCATATCGCGATTTCCCTTGTTTCTGTGGGCCAAAGTGCTCCTACGGCTGCGCATGAGGAAGCCCTACGTGCTCTCCTCAGGTTTTTACGCAAAGATGGTGATGTGCGAGTGCACTTTCCTTCTCCTGAGACGATGAGCAATGACTCATACCAGGAAGTTTCTGTGTTTTCCGATGCTTCTTATGCGCCTATGCGTTCGCTGGGACGCAAGAGCATCACCGGAGGAGTTATCATCCTCCAGGGGTCTCTGATCAAGGCGTTGGCTCGACAGCAAGCTTCTGTCACGCTGAGTTCCTGCGAAGCAGAACTACACGCGATCCAAACGATGACTCAAGAGTCTCTGGTGGTTTTGCATGTTGTACATAGAATCTTGTCGAGTTTTCGTTGGCTCTCAAAGGCTGAATGGCCTTTTGTACAGTTGTCGACGGATTCCGAATCTGCGCGTGTTTTGCTCATGGGAGCAGATTTGCCAAGACGTTCACGGCACATAGAAATTCGAGTTTTCTGGTTGCGCGAACTGATTTCCAAAGGATATCTGCGCGTGACTTGGGGCATAGGCACGGAGAATCCTGCCGACCTCTTTACTAAATGCCTGCCAATGTCTCTGTTTGTGCGCCACAGGCGTACACTCGGTTTTCTGCCAAGTGATGGGCCATCAGTGCAAGCGCTGTTGAGTCCAGACATAGGCTGAAGTGTTTCAAACATGCATGTTTTGACCTTCCCTGCGGCTGGGTGCTTGAAAGGGGGGTTTAGGACCGTTTAGGACCGTTTAGGATAGGGTCTCACGTCTGATTTTTGTTTATATGCATGTATACAGATGATGCGGGATTTTTAATTTGCACGTGTGTGTTTGTGTGCGTGAAGTTTTATTAGCAGGATTTAAGAATTTTTGTTCGTATAGTTTTTCGGCCCAAAAATGGAGGGGCGCGCAGCAGAGTTGCAGGAAATGCAACACTCAGCTTACCAGCGGCGACGCGGAGTAGTAAGTAGGCAAGATGAGCCCACTTTGAATAGACCACCTGGTATTTTCATTCGGGGCTCGGATCCACCGGCAGAGCCGGAAGGTCCCCCAACCAAGAAGTCAAAGGCTTCAGACTCACCTCCCCCGAGAGTTTCTGCAGCCCCGCATAGCTCACGTGCTTTTCCAAGTAAGCCTACTCAGGCTCCGGAGTGTAGAGCGTTTCCTGAGGAGCATCCACCGAAGGTGGAGTCATCTGTACAGGCTGAAGCTTTGCCAAAGGCAACAGCTGGGCCCAAGCGGACGCCGATGCTCACTTTGCAGGATGTACAGGCCAAGTACTCGGAGCAGCAAATCTGCCGCATCATTCGCTGGTATGAGGGAGTGAAGACAACCATTCCTGATTTCGAGCGATATGGTTAGTTGTTTGTATGTAGTTTGTCTACGAGGTTGCAAGCACGAAGTCAGAGAGATTTTGAAGATCTCTTTGATTGTTTTCCTAACGTGCTTTGGTAGTTATTTTCCACTGTATATAGCTCAAAGTGTAGTTCGTCTGGGAGGTTGCCAGCGCGAAGTCAGAGAGATTTTGGAGATCTCTTTGATTGTTTTCCTAACTTGCTTTGGTAGTCGTTTTCCACTGCATATAGCTTAAAGCACATATTTTCTGTACAGGTCTTTTGCGGTACCAAAGGTGCCAATGTACAGCGCGTGGGTTACTCGGATCCGCTACGTCAATTTGGGCGTGGTCTTTCGTATCGCAGTCAGAACAGGGACTGTGACAAAGCTGCTCCGGGCAGCAAGCAGGGGTGGAAGCTCTTGTAAGACCTAGCCCTCACCTTTCCTTCCTTGGCCTCATCGCCGCCGCCATGGCTCTGAGATTGGTCTATTTGAGACTATGTGTTTGGGGCCTCATCAAGAAGAGTTCAACACAGGTGCTCAACGAGGCAAAGTTTGGAAATGGACGCTGACAGTACTGCAAGCAATGGTGGATGAACATCAGTGAACTCTGTATCTGGTGTGGTATGAACAGTAAAGGCTTTCGAAAGGAGCAGCGTGGTGCCACACCTTTGCTGTCTGGGTTGGTGAGAGGTATCGTTCTGATTGTTGGGAACAAGCAGGCCAGAGAAGCCAGGGAATCGGAAGCACCTTGCTTCGTCTTCATGTATCCCTCAAATCAGAGACGGACCTCGTGTTGGCGCACCTTGCAGATCACCGACGAAAGGGGGTGTGAAATATGACGCGCTGACTGCAGGTACCCCAGCAGCACATCTACCGCTTGGCTGCATTAGTTTGCATTGTAGTGTTGTGGGCGTGGGTGGACTGCTGAAGCTATAAATGCTTTCGCTTTTGGTCCAAACAAGGCCTTGAGCTGAAACCCGCTGACAAGAAAGAGCAAAAGAAAGTTCCCTCTCGACTGTGCACTGTGGATCAGAGTAATCCACCCAAATAGGTTCACAAGTTTCACATAAACCCTAAACCCTAAACCCTAAACCCTAAACCCTAAACCCTAAACCCTAAACCTATACCCTAAACCCTAAACCCTAAACCCTAAACCCTAAACCCTAAACCCTAAACACTCTCTAACCTATGTATATTTAAAAGCTAATGGATTCGCGGTTTTCCACCAAAATTTCCCGGACAAGCACCAAAAACTCCCGGACAAGCACCAAACATTCCCGGACAAGCACCAAAAATTCCCGGACAAACACCAACACTTCCCGGACAAGCAAGAATTCACGGCCAACCACCAAAAGTTCCCGGACAAGCACCAGAAATTCCTGGACAAGCACCAAAATTCCCGGACAAAGCACCAACAATTCCCGGACAAAGCACCAACAATTTCCGGACAAGCACCAAAAACTCCCGGACAAGCACCAAAAACTCCCGGACAAGCACCAAAAATTCCCGGACAGGCGCCAAAAACTTCCGGACAAGCACCAAAAATTCCCGGACAAGCACCAAAAATTCCCGGACAGGCACCAAAAATCTCCGGACAGGCACCAAAAACTCCCGGACAAGCACCAAAAATTCCCGGACAAGCACCAAAACTTCCCGGACAAGCACCGATGGTCAAGGGTGGGGTGGGGTGGGGCCAGGCATGGCCATCAGGACTGGTTTTAGGGTTTAAGGCCTACTCTGGGCTGGCTTTAGGATTTAGGCCCCACTCTGGGCTGGCTTTAGGGCCTACTCTGGGCTGGCTTAGGGCCTACTCTGGGCTGGGTTTAGGGCCCAGCCTACTGAACCCAAAATTTTAAGGTTAAAACATAAAGTAAAATATTTTCACAATGTTATGGGATCCACTGGGTGGGTGGGTCGATATTCGACACCGGAGTAAGTAGCTCTACTAGTGAAATGCTTGGACTTGAGATGCTGAACCCTAAACCCTAAACCCTAAACCCTAAACCCTGAACCCTAAACCCTAAACCCTAAACCCTAAACCCTAAACCCCTAAACCCCTAAACCCCTAAACCCTAAACCCTAAACCCTAAACCCTAAACCCTAAACCCTAAACCCTAAACCCTAAACCCTAAACCCTAAACCCTAAACCCTAAACCCTAAACCCTAAACCCTAAACCCTAAACTTTTTAAAGCCCTAAACCCTAAACCCTAAAGCCTAAACCCTAAACCCTTCTTCAGGGTTTTGGCTGAAGGCTTTCCGGGTTGAGGGTGCAGCTGCGACTTTAGGACGGAGCCTACTTTGCCTCTATGGCTTCTGAGGCCGAACTCCCCCCTCCCAGGCGCAGCAAGAAGGAAACACAATGTGACTCATCGGGTAAACCCTACTAAACCGTCTTTCGAACTGGGGCTCACATCCCAGCATTGGAACTTGGATTCAAACATATTCCTTTTCGCATCCAGACATGCTTACGCCCAGTACATCCAAACAAGCCTATACTCAGTACTATCCTTGTCGTATTCAACAATGGTTACAGTGTTTCATTGAGACGATTGGAACAATGGGAGAGGTTTCCTTCACTCTTTCACATGTTCCTACACATGGATTTTTCTTTTGATTTGGAGCAATGGCTACGGATGACAATGGCGACAATGGTATGGCTACGCATATTAACACATATCTATTCTTTCACTCCGCTGGATACCTCATGAAGGTGAAAGAGATAATGTTACACAGCCCACGAATGCCTGAGGAACTATTTAACATACTCACTCTTTGTTGTTGATAGGAGTCGATGTGATGCGGAGAGAAGACGGGTGTGAAATATCACCTAGTCTGGAGTGTATAGTGTACAGCCGAGTTCACATCTCCCCAAATCGTACTCCGTCGTAGCAAAGCCCAAACTCATTTCCCCTACGTAATCCAGGGAGACACATTTCACATCGTTTACACACTCCACAGGCCTTGGGCCCTAGCCCTGTAAGCCGAGCAAGTGCTGCGCAGTAACTACTCTTCTCCGATCCCACCTCAATACCCTAAACCCTCCACCCTCAACTTTTAGGGGCTTGCGCTTGTGTGCCAGCGAAGCTTTCTTGTTAGCACATCGAACATAAATTGAACAACTCGGCCCTGTGGATCTGTTGTTTCAAACCCCCAAACGGCAGTGGAGGCACCAAAACGCCCCCACGTGGTTTTTTTTTTTCTCCCGGGGCTTTTCTGACCTGAAAGCTTCTCGGGGTCTTTTCTGAGCCCTCCCGAAAGCTTTTCTTGGGGCTCCCGAGACCTTTTTGGTGCCTTGCCGTTGTTTTTTCGGGAACCTGCTCTACCTTGTTGGGGCCCCTTCCAAGAGCCAATTTGGGCCTTTTCGAGATGCCATTTTTGCGAACTTTTTTTGGCTTCGGCTTCTTTGGGCCGCTTTCGAGGTTGTTTTTTGTTTTTTTGGTGGTGTGTTTTGGTCATTTTGGGGCCCATTGGGTGCGTTTTTTGGTTTTTTTAGGCGTTTGTTGGGCGCTCCCGGGCGTTTTGGGGCCCTCCTGCGGGGCCGTCAAATTTTCCCGAATCTTCAGATCAACATGGCCTCCTCCCACCAATCCCTCGACAGCTTCAAAAGCCTTCGTCGAACATGTTTTGGGGATCAGGGTAGCCACTTATGGACTAGTTGCTCTGGGCGCCACGCTGCGCTGGGGAACGCTGTTAGCCCTAATTCACACCGCAAAAAAACCTAGATCAACCCTAAACCTGCCTAAGCCCTAAACCCTCAGCAGCCCCAATCCGGTTGTGCGCAGGATCCAAGGTGCCCTGGTGTGACCAAAGCTGCTGATTGCATCTGGAGACCTCCCCATGTGGGGCGTGGAGCGGGTTTAGGGCTCAGGGTTTTGGGGATTTTGGGGTTTTTGGGGTTTTTGGGGATTTTGGGGTTTTTGGGGTTTTTCTGCTTTTGGGTTTTTGGTTTTTTTTGGGGGTTTTTGGGGGTTTTGTTGGGTTTTTGGGGTTTTTTGACTTAGGAAGGTATGGGGGTTCGGGTGCGTGATACGCAGAAGAATAGCAGGGGCCACCAATCCTGGAAGCCGATGACCCAAAACCCTAATAGCTGTTAGGGATTGTTAGGGTTTAGGGCCTTTGGAGTTTAGCGCCCTACACCCTATAGGACCTTCAGAGGAGTCCCCCTTCAGATGCTAACGCAAGCGTACAGCCACGGGAAAACCGGGGAGATCTCAATGCTGCGCTGCTTTTCTCTCGTGTGCAGGACGCTTAGGTAGGCAACTCTGGCTTCGCCAGCAAACCAAGTACAAGAGGCAGGTGCAGCCTGGGAAAGGCGCTTTTTTGCAGGCCATGAACTTCTGATGCTCGGAACCCAGAATCCACAAGTGATCCTATAGAGCTCGCATACACCTTTCTAAGGAAGGCGCGAATCCGGCATGCCTGCTTCAGTGCCCAACGGGCCATCACAGCTCCTCTCGAACTTCGGACGTTTTCGGGTGGGGGGGGGGGGCGGGGGGACGCTTAGACTTGGGTCGGGAAGAAACTTGGTGAAGGAAATCCTCGTATCTCTTGAAGATGCTCGGCCACTTGTCCTCTGACTTGTCTGGCGCAAGATTAGGATCTTGCTTAAAGAGAGTTTTGCGGTTCCCCCTTTGTTTGGTTACCTGTTTTTCATATTCCGCGGTTTTTTCGCCCAGGACACCTGTGATTAGCGATCACGAGATAGTCACGTGACCGCTAATCACGGCTGTGTCACAGGCTTGTAAACTAATGTGTTTTTGGAGGTAGCCGGCGTGCGGGGTTACCGGGCAGCGAGCTTATCAACACACGCCGGCCCCAACTACAGCTGGAGGTGCGAAGAGTCCAAAGTCGTCCGAAGTGTGTGCTGAGGCTGCGAAGGCTGCGAAGGCTGCGAAGGCTGCGAAGGTGTTTAGGTCCCGAGCTGCGGGTTGGCCTACCGAGTTGTGCTGCGTTTGGGGGTAATCGCTGCGTCTTCCGTCCGCGAGCTCGCTTTCGTCAGGCTGCCGGTGTGACCCAGCCACAGGCGGCCTCGTATAATGTTTGCACCAGTTGCATTCCCATAGTGTTGGGTTGTCTTCGCACCGCCCTCAAAGGTAGGGTTGGGTGTTCTCTCGAAGCCGGTTTTCGCTGGGGGCCGGTTTGCGATTTTCGGAGCTGAAGATGAGAACGCAGTTCGCAGAGTCGTAGCTCCGGTTGCCAACGGCGTCCCCCTCTCCTGACTGGCGGATTTTCATGAGGTTCGGCCGTCGGAGAAGCTGCGCTGCTCAGTCATGCTCTGGCTGACAACACGAAGAAAGGGCCAGACGAGCAGCAGGGCTACCAACCACCTGAGCCACAGCCCTCGCTGCCTTTGCAGCCCCAGTGCTGTTTCAGAATTTCAGAGTGATCCGAGCTTGTCCAGCTCTTGCGCGCCGGTCCAACTGTGTCCATTCTTTGTCTTCCCCTTCCGGCCGGCACGTCCGGAGCCAAATTCTCCAAATGGTCCAAAAGAAGCGCACTCTGACAAGACGGTTCCAGCACACTGTGGCGGCTTCAGCTTGAATCCACATCCTGCCTTCGCAAATCTCGCAGGGGTGATCGACGGCTTCGCCAGGCCTGGTGGCGCTTGCCAGAAAGACGTCTCATATGCTTTATGCGCAAGATATGCTGAGCGGTAGGGATGTTTCTTGGGCGGGCATTTTGTAGATCTAGGGGAGCATGACAGCAACTCAAACGATTGAAGACGTGTCAAGAAAATCGTGGTTTCGATAGGTTTAAGCGGCACAAATAATGCGCAAGGCCTCCACAGCAAAAAACTCTCACCGCACCTCATGGGGTCAAGAAAATCGTGGTTTCGATAGGTTTAAGCGCCTCATAGGGTCAGAAGGCTTAGTGAGGCTTGGGTCTTAGGAACCTCAACAGATGATTAGACGCCTTAAGGGGCCTTGATACGCTCGAAGGATTTAGCCACCCAAAGGGGCCTGGGAAGAGTTTCCGGTCTTTAAAAAACTTTAGCTTAAGCTTGGGAGCTTTACGAGCCTCCAAAAGACACATGCTGCAGACCACATATGTGCGCCTTGAGGGGCACAGGGCAAAAGTAATCTCGAGACGTTACGGGAGTGCACGTGCCTGAAGAAGGGCGGACGTTAAGATAGCTTCGGGGCTTTGAGGAAGTTTAGGGGCCTCAAAAAGCTTCGAGACTTTGAGGGAGTTCAGGGGCCTCAAGAATCTTAGTGATTTTCAGGGAGTTTAGGGACTTCATGGGACAGTCATGGGACCTCCAAGAAGCTCAGAGCGTCTGTCATGGTCGGCCCCAGGGGCCCTAAGCTTCTATGTTTTTGTTGAGGCTCCGAAGCCTTTTCAGCCCCAGTTAGCACCCTCAAGCCATCTTAAGCCTCTTAAGGCGGCTTCAGCCCCTGCCAATATCTCCATTCCTCGTCGTTGTGACGCTGATAAAATCCCACAACCCCGGCATGGCCCCAAGATCTTTCGCCCCGACGCAAACGCATGCAGACGCACATGTGCACTCTCGCGGAAGCGTCTAGCTGCTTATTCACACATGGCACGCACGCGCACGCCGATGCGCGTGTCTTCACACCCGGATGTGTGCAGGTATGCACACGCACATGAGCACACGTGCACATTCATCGATGTGTGGATGGGCGCACAGAGACGTACGAACCGAGGATGATGGGAAAACATGTTGATGGAAGCACGTGTGCGCCGCGCACACGAACGCTGCAGATGAGCCCACTGATGCACATGTCGATGTGTATGCATACACGCACACACACACACACACCTATGTGCAGGGACGCAAGCATAAATGCCGAGGCACACGCACAACATAAAAATGAACCTACACATCCCTAATCATCCCTACACACCTACACATGCCTACACACCTACACCCACCGAGACACACCTACACACCTACGCACACCTCACACACCTACACACACACACACACACACACACACACGCACGCACGCACGCACGCACGCACGCACGCACGCACGCACGCACGCACGCACGCACGCACGCACGCACGCACGCACGCACGCACGCACCAGCACGCACCAGCACGCACCAGCACGCACCTGCACACACCGACACACACACACACACACACACACACACACACATACACACAGCTGCGCGCACCAGCGCGCACCAGCATGCACCTGCGTACGCCTGCAGACACATACCTACTACATACACACCAACACGCGCGCTCACACACACACACACACCGCACCCGCGGGCACGCACGCCCGCACGCGCACACGCACACACGCACACACACACACAACACACACACACACACACACACACACACACACACACACACACACACACCACACACACACACACACACACACACACACACACCCCCACACACACACACGCGCACGCGCGCACGCGCACGCGCCCACGCACGCGCACGCGCACCACGCGCACGCGCACACACGCACACGCACACGCACACAGGCGTGCCTGACGCGCGCGGCTGCGCACGCACACCGGCGCAGCACGCGCGCGCGCGCGCGCGCGCGCACGCGCGCGCGCACGTGCAGCGCGCGCGCGCGGGCACGCGCACGCGCGCACGCACGCGCACGCTCACACGCACACG
Source organism: Symbiodinium natans (assembly GCA_905221605.1). Classification (NCBI taxonomy): domain Eukaryota; class Dinophyceae; order Suessiales; family Symbiodiniaceae; genus Symbiodinium; species Symbiodinium natans. The sequence continues at coordinate 182,739 of CAJNDS010000171.1, forward strand.
CACACGCACGCACACACACACACACACACATGCACGGCAACACAACGATCACACACGCGAATGTGCATGCGCGCACACCAGCATGCACATACACATACACGCGCATGCAGGATGCACAGGCGCGCGCAGCAAATGCAAGCATGATATATATAAATATATATATACACCCGCATGTCACACCTTGTGCACCTGCGCACATCCATGTGCATTTGCTCGCTCAGTCAGTCAATCAGACCTGCATGTGAGCAGTGAGTCAGGCCTGAAAGCCCAAAGGCGGCCCATGAGGGCTCAGGCAAGAGGCTACCGTAGTCATGTACAAGCAGCAACGCAGCCGAAATCAAGAGTCAAATGAGCTATCCATTGGCGTGTTTCTTTGCATTTGCAAGCCAGTCAGCCAACCACACACACACCACACACACACACACACACACACACACACACACACACACACACACACACACACACACACCGCACACACCGCACACACCGCACGCACCACACACACCACACACACCACACACACCACACACACCACACACACCACACACACCACACACACACCACACACACCACGCACACACCACACACACCACACACACCACACACACCACACACACCACACACACCACACACACCACACACACCACACACACCACACACACCACACACACCACACACACCACACACACCACACACACCACACACACACCACACACACCACACCAACCACACACACACCACACCCACCACACACACCACACACACCACACACACACACACACACCACACACACCAACACACACCACACACACCACACACACCACACACACCACACACACCACACACACCACACACACCACACACACCACACACACCACACACACAACACACACCACACACCCCACACACAATCTCAAACACCACCACACCACACCTACTACCACACCACACTACACCACATCACACCACATACACACCACACAAACACCACATCACACCACACACACCCACACACACACCACCACACCACACACTCCACACACACCACACACAACACACACACCACACCCACCACACACACCACACACACCCACGATCACACCACCAAACCACCACTACACACCACACACACGTTCTATTTCTTATTCACACTCCACACACACCACACACACCACACACACCACACACACCACACACACCACACACACCACACACACCACACACACCACACACACCACACACACCACACACACCACACACACCACACACACCACACACCCCACACACACCACACACACCACACACACCACACACACCACACACACCACACACACCACACACACCACACACACCACACACACCACACCCACCACACACACCACACACACCACACACACCACACACACCACACACACCACACACACCACACACACCACACACACCACACACACCACACACACCACACACACCACACACACCACACACACCACACACACCACACACCACACACCACACACCACACCACACCACACACCACACACCACACACCACACCACACACACCACACACACCACCACACACCACACACAAAACACCACACACACACACACACAACCCACACACCCACACCACACCACCACACACCACCACACACACCACCCCACCACACTCACCACAACTCACAAGACACACCACCACCCCACCAGACACCACACGGACACACAACACACACACCCACACGCCACACACGCCACACACGCCACACACGCCACTCACGCCACACACGCCACACACGCCACACACGCCACACACGCCACACACGCCACACACGCCACACACGCCACACACACACCACACACACCACACACACACCACACACACCACACACACCACACACACCACACACACCACACACACCACACACACCACACACACCACACACACCACACACACCACACACACCACACACACCACACACACCACACACACCACACACACCACACACACCACAAACACCACACACACCACACACACCACGCACACCACACAACACCACGCACACCACACACACACACCACACACACCACACACACCACTCACACCACACACACCACTCACACACCAAACACCACTCACGCCACTCACACC